>BFEA01000163.1:200486-212088 GCA_003427395.1 Chara braunii | reverse complement strand
GAGAGAGAGAGAGAGAGAGAGAGAGAGAGAGAGAGAGAGAGAGAGAGAGAGAGAGAGAGAGAGAGAGAGAGAGCAAGTTTGATCCAGCGATCGTCCGTACTTGGTGAACTCCACAAGCTTTGAAGCTCTGAAAACTCTGCAAAATTTGCAAAATCTGCGAAGTTTGCAACTGTGCAGACTCTGGAATTCTTGAAACTCTGCAATTCTACAAACCCTGTAATTCTGGAAACTCCGGAACTCTGGGTTAAACTGCCACCGCCTGAAGAACATCATCCAGCCGGTTGAGGCTGAGATTCCCAGTATGATCATAAGGTCAAACAAATGTGTTTGCACTTATGAAATTCTCTTAAGTTAAACAACAAATATGTTGCAATTTTGGACCCTGCATTGGCAGTTTGATCTTGTGTCAAACAAATATGGTTGCTATGGTTGCACTTAGAATGTTTAACAAATCTGGTTTCACTTCTCGAATGCTTTCCTTAATCGGTCATGTTCATCAATAAGCAAGCCTGTTGGCCTTTGCTTCTTCCTTCATCCTTTCCCACCTGATGAACATCATCTAGCCAGTTGAGGCCGAAATTGCCGGTTGATTTTGTGTTGATGTCATCAATGTTGTGGCTGCGGTTCCTCTTCTGTTGGGCACACGGGCACACTCACACGCCAGAGTGACAGTGTCCGGTTTCATTTGTGTTGATGTCATCTGCCCGTCAAAATCGCCAATCTGTATTTTCCACGTGGCCTCTGGGATGCCAAGAGGTCGCGCATTGTCCCAGATACAGCGGTGTATTTTGTTTGGGAAATTTTTCGAAATGCCCCTCTGACTTCCATTTATTTGCGGTATGCCCCTCTGACGGCCGACTTACCCTGTCGTGCCCCTCTGACAACGATTGAAGTTTCCGAAAAACCCCTGGCGTCGTTTGGGCCTGAAATATGTTCAATATGCCCCTACCGGTACCGGTTCCAAATTTCCAGTATTCCCCGGTAGCTCCCCCTCCCAGGGACAGGGGAACGGCTGCGAGTGCCACCAACGGCCACAGGGGCATGCTGGAAAGGTGCACCCCTCACTGACAGGGGCCTGAAGGAAACATCAGAGTTCCCAGGGGCGTGACAGGGTAAATAGGCCATCAGAGGGACATACCTCAAATAAATGGAAGTGGGAGGGGCATTTATAATTTTTTCCCTTTTTGTTTTTGTTTTTGTTTTTTCAGTCCACAGTGGCACCGCCCCATATCTGGAACTACCAGCTTCCCGTGAAGGCAACGCATCCTCATATGACCATAGACTGGGCCTCGCCGCACAGCACACAAAACGAAAATAAAAAGCGAGTGCATCTGGCCGCAGGAGGTGGCCAAATGCATTTGTTGGCTTCGAGAGAAGAAAAGGAAAGCCAACATCAGACTGTTTGAGATTCACAGAAAGGAAAGAAAGTGCAATGGGTACAGGTGGTTCGAATTTCAAACTTCAATCCCCTTAATCATCAGTACCTTTGATGGGTGAGCGCCACACTTTGGGCCCCATGCTTCTTGTGGCCTTGAAAAGGTGTGCCCCTTTCCTCCCCTACCTCCCCTTCCTCCCGTTCCTCCCCTTCCCCCCCTTCCTCCCCTTCCTCCCGTTCCTCCCCTTCCCCCCCTTCCTCACCGTCCTCCCCTTTCCCCACTTCCCCCCTTCGCCGCCCCCGCTTTCCCCTGCTGCTGCACTCCTTTTTTTTGTTTTTTTTCAGAAACAGAACCTTAGGGTTCTGGCTCCTTTTCCATTGTGGGGAGCATCAGTCCGGTTCCTATTCCACCGGCAAGTCAAAAAAGGTTACACGGATAACTCACTTACGCTCCTCCCCCTTATGGTGTGGAGGTCCAAAGGACGGCATTGATTACCTCCCGGAGGAGGGATGTACCACCCTTTACCCCTGCCTAAGTTAGCCTGTTCTAATGTGGTTTCAGCTCTAAGACTAGCCTTCTGGTTTGCAGTTTGTCTATTTGGACCTTGTCTAACAGGTTCCTCTCAGCTGTTCGGCTGTCAGAATTTCCTTGATTGCTAGAACTGTTGCTCAGGTCCTTTGCTCGGATTTTATGCACCTCTACACTCTGCTGTCCTGCTGTAATACCTTGGTGGAGCCTTTGTAACTCTCTAGCGTTTCTCTTCGTTCCTATGCGTGTCTGCTTGCTAGCTTGCTTGCTAATTGACATACCGGTTATCCTCCTCTCTTGTCTATCCCTTCCAATATTGAGGCTGTTTGAAGCTGTTCTAGCTATTACCTTAGGCCTTGGTTGTCCTGGGTCTGTGTTAGTCTTGTGTCTTCTGTCATGATTAGTAAGTACCTGTCTCTACCTGCTAAGGACTTTTGTTGACTTAATCTAGGAGCTGGGCTATTTGGTCAATATCTGTTAAGAGCTCTTTAATAGATTAGTCTGATTGCATGTTGACTTCCAGAGATTCGGGGATACTGTTTACTGAGTGGTCTTGCGAGTGTTGAATTGGTGAGATTTCGTCCCATTACCGGAAGACTATACTTGAGCCTCGGATGAGTGCGATTTTGCCCTTGGCTAGATAGTTCTCTTCGAAATCTGTTGGTGTTCCTTGGCGTTGTCTTTGTCTTCCTTCATTCTCCTTCTTACTTTGCGCCATAGAACACAGTCTTCAGTTTCTACTTGTTGCTGGAGTAGTCCCCATGCTTCTTAGGTATGCATGTTTTGTTTTTCTATAGTTTCTTGACATCTTTTCCTCCATATAGCCCATAGTGTGGCTTTTCTAAGTATTCTGAAGAAGGTGGATTCTAGTGGGCTCCAGTCTTCCGGACTGTTGAATCCTAGTAGTAGGAGTGTGCTGTTGCTTGTGAGAGTTGTGCTGCTGCTGCCCTCCTGTTTTTCTGTTTTCGTTGTTTTTTTCCTTCCAGGGCAGTTCCAATGACCAACTGGAGAAGGGTGGACGCCCTGGTAACAAGGACTGTCGGGAAAAGTTTGTCGTCAGTTAGCCCACTGCCATTTTTCCCTTTTAAACCACCGTTGACTTTTTAGTATTTATGCCTTTTACGCAACACTTCTTTTTTTTTTGGCAGAATCTATTATTATTGTTGATAAAAACTGGTTCATTGTCCCTTGCATTGCCCTCCGTTATGGCCCCGAGACCCTGAGACATCGGTATTGATTGCTTCCTTGGAAGGATTTAGCTCTGCCTCCCCCCCTGTTCCACCACACCCACCCCTAACTTTTTTGCCTTTATATGTTTTAACCACCACTACTTTTTTAGTATTTACGCCTTTTACCCACCACTAACTCTTTACGCCTTCAACCCACCACTCGCGACGAATAAGGCTCTCGCAGAGGCCTAAGCGGCTGTCACTCGTGACCCATATTTTTTCTGGCAGAAGGCCCTGGGGACCGGATTTCCTTCAGCCTGGTCTCGCAGCCCGGGCGCTGAATCAGACCACGGCAGTGTGACCGTGCCCATCTCAAGGAAAGCTGCAGCCTTCAGTGCCGCCACATTGCGCATTGGCTGCCAGCCAATGAAACTGCGGCGTGCAGCGGGCAGCACGTCGCAGTCCTGGGATCCCAACTGTACGGGGCCCAGGGCGCAACTCTGGGACGGGCTCCTGATGCAGTACCGGGTTGGGCAGGTGTTGCTTGAGAGCCCCGACCAGCTCACACACATTCCTTGAGGAATGTGCCCATCGCCAGTCGGGGTGGATTCCGGCTGGCACTAGAGTGCAAGCCCTGCCACTTTGACTGGCGGGCAAGGGCGCTGACTGGCCAGGTGCAGGCATGGTCGCGAGGAGGAGAGCGCTGAAGGTGACAGCGCTGGCGTGAGGCTGCCATAGCCAGGCAGCTTCCCCGGGGGATGCTGGTGGGGTGAAGGGGTTCATCGGGACTGGGTGTGCGATGGCAGGGAGTTGGGGTATGAGAGAGAGAGAGAGAGAGAGAGAGAGAGAGAGAGAGAGAGAGAGAGAGAGAGAGAGAGAGAGAGAGAATGTATGTGTGGTGTGGTTCAGGGCGCTGGGTGCCATGCGAGAGTAGCGACCTTGGCTACGTTGTCGATGGTGGTGAGACAGGGCTGTCATGGACATTCACTGCTTGCTCTTATCGGCCTGTAACTCGGTGCATACTACTTTCTGCTTGCTTCACGGCTATCTGGTCTAGAATGTGATGATGCAATTTGGTTTTCTGTATTTCGCTCTCGCCCATTTTCCTTGCAATTTGGTATCAGAACTGGTTCAGATATCACTCACCGGCGCTAGTGCATCAGTAACTTGGTGCATTGAGCGGACACCATCACAGTGAGGATACTATTGCACTGGTAATTGGGCGGTCCAATCCTGGGTAGAGAGGATTGGGCTGGAGGCTGATTGGATATGGCGGGTATATGGGGAAGGATGGGAGCATGCTGACATGGCATTTATGCTGAGGTGGCACTGCATTGTATTGTGGGTGGTGCTGAGGCTATGACCGGTCATCAAAATGCACGTCGGCTTAATTGGTAAGAAATCTATGGTTGGGGCCAGCATCCTTGAGGTAGTACTGTGAGGGAGAGAGTCCTTGTCTTGAGAGTCCACTCTTGGTCAGGGGTCGTGAGCGCTTTACCTTGAGAGACTACATACTTCCTGGACGAGCATCTGGTGGGAGAGGGCGGTGACTCTGAAGGGCCCTGGATGAAGCACGGGTCACGGTCACCGTGCCAACCCCTGGGAGTAGAGCATGCATGCTTTACTGCATTGCCCTTTGAGCTCTTGCTCCACATAGAGCGGGTGTTGGGCAGGCCAGCCCTATGGGGGACAGAGGAGTACCAGACCATCTTTAAAGACACCTCTGGCGGGACATCCAACTCACACTGTACGCAAGGATAAAAATAGTACAGTCGGGGCTGGCCGGTTCTTCATCAGCTGGGCACAGGGGTGGGCTGATGTGCACACCATAGACACCGCTGCAAACCAATGCTGACAGGACGTCGTTGGTGGAAATACAATCAAGCGGGGACATAGGGAGATGGGAAGATTCCAATTGACACTCATTTGTAAATTCGTTTTTAATACTTTTTATTCCATTCTGCATATATCTGTGCATGTGATTTTTTTTATTTTTATTTTTAGTTTAGATGTTACGGCTGCTGACGTCTGCCAGACAGCAGTAGCTTAGACTGAAGCAGTCTACCATTTCCAGTTCTTTGCATTGCTGTTGTTTTAGAACTAGTCAAAGTAGAGATAGAATCATTTGCATGAGTCTGAGTATTTTCTGCTCACTCCTGAACTGCATGCGGAAGGAGGGACCAAATATTTATTTATTTTAATTAGTTTACATCTCGGTCAGACGCTATGCTGTGGTAGGTCCCACAGAGGGCACTAGTGTTGACAGCATTTTGATATAGCCGATGAGTGAGGATGGCAGCGAGGAAGAGTATATAGCTGAAAGGGGAGTAGCTGATGAGCCTAGGATAACATGACTGAGGGCTCAGCACGTACCAGTCGTGTACCAGGTGTTGCCACGTGGTGGGGAAAGGCAACTGCATGGACAGAGTGTAGCTCAGCGTGGGCACAGGGCAGTGGCTACTGCACCAGCAGCGGCAAGGGCGTTAGCAGTAGCAGCTGCATTCATCATGGCTGCTTCGTCCGCAGCGGTCACACAGGCTGCCCAGCAGACGCAAGCCACGCAGGCTGTGTTGCAGTCCCCTTTCGCAGGCTCTAGTCAGGGTACATCCGCTAGTCAGATGGCTGGCCTGCAGTTCAGCCAGCAACTCTCTCAAGAAGACCTTGAGATACTCGCGACCGAGGAGCTTCACTGTCGGTTAGAAACCCAGACACGGGACGTAACAGATAGAGCAAGAAGAGCAAGACAACTAGAAGCCAGATTGGAGACATGGGAAGCAGACAGGAACAGCATAGAGGGGTTAGATGAGTCAGGATTGACTGATGCAAAGAAGACCTTGAAGAAAGGTTTCCTAGGCATGTTTGAAGTCTTGTTTGTACAGGACACTAAGATGGATGACATTCTCTCCAGTGCGGACACGATACATTAAGCTCTTCGTGGAATGGGAATGCCAATCCCCTCCACTTCAGTTGGGCCAAGTGTAAGGTGAGTTGTTCCACCGCTGATGACATATCCGACGATGTCTAGCCCATTTGTACCTCAGTTTGGCATGTTGTCGACAGGCGGACAGTTAGCAATAGGCATTCAGACTCAGACTTCTTCTTCTTCCCAACCAGCCACTGCAGCTACTGGCAGCAGCAGATTCAGCAGCCTGTGCAGCAGCCGGTACCACTGCGTCACCACAGGCACAGGCCGTTGGACCACAGGTGTGGGTCCCTAAGATCTCGTTAGCACCCCTAGAGCCTTTGACTCACAAGATTTCGTTCCTAGTGAGCAACGACTTGCCCTTCGATATGCTATTGGGTATGTACTACCTCGAGGTTGCAAAGCCCCAGCCCGACTGGGACCGGAAAGTGCTAAAGCATATGTTGCTTGATGGGAGGACTGTTAGACTGGAAAGAAGTATCGCGCGAGCAGGCTAGTGGACTCCTATGGCTGCATGTGCACACAAGTGTTCTACAATTACCACAAACAAAACCAAGAGGAGGGTATGTATCTAGTTTACGTCTCTTAAAAAGGGGAGGCCGTAAAAACACCCCCAGAGATAGAAGCCATCGTCGTAAAGTATCCAGACCTTTTCTAAGAGCCGACAAAAGTCATGGACATGAAGTTGTCTACGCCATAGAGATTATTCCCAGAAGCAAAGTGCCTAAGGGAAGGATTTATAGGATGGCTCCCGTGGAGTTGGATGAGCTCCACTGCCAACTGAAAAAGACAAAAAAGGGATGGATCCGGCCTAACACATCTCCCTATGGTGCGGCAGTTCTATTCGTTCCGAAGAAGGGGGGCTCTCCGAGGACGTGCATTGATTATAGAGGCCTCAATGCCATCACCGTTAAGAACAATGAGCCTCTAACATGCATCAATGACCTATTGGATAGGGTGCAGGGATGTAAGTACTTTTCGAAGATAGATTTGAAATCTGGCTACCATCAGATTGCCATCAGACTCGGGGATCAACACAAAACCACATTTCAGATTAGGTATGGTCTGTATGAGTTTGTGGTGATGCCTTTCGGTTTGTGCAATGCGTCGGGTGCATTCCAACACGCCATGAATAAGATCTTTATGACCACTTAGATTACTTTATCGTCGTGTACCTCGACGACAATCCCTAGTAGGACTGTCAAAGAGCACGCACAACATCTTGACATCGAGCTTGGTCTCTTGCGGCAGCACAAGTATAAGATTAACTTGGAGAAATGCGAGTTTGGTCACTTGGGTCATGAGATTTTCGCGTACAGACTTAGGCCAAAAGATGCGATGGTGGCTAACATAAGGAACTGCCCACGACCTCAGTATGTGACTGAGGTCATGTCCTTCTTGGGGATGACGGGTTACTACCGCCCGTTTGTCAAAAAATATAGCACTATTGCTACCCCCTACGGACCTCACATTCGCCTTGACAACCCATGGGAGTGGACAGACGGCTGTGAACGAGCCTTCAAGCAATTGAAGTATGCTCTGAGCATCATGAGGTCTTGAAGCTTCCTGATCCCGATAAGCCTTTCATTGTGACCACCGATGCAGGCCAATATGGCATTGGCGCTGTGTTGCAACAACAAGAGGGGAAAATGCATGGCTACAATCCGAACGTTTGGACCGCCATCCAGACAGTCCAACTTCAGTCCGGACTCCAAACGTCCGGTCTAGAAGGTTCGAATCTGCCAAATTTCAAGGAAAGAAGAAAGAAAAGGTTTGGGACTCTTCCCCACTAAGGAGCCGAGCCCCCCAAATTGTTTTGGGGGTTTTTCACGCCCGTTTTTGTTTTTTCGTGAGGTCTGGACGTGGTCGATCTGTATAACAATTCATTATACGTACCCATTATTTCAATTGTTATTAATTTATTACTTTTTGAAAGTGTTTTTAAAATTTTTATAGTTTTTTACTTTTGACTCAAGTTTGGTTAGGAATTTGGACATGACTGTGAGGCAAAAATGGTTTATATTGTCATTCTCCATAACATACTTTTTTTCAGATTTTTAAACATATATTTTTTTTCCTTTTTTTTATGGTCCGAACATTTCTAGATCTGTTCATTGGTCCCGACCGTCCGGAAGCATGCATGTCCGGAGGTCCGGATGTGTTCAGGGGTCTGGATGTCCGGACCCCGGACATGAGCTGTCCGGGTGCGGGTCCACCGTAACCATGGGAAAAAGTTGAGGCCGATTGAGTACATGAACAAGGCGATGTCGTCCCTGAAGTTAGCGAGCGCGGGCTCTACTCTCTTTACGAAGCTTTGACCCATTGGAGGCACTATCTGTTAGACACATTCTTCATACTAACATCTGACCATCAAACCCTCAAGTGGATCAAGATGCAACCTACCCTTTCGGACACTCTCAAAAGGCGGATTGGAATTATTGATCAGTATGACTTCCATCTCGAGTATTTGAAGAGCGAATACAACAAGGTTGCGGATGCTGTCGCACATAAGGTGGATTTCTTTTTTTCCTTTTTTTTTAATATAAGGTTGTGAGGGGTATTGGGGACAATGTTAGGAGAGGATGTCCATCAGGAGATTGGACGCACCGAGTTCAGGCTACCTTGATGGACAGTGAACCCACCCACAAGCAGAGGACTCTCAAGCTAGAGCACACAACCTTGACCACACATGTAGAGGTATCACCTGAGATCGGTGCTTCCCGAACACCAGCAGCGGGTTGTGCCGCTCTCGAACTCCGGCTCCGGGGGTCCCTCCAAGGCGACCTGATGGGAGGCCGGAAACTGCACCTTGTCACCTGTCACCGAAGGGGTCTGCCGTAGACCCGCTAGGAGGGTGATGCACCCTGGCATTTCCCCCGAAACCCTCCCCAACTGGGCCCACCCCTCCCCCCCGGTAGTGGAGTAGATATACCCTAAAGCCATACCTATCACACACAAAAAAAAAGAAGCAAAAAATCAAGGAAATATGGCAGTTTTGATGAAAAATTCGCCGAAAATGACACCACCCATTAACCACTAGTGACCCCCACCCTCCCCTCATGCATCGGCACAACCCAAGGGGGGCGTAACTGTGGTGCTTCCTGACATGTCGATCAATCAGCCCCGGTGCTCCACCACTGAGCATAAGACCACTTGTGTACCCTAGTGTGGCCTTGTGTCGGTCGACGCCCACCGACTGGTTGAGGGTTCGAAGATTTGAACCCACAACCTTAGATGGCAATGCGCATTTCGACACCCGTGCTCTACCCACTGAGCTACGACACGTAGGGCGGATTTCTTGGGTGCGCTGATCACGGAGTTCGGCTTATCTAATGACTTGACTCGATCTGTGGTGGACGCCTACAAGGAGGATCCCGTGATGGTGGACATCATCCACAAACTCGAGGTCAAGGACAAAGCCACGTTCGACAAGTTTGTGTTGGTGGACGGGTTGGTTTTCCTTGAAAAGACGGAGAATAAAAGGTTGTGTGTCCCATCTAGAGAGTCTTTGCGTAGTTTATTTTTAGGAGAGTGTCATGATGCTATTGGTCATGTCGGTTGCAAGAAGACGAGCGCTAACCTAGTGCAACGATTTTGGTGGCCCTCTATGTTAGAAGACGCAAAGCGTTGTGTTGAGATTTGCCAAGTGTGTCAACAGGACAAGTCGAGGACACAAGCGCCGCTCAAGCTACTCAAGCCTTTGCCTATTCCTGTTGGTCTGTGACATAGCGTATCCATGGAATTCATTGACACCCTCGTGGCCAGCAAGAGCGACAAGAGACATATCTTCGTCATGGTGGACCGAGGACACAAGCGCCGCTCGAGCTACTCAAGCCTTTGCCTATTCCTGTTGGTATGTGACATAGCGTATCCATGGAATTCATTGACACCCTCGTGGCAAGCAAGAGCGACAAGAGACATATCTTCGTCATGGTGGACCATTTCACGAGGTATGCTAGGTTAATTTCCATGCCAGAGACCGCAAAGACCGAACGCGTCATCAAGTTATTCATGGATGACTGGTATGAGATTTTAGACTCCCCAAATCTGTCGTTAGTGATAGAGATGCCCGATTCACTAGTGAGATGTGGAAGAAGGCGGCTGAACAGATGGGCATCCAACTCCAAATGACTTGAGGGAATCACCCTGAAGCCAACGGATGAGGAGAGCAAATAGACCGTGTGGTGCAGCACTTGCTGTGGTACTACATCAAGCCGAGCCAAGAAGATTGGGATGAGAAACTTCCTCTCATTGCCAACTTGTACAACGACACGGTCCATAGCACCACCGGAGTGACTCCGAATGAGCTGCATATGGGTTGGAAGCCTAGATCAGCATTATATTTTCTTCTCCTTGAAATCAACCAGCTGTGACACCTGGCACCATGGAATTTGTTGCAGCAGGCTGTTGAGGATGTGCGAAAAGCTCAGGAGGTTATGATAGCATCCGAGAATAAGCATAGGCAACAGTCCACATTTCGGGTTGGAGAACGATTCTGGGTTAAGTCTAGTGAACCAGGACAGGAATTCGGCATCTCTAGGAAAATAATGCCGCAGTATTTTGGTCCTTGGGAAGTCTTGGATATTGTTGGGAATCATCCGGATGGTCCATCCTACATCATTCGTATCCCTGGTCACCTTCGCACTTACCCTGTTTTTCACGCCTTAAAGCTTGCACCTTTCCCAAGGCTAATCAATTTCCCTCAAGGAGGTCGATGCTGCCCCCAACCATCGATGGCTACGTGGACATCGACGACATCATGGAGCACAGAGGTATGCCTGCACCAAGGCCTATTGGCAGTGGACGCCCACCGAAACCTCCAAGGGAATACCGGGTCAGATTCAGGCATCAGATGGATCCGAAAGAAGATCATTGGTTCAAGGAGGAGGAGCTGATGAAGACAACATCTCAGATCGTCCCCGAATACGAAAATAATCTCAATGGGAAAGCTCCTGCTCGGTAAAAGCATGCGAGGAATAAGGCCCTCTCAGAGGCCTAAGCGTCCCTCACCCGCGCCCCATATATTTTTTGGCAGAAGGCCCTGGGGGCCAGATTTCCGTGAGCCTGGCCTCGTGGCCCAGGCGCTGAATCAGGCCACAGCAGTGTGTTTGTGCTCTTCTCAAGGAAAGCCACAGCCTTCAGTGCCGCCACGTCGCGCATTGGCCGCCACCCAATGAAATTGTGGCGTGCAGCGCGCAGCACGTCACACTCCTGGGATCCCAACTGTAAGGGGCCCAGGGCGCAACTCTGGGGCGGGCTCCCGATTCAGTACTGGGTTGGGCAGGTGTTACTCGAGAGCCCCAACCAGGTCATGCACATTCCTTTAAGGAATGCGCACGTCGTCAGTTGGGGGGGATTTGGGCTGGGACCGGAGCGCAAACCCTGCCACTTTGACTGGCAGGCAAGGGCGCTGACTGGCCAGGAGCAAGCACGGAAGGTGACAGCTTCCATGGGGGATGCTGGTGGGGTGAAGGGGGTTGTCGGAATTGGGTATGTGACGGCAGGGAGTCGGGGTATGTGTGTGTGTGTGTGTGTGTGTGTGTGTGTGTGTGTGTGTGTGTGTGAGAGAGAGAGAGAGAGAGAGAGAGAGAGAGAGAGAGAGAGAG
>BFEA01000163.1:162713-179565 GCA_003427395.1 Chara braunii | reverse complement strand
CCCGTTCGCGGGCCTCGAGAACACGTTCTCGCGAACGTGTTCTCGACCCGTTCGCGCGAACGGGCGAACGTGTTCGCCCGAACGGGAAGGCCCGCCAACACGTTCGCCGTGCTACGCAGTGATTAATTTATTACTAAACAATTTTTGTCACATTCTGCTCTCGATGAATTTTAGCCAAAAATTATCTATTTATCCCTCTTCATCGATTTTAAGCGGACTTTTTCTATTCATAATCCCTCGTTGGATTTTACCTGATTTTCCTAATTATTACCCTTGTTACAACCCGGGTGTTATTAAGTGAGTTGGTCCGTATCTTGCCGGATCCCCATGGACATTGGTTATATCAGCGGTCGACTCAATCAAACTGGTTTACTGATTACGGAGTGGTGCAGCTGCTGGTTCGGAACAGGCATGATATAGGGGCGGTTTGACATGGATATTCCATGATACGGTACTGCACTCCGGTTGGGGGCTGCGGCAACCACTATCTTTGGTACGAGTACGATAGTTAAGTGAGTTGGTACAACATTCGGCCTGGTCTGGTACTGCTGTGGTACTCTGGTATTATTTGAAGAGGCCACTGCCATCCTATACCTTTTTGGATATGGCGAAGGGCTCGACAATCCGGGTCGAAAAGCCTGGTACGAATCCTGTTTGTAGGCCTGGCTCTACAGGTACGAGCAGTCCCAGCCCTCGACTGTGGACATGTACCTCTGTGGTGAAAGCTGGTAATTTTTTTACTGACCCGGCCCCACTACTGTGCGGGGGCGCAATATAGTGGACCGTGAGCTGCTGAGGCGACGTTCAGACGAGGGAAGACCGAGTTGCGTGCCAGGCGTACGCAGCCACACTTTAGATCGTTTCAAACGTGCCTGTTTGGAGGGCGGTCAACAACGGAGTATCTGATGCGTGTGGCAGCGAGCGAATGACGGGGTTGGAGTGTCCTTGTTCGAGGGGAAGGGAAGGACTCTCTCGGGGAGACGTGTGCCCGGCGTACACGGTCTACGAACACAAGGTAGAAGCCAATAAGGGGTCGACAGGATCAGCTAGCACAGGTAGAGCTCCTCATGCGAGAGGGACAGATTGGACAACGAGGGTTGTGGGTGCAGGAAAACGTGGAGATAACTGAGTTAGCCAGTGCGACCTGCACTCCTTGTGAGATAAGAGTAGCAGAAACCATGGGGGATGGAGACTGTGCAGGGGTGAGAAACGTGCCTGGCGATCACCCCACACGGAGGACAGCTAGATCAAGCACCTCGGTCAGGGTTTGAGGACCTCGCTCGTGAGAACGAGGAAAGGAACTAGCGCCAGGGACCGCCCAGGGTCACCTGGTCGAGAGGGGACGCGATTGAATAGAACACGGTGAGAAGAGCTCCTCGCTTCCGAACCAATGAGGGGCGGATTCAATGCTCGATGCAGGGAAGCGGGGATGAGTTGGGAGAGTTTTTCCTATGTTCCATGTACTAAGCATACTCCTAGCACGAGTGTGCGAATGCAACCCAGAGAACTGTCCGAATTGTCAGTTACCCTCAATTTTGAGGAACCCAGTCACGGCGTCACAGCCGATTCATGGGAGAGAATTGACTGCGACTATGAACGGCACGACTGTGGAAGGCAAGCAGAGGCCTCAGCAGGCAGCGCCCGTTCAGTGGATCACTATGGGAGACTTGAGAGTGACTAAGGCAACGACCCCACTGCAGTGCGGATGGAAAAGACGTTTGCCCATAAAAACAGGGCAAGTCGTTTTGGAAAGTCGGAAAGTACTTTTTCCGGGAGCCTATCGCAGAGGACAAAATGCGCTTGGAAAACCCTTTGGAAATCAGTTGAGCCAATCGCTGCCCGTTTTCGTTGGCACTCGTTTATTTTGTTCTTTTTTCCACTTTTTTTTTCTTTTTTCTTTTTTTGTGGCACTCTTCATCTCTATTGGCTGCTGCCTTTTCCGAGACTTTTCCAGGAACGACATGCCCTCCCCCCTACCCTCAACAATCTGCACAAAGTTGCGGCGAGGAATCCTCCTGTGAGACTTTTCCAGGCCGCGGACTATGTGAAAACACAAAACGATGTTTTTCCAAGCCGCAATCTTCGGTCTGTGGGGTCCTGGAAAAGGGTTTGCGGAAGAAATTTCACCTTTTCCTAGACATTTGTGGCAGGCTGTGGGCTCCTGGAAAGAGTTAGCGGCAAAGTCTTTCCTTTCCGCAGTCCTGTGGGGTCCTTGCCTAAGGAGAAGGCCATGATGGTGTATTGTAACTAAGTGAGAAGCTATGGGGGATGAAGAGCAAACTTCTCCAGTGGGAGAAAGGGCGACTGCAATGTTTTTGCCTCGCGCTACCTTCGGGAACGACTAAGTGCTCCCTGGAACGAGCTGACGAGCTCACTAACAGGGTAAGGGTGACTACCTCCCAATCACGAGGGAAGTTGGGAGGTTTGAGTTGGTAAGAATGTGTGGTCCCATCTGTGAATGAAATTGATCAGAAAACCGCTACACGGACGCGCGCCCTAGCAAGTGTGAGGGATCAGGGTTCTGCCTTATCTATAATCAGGTTGTGAGAGCGATTGATCGGGGGTCTGGGGAGTGTATGTGCGCTGCTGTGAGTGCTTGCCGCCTGATAACCGCAGTGACCATCTATTCGCCGGAAACACGGTTGATAGGAGAACAACCACAAGTATGTTCGCGGCTATGGTCTCGACTGAACCGAACGGGCGAGTGAGTCAACGGGTCAGAGGAAGATAATTCGCGGGGCGAGTGCTAGCAGATGGTCGCCATAGCCTGAATTTCTTTATTATTGTTTTTTTAATTATTTTCAAAGGTGTATTCGCTTCTGCGCTCAATGGGCGAGGTGATGCAGACGTTTCTGACCAATGACATGAGCAGGGAGTAACGGGAGGGGTGGAAGAAGACACTCCAGAGATTCCGGATTCCCTGCCTTCACTTCGATCAAGCACACCCGAGTTCGAAGGCGGGTTCCCGGAAAGAGGGAGAGAGGGCTTTGAACAAGGACACAACTTTTTTTTTTTTTTTTTTTTTTTTAACACTCCCCCACCAGTGTTAGTGCTGCTGGTAAGCGCAGACACCACGAACACCTGGGGAGAGGCTCCATCTATTAGTGGGGAGCATCACCTGCTGGAAAACGGGTCCAGCGTCCCTTGAAAGAAAACATCTTACGAAGGTGAAAAAACAGTGTAAGTTCTGCCAGCATTGATTACCCTGCACAACAGGGGATTGACTGAGCAGGGCTATGGAGTCTGCCAGCATTGATTGCCCTGAGACCCAGGGGATTGACTGAGCAGATCCTGTGTAATATTCAGTGAAGGAGCCTTGTGTGGTCATGGAGGGCCGCAAAATCCCGAGGTCGGTCTGCCCCCGCCACCAGACTACCCATGCCGCCCTGACAACTATCCTAGCCTGCCCCATATCTGTCCGACCTTGTCCCTGCTATCCCCTACCAGCCTGCTCTATACCTCTCCCACGTTGCTTATTCAATCCGCTCCATACCATTGCATGTCTACCATTGCCAGATTGTGAGGCGGGAAGGGGTCGGGAAAATCTGATGCCGGTCGCAGCGGAATAGCCTGGCCGACTGTAGTCCAATCCTTAAAGCAGATCCGGTAGTCTCTCTTGAATTCCCCCAGGTTGCGCGCCTGGGTGGGCTTTCCGTCCCATCTTACACCTGCGATCCAGCCCCCCTCCTCACTGCCCAATGAGTCACCGGAGAATCGGTGTATTGCACGTGTTATATCCTGTGGTGATTGAAACAAGTCAAGTTGATTTTTACCTTTCTGCCACTGTACCGTGAGTTCTTGCTGGATATATTGCTTTATCATATCTGTAACCACTTCCCCCTCTATGCGGACACCCTCCATGGTATGGATATAGCGTTTTCTCCGAAGGGCCCACACCACGACCCTTCTCCCTGTCTTGAACATGTTGTTCTCAAAAGTGTTGTCGGTGGGGGAGGACCATGCTTCACATAATATGCCCCTCCAATTCCATGGCCAGTTGGATTCCGTGGCCAGCAAGGTCCAAATTATGTTCCACCATCGCCACGTAAGGACGGCCCCTGGGCACTGCATGAAAATGTGTTCTATAGTTTCCGGGATTCTGCGGGAAGGGAACGCAGTGTGGCACGATTTGCACCACGGCAGTGCCTGTCCCTTCTGTTCCAGTTGTGTGCGCTCTATCAACCAATTATTTGTGGGCAGGCAACGGTGTTCACTCTGCAACTGCAACGATGTCGAGAGCATCGGTCCGGCACCGCCCAAGGCAGCGCGGGACCCTCCCGGCCGCGTCACGCGGAGTTGGTTTTAATCCTCGTCGCGAATATACATGGAGCTTTCACAAGCCACTCCGGCCAAGTGCGCCAGCCATACCTCTCACGAGCCCCTACGACAGGATAGGGCCTACGCGATGCACAACTTACCTCCACCTTACCGGAGCTGTCACCTCCCTTTGGTGGGCGTATCCCCGTCGAGCTACCAGTCCACAATACGAAAGTTAATCAACTGCAATCGCGGAGGTGGACCAGCCGAGGGCATTTCTTGTTTGTTGTAGCATAGGGGTTACGCGTGGTATTACGCCTCTATCAGACCCGCATGCGAACCCGCGTCTTGGGGGGCTGAGGTTCCAAGCGCGACTCGTCGCCGGTCGACTATGATGCATTTCACACGCCACGCGCACACCACTATAAAGAACATAAAAACACACACACACACACGCATGCACGTACATATATATATATATATATATATATATATATATATATATATATATATATATATATATATACAGAACAACACTGAACAAACAATGCGACAACACTCCTAGTCCCTTAGTAGCCATCCCATAACTCTCCGATGCGGAAATCGGATAGGCGTCTCCCGCGAGGCTTAGTATAAAACCGCGTGGGCGCAGGGCTAACTCATATCGACTCGCAATGCAAGCGTACGCAATCGGTCGCATTGATGACGTACTATGTAGTACCCATACTCATGAGGTCTTCGTTAATCTCGAGGGTTGCATTCGACGCTCAAGTGTCCGCTGACACACGCCTTGAGGGACTGATCTCTCGACGCTCGACGACCACCAAATGCGGTTGAGAACCACACCCTCTTCTGCACCCTGCGGAGAGAGTGGGTGGTACACATGTTCATACTTGTGGTGACAATCGTCTCTTATGACCCTGGAGACCAACTCCTTTACCTAGAGCCTTGAGATAAATCAAGGGGTTTGACTTTGACGGCTGTCGGGGACTACAACGTCCAACCATGAAAACTCTAAAAAGCAAAGGCTACAAGAGAAAGTTATATTTCCCTCAAAAACATAATCTGTTTACCTTTACGCGTGGTCACTGTAGGCCGCACAAAACACTCAAAAATGACCATTCAAATAAAGTCTGGGCGAAAACACAACAAAACAATTCAAATCACAAGGTTAAAGCCTTCAGGTTGAGTGGCAAGAGTGGATTCCAGTTGAATCGTAAACCGACGAATAAGCAACCGACCTGTTATAAGTGATAACAGAAGGTGATCCGTGTAGGATCAAGCTGAATCTAGCCCAAATCCTGAATCAATCGATCAAGAAGACCTGTAACACAAAACGGGCAAATCCCCAAGCTAAAACTATAAGTGTATGGAGAATACACCTCTATAACATATTCTCACCCAAGATCGTTCTACAAGCTAAGCCTAAGTCTGTTTCTACGTCAGTGCTCAAAGAAAAGGTAGATCTTTGACAGAATCTCCCCTACGTAGAGTGGATTGTCAGGGTCGCCACCTGCTAAAATATAATCTAACTCCTCTAAATTAAGAAAATTTCGGCAGCGCTTCCCGTAGGAGAAGTGTCTTCCCAGAATTTATAATAACTCAAATATAAAAACAAAAAACAACCTCTAACCTTGGGAACTCAAAATTTGTCTGACTCCCTCAATTTGTAAAAATTTGGGCAGCACTCCCTTTAGAAAGGGAGGTTTTTCAAATTTTTACTAAGCCAAAAAGTCAGAAAGACTGGACCCTGAAAAAAACAAAATCTGACTAACTCCTTGGTTTTGTAGAAATTTTGGCAGCGCTTCCCGTAGAGAAAGTGACTTACCAAGACTTATACAAGACCAAGTATAACAAATGATCCCAGAAAATGCAGAAATCGACCTAAGTAAAAATAAACTTAGCCAAAAAAATGCAGGAATTGAAACTAACTCCTATGGCTCTAGCACGTGGCGAGCAACTAAAGTAACTGCCTATTAAACTGAAACTCATACTAAGTAGTAGTCGCACTCAGTACCATGCAAGTCAAACCATACTTTCACCATCCCAAAGTCAATTTATATAAGATAGTTTGTGAATCCTCAACTAATTCAACCTTACTCCGAACTTACATATAACACAATGCTAGACCATTCGGGTTGGAAACAATGTCCGGCGTGCCTTAAGATATACACGAACAGGTTGCACTACTACTTCTCTCTTCTTTGGGCATATGACTAGGCCATTTGGCTTGGAAACAATTCCTAACCGCCCTGAACTGTTTAATATCAAAAATTTTATAACTTTCTGACTTTGTTCTCAAAAGAAAATGCAAATATGGGCAGGGGACTAAACCAGTCGGCTTGGAAACAATGTTCAGCTTGCCCAAACTATTTTCAATTATACTCTGTAATTTCTCTTCTCTTCTTAGTGATATGGCTTAGCGCTGGACCATTCGGCTGGGAAACAATGCCCAACTGCCAGTTCACATGCAAATATAAGTAAAATACTTTCTTTTATACTCAGTTTATACTTATGTGCGTGGTTTTCACGCTAAACCATTCAACTTAGAAACAATGTTAAGCCTTAGACCAAAATCCTCCATCAGAATAAAACAAGAACTTAGACCCTTCAAATCAGGCAAACCCTCACAAAATAAACACACCAACCAGACCATTCAGCTTGGAAACAATGTCCGACCCTTCAGAAAACAGCCAAATAAACATAGCCCTGGGTCATTCAGCTTAGAAACAATGCCCAGTCTTTGGTTGAACCGGTCAAACCCATGCAGGCTGCCTTCCTCCCACCTTCCCCCAGTTCATCCCTTAGTCTTCTTTCAGTCAAAATAAAGATGAAACTTAAACTTGACTCTCATGCATTCCTTCCATTCAATCCGATTAAGTCCGGAAAAAAGCAAACTCGTAGGGACACATATGCATATGTCAGTCAAACTACAGGGATATAGTCAAACGTGGGTATAGTGGGGTTATACAGACAGAGGAATATGTGTCTGATAGTTCCCTGTCTCCAGAACCTCTCCTAGGTTCCGGCACAGCTCCCGCAATCGTTGGGTGGACTCCCCACAGAGTCTTGATGCGGTCCTACGGGTTGCAATCCCGCCTGCTGTCTTCCTCTTAGAACCAACAGACTAGACTTAGAGTGAGAAGGGCACAAAGAGATAGGTTGAGACTCTCAGATCCAAGAGAGGTGCACTCAAACTCGCGGGAGAGGGCATTGGTTCCTTGGTGCACCCGAGGGCCCCGCAATGATGGTCAGAACGCACAGCAACCTCGTTCAGTGGAGTCAGACTACCGACAACCAGTACCCTGACAAAGCTCCAAGTCGTAGTACCAACCCCTGTTCAAGCCTCCGACCACTCCCACCCTGCCTTAGACCAGTTGCTAGTCTAACATCACGAATCAACCCGCCCTGTATCAAGACCTCCGAAATGAATCTTCTCTCGCTCGATTCCGTCAAGAATTGAGCGAGACTTTTGTTTTTCCGTGCGCGGCCATATCCATCTTTCGACACCCCGCGCAACACTAATCCTTACTAACTCGTATCTTACTAGTCTAAGAGCGCGACTAATCAGCACTAATGAAGTCGACTTTCCCTAACACCCCTGTTTCGAACCTCAACCCACAAGGTTCTGCTGGGAGACAAGCAAAAACCCATCTTCCCCTCCTCCTTCGTGCTCCCATCCGCCATAGCTCACGTACGTCCTTTTCCAATCAACTTCTTTTCTACTTCTTGTCCTTCAAATCCGACTATAGAATCCGGGTCGCCTGCCCTGGAAACCCTGGATTCGAGTCTCCTTCTGACCGTTTCCGTCAAGAAACGGACAAAATTAACACTCTTCACCCTACTCCTCTCTCTTCATCACCATCTCCGCGCAACTTTCTTCTCATCTAGCTCTAATCCTACTAATCTAGCACTAAATCTAACCCCATCATCGAGTTCGTCCGGCCTCAAAATGCTGAAATGACATCTTCTCTCACTCGAATCTTTTAGGGTTGTGGAGGTGTCGGGGATTATGACTCAGGGAGGATGTCCGACAGAGGGCTTCCCGCGCCGGGGTCAGCCCTACTGGAGGTGCAGCGGGCCCACCCACTTACCCCGTGATCTCTCAAGGGAGAAGCGCACGATCCTTGCAACCCACCCGGGAGTATCGGCCCAGACCAGCGCTACCAGGCCGCTAGCGACAGGGCTCCCCCCTTTCCCAATCAGGGCTTCACCTCCCTGTAGCTCCACCGTCGGGAGGCAGTCTGCACCACAGTCACAGTGGTGCCGTAGGGACGCGCCAGCTCGTGCTAGGGGAGGGGTGACCCCCTCACACCTCCCGCACGCTCCAACTAAGCCTGCCCCTCCCGGAGCCACTCCCCCCCCCTGGCCTCGACAACCCCAAGGGGAGGCACGCGCTCAACCGTTACGGGGACCTAGGAAGTACTGTTGGGTTATCAACAGTAGTGGGCACCCTTGCAGGTGGCTCCCCAAGTCTAGAGCTGTATATATAGCCCTGTGTACCTCCATGCCCCTGGGAGCGCGCGCGCTCAGTATGTGAGCGGTAGTGCGTCAACCTAACGTCGTGCCGGCGGCATATGCACGAGGTTGCGGATTTGAACCCGCAACCTCAGACCACAATGTGCATTTCCAACCGGTGCCCTAACCACTGGGCCATCCGCCACTCACTCGAATCTTTTAGGATCCGAGTGAGATAATCGCTTTTCAATCCTACACACCCGCTGCTTCTTTCTTCTTCTCGCTCACCTCCACTTTCCTCTTCGACTGTATCTAGTACTGTTTCAGGGTTAATTCGCTTCCCTTTCTTTTCCTTCACTTCCCTGGTGCCCGTCGCCTCCCTCAGGTACCTGTCGCAACATCCGACCGCGGCGGTCCCACAGCGCTTAGCGCAATCCGCCCTGCCTGCCGCTGCTACCTCAGCCCCCATTACTCGCTGCCTTGCTGCTCTAGTTCAGCGCTCGCCATTTGCTCTGCCCGATGCCGAGAGATATGTCGATGCCCCCCCCCTTCGATCGGCACCAGGCAGAGAGTACAGATGCTCATAGGGGGAGGGAATCAGAGGGGAAGCACGGTGACTGGCCCATCGAAGAAGCTTGGTCTTAATGCTACCGGCTAACCCCTGGCCAGTATCACCCACCCACTACATTAGATATCGCCCCTGCTGGTGGGTTCAGCTCCCGCCTCGTTGGCGGTTTAAGCACGGATGTGGTTGCTACGGGGTTCCCCGAAATACTATAACGGGGTTACTTCGGCGCCGTCATAAAAATCGCGCTTCGGGTAAACCCGTGAATATAATACACCCCTACGCGGCCTTACCGGCCCCAAAACGTAGGTCATATACATTCAGCATTGTCGGTCCTTTTTCCTAAAAAACATTTACAAACTCAAGCCCTGACCGCGCTCTGTTCTCAGCAGTGGCATGATAGGGGACTTTCGCCTGCATCCTGAACACGAGGACCCGTCAAATGAGGCGCGCTGTCAAGGTCATCGATTGTCGTGACGGCCACCCACGGCCAGTATCATACTTAACTCAATAAAGAAGGTCAAGGCATAGAACTAAATAACAAAATTCGATAAAATAAAATACTCACAATGAGTCAAGGGAACACGAAACCGCTAATACCTCTCCGACACCGCAGATGGTAAGACCAAGGGGGATAACCCCTGTCGGGCTCTCGTCCCCATTGGCGCTTCTGTGCCACTCCAATATCCTCGTGTTGTTGTCGCTTGACCTCGATCCCCGAATCTCTCTGATGAAAGTCCGATGCTGTAACCAATAATGCTAAGCCCAAGTCTGGGTCTAGCTTTGATGGACGCCTAAATAAACAGGCGCTGCGCCACGCGCGGGCCTACCGAAGACGCTTAAAAGCCTCCTCGTTGTCAATGTCGTCCTCTGTACATACGCCCGAGTCACAGGCAAACTCATTAATGAACAATATATAATCTTTTTAATCTTAGTTTAATCAGAAACAAAGCTTTACCCGGCGGTCAACGCCGGTTTTCACAATTCGCAAAAGCAAAAAAGATCACGAGCGCCTTAAACCTGCGCGCCCACACACTCTCTAATCTAGTTAATCGTCCAGCCAACGTAAACCACAGGCACAACCGCGTCTCGCGCAATATGCTTAAACTTTAAACCAAACTTATTTCTGTCGCTTGCGAAAACCAGGGCGGATACCCTTGTAAGGGTATTCGCACCGACAACTTACCGGACCATATTAAGCGACGTCCCAGTCGCTTCGCAAAATCGAAAAGCTATAAATCCATCCAAAACTCCAAATGCTGACGAGAAAGGAACCAATCCGATTAGCCGACAGACTCAGGTTCGAGGCCTCGAATAATTTGTGCCTTTACAACTATATGCTACTAGGATTCTAACATGGGTCTCCATTGTCCTGACATCAGGACGCCGGGGTACTGGCACTATACCACAACATAAGTCTCAATGACCCTCTCGACCGTCCTTTCCCCTTCGTCCTAGACAAACGCCGACTATACCAATAATTCTCACAATCAAACATATATATATATATATATATATAAATCTTATCTCAACACACCTCCTGCAGTCTAGTACAGGAAGGCTAGGTCTCCATCGTGGCCCACCGCAGTCTGGGTGATCGTGCCAAATCTACGACCTACCGCGTTTGTTATTTTAGCGGTAGTGCTCTCGCAGGTTGCGCCACGATAGGTTTTCCCTCGTGATAAGCATTCAATCAGGACTCCAAAAAAACTCGACTCTTATCCCATGCCATCCCACGACAAGTAAAACCCTCCTGGGTGGCCACACCCCTTTAAGTCTTTACCCCTTCTGGCGAGACGTGGGTCCGCTGTCAGGTTGTGCCGATCAGCAGCCAACACTGAGGGTTGCACTTCAGTGATGCAAGTTATACCCCTAGCTGGGTCTCTCATAAATGTCCTAAGATTAGCACAAGTGGTTGGACGGTTTGTTGCAACAATACAGGCCTACTACGGGACTACGCAAATGTCTGTCACACATAAAAGGCATTTACCAGCCTTCTGTGGGACAACACAGAAAGAACACGGCATCCTCTTCACTATCACAAAACAGAATCACCGCCAGGTCCGCAAGGTCGTGGACCCCTCACTTGATCAGAGCAAGAAGACCACACATCCCGAAGACATCTCTCAATGAAGCTTTTTGCGACCTTTACAAAAATTTCACAAATGACCAAGCAAAAACGTGGTCCTCGTCAAACTTTATCATCCAAAACCAACTTACCATGCCACTAAATATATTAACCACCCTTCATACAAAGGAGGTCTCATTCAATAGGTCTCCCAACCATCCCTCTCTCTCTATGATGAATTTTCACACGACCTTTCATTAAAACAACTTCCCTCTCTGAAGATGAGTCTTCCAATAAACAAAAGACTGCCTTCTCACAAAAGACGTCTCTACCATAAAACAACTCAAACTGAGAGACCAACTTATGGGTCCTCATCACAACTCAACAATAAACATTTGGCATGACAAACATTCGAGTCTCAAAGACTCATAAATCCCTTAGGATTCTCACACTTTTCACAAAACAAACTGCACTCCCTCTCCTTATACCCTGCCCTATCACCCGCTCGTAGGCTGGTCGCACGAGTATACCGAAGAGTAGGCAGTTCACATTCATTCACATTCAAAGAATACAAAACACATGAGATGTTTGTCATACATCTCTCACACAAAACCATCATACATCAGGATAAAACCACACATGTGAGAGTGATTGTGATCGTCATATACAGGGAAATAGTCTCAGATAAAATCTCAACTCAATATACACCAAGGTGTGTAATATCCCAGCTCAAAACATGAACCAACCATGGTCTTGAATTACATATATATACATAGCGTTGAACAATCTCAACTCAAACTGACATTGGTATTACACAGAAATCATAGTCTCCCTGACCAGAGCTAAAACTGTAACAGTCCCAATCCGGACGTAATCACACCCCTCAAATCGGAGGGATCCAAGTAATTCAAGACATATCTAAGTAGCCAAGCAACATAAGAAACCCTTCATACACAAGCCTTAGTCTGCCTCACATATGCTGAGGTCTCTCCCCAAACCCTTCATACTTCTCACACATGTTCAACCATCCTGACTAGGACACAAAATAAGTCTCATATCTTCTTCTCTCAACGATAGGTCTAGTGGAATATTTTTTTTATTTTGTAATAATGTCCTTAAAACCACTCCTTGCTCTATCCGCAGGAGACATTCCAATAACTCGATTCGAGACAGTCCTAACATTCCTCACATGTATAACCGTTTTATTGGGGTTCCTCTCGCCTACAACTCGGGTTATCCCGGACCATTATTACGAAACTCTTTTGGTACATTGTCAGGTTCCCCTGCTGACCAAAGTATAGGATTAAACTCACACAGTCGGTCAACCTGCTACTTTAACTCTTATGTCCATGCATACAGAAGTCTTGGCAAGGTACAAAGGTATTCTTCTATCGGTCTGCTATAGCTCGAACCTCATCCCAATCTACAACCCTCTCATCTGGATCGTGGGAGCTCGCATAAGCATCAATAACATTGACCAAGCTCCTTAGTCATTGACCACGGGGTAAGAATCTTTGGTCTAGATACAGGTCATACACGCACGTGTACCTTGCATATCCCCATTCTCGCACCCTCATTGCGGCCTCTATTGCAGCCTCTACCCTTGCCTGTCCCCCCAAACACTTTTCTATTAGGAACTCAGGCAAGACAACTCTCAATGGGGCTGAAGGAAGTGCAAACTCTTCGGCACGTTTGATCTCTATACGGGTCTCCACTCGCTCCTCTCCTTCAAAGACCTTGCCTCTCGCCCATTTTGTTGTGGCTCCGTCAGCTATCCTCAAGGGTCTTGTGAGCCGGCTTACATGCCCAAGCGCCAGCTCAATCCCTTGTAAGACCCAAAATGATGGTGGAGCATATAGAGTTATCCTTACAATCGCACACTCTTGGTCATCATCAAAACCAGACTCGATTCAGATAAAGATCCCCTTGTCTAACGACACGCCCCACCAGGAAGAGATAGTCTCCTTCCTTGACTCGCCTCGGCAAGGAAATTTCGAGCCCCTTTTCTCTTTTGACGGGCAAGGTCACACTGTGATCTTCCCTAGCATAAGGCATCCTTAGTTGCCTTCGCTCTAGTCTGGGTTCTACCCATCACAAAAAACCGTCCAACATACGCCTTCCGTTATCATACTGATAATCACACCCTATAATCCCTACCCCTGAAGCCTCGGCTTCACATCATTTTTCCGTAAAATGCGTCATTTTCAGTGTTTACGACCACCCAATCTTAGAGAAAATAATAATGGTAATATATCACGATAATATTGCATTCATAGATATAAAAAAATTCATAATTACAGTACTCATAAAAAAAAGATATATTACCATAGTAACTGATATCAGTAATACTCATGCATATCAAATGCCTTATACTCAAGCTAGTCAATTACCCAAAGCCGTACAAATCTCTTATAATGGTATGCTTATATCATATAATAAGCAAGTTATGATCAAAGATAAAATAGTCAATAATTAGCACTCTCAAACATAATACCAACGAGAGTACCACGTTTTACTCCCCTAACTTAGACAGAAGTATACTGTGGCAAGGGGCAGTATAATCCTCTTTAAAAAGGATAGCATCTCAACTCCCTGAGCCCCGCTCAAGGATCAAGCCTCACTGTTTCTCCCTCCGATTCCAGCACCCGCTCCCTGCAGACCCTTGCTGACAAAGTGAACAACCTCACCATACACACTTCGGGATACGATATCCTGTCCTGTGTCGATGATCCTACTTGACGCCAAAATATTTGGGGATTCACCCCCTACCTCTTTATGTCATGTAGTGGTTGCTTTCCTCATAGGTCATGGTCTAACAAGGCTCAAATACTTTCCTTCTTTTTAGTAGTCGTGTAGTTATCTTATCTCAGGGGATACAACAACAACACCCCACTACGGACTAGGAACAGAGTTTCGGCGTGAGTCTCACTACTACCTACAAAAAAGGCTACAAGACAAAATTATAACTTATTCAAAACTATCTCTCAGGGGAAACAATAATATAGGATTGCAACCTTCCTTAGGGTAGGCCTTACACATTGACCATTTCCTGGGAAGAACTTATCTCATGGAAGTGGTCACTCCATTCACCTCTGAATCTGCATCGGATGTGGATTCTGCACAATGCCTCTACCCCTTTTTTGAAGTGCAATCCAAACACAGAACGTAACAAAAAAAACATAAATTAATAATTGAACTTGAGACTCTCATATAAGTCCTTGCAGACTGATAAGTTCAAATACATACTTCAAATACATAGCCCATGTAAACATTCCTGACAAGGATAACCATTAAAAGAATATAGCAATTAAGCACCTAGTCTCATATAATTAGGTATTAGGCAAACTTACTCAGATAGGATCTGACATATATGGATGAGTTCAACTTATAATTCAAACGAAATCCTTTTAGAAGATAATCGTCTCAAGTCCTTAGTTCCAACCTTGTAGATTCAAGTGGATGGCCCAAACCTGGAAAGGTTCAATCGCAGGTCTAACATCAACTACAACTCATCGCCCTATCAAAAGTGAGCAAAATAGTCTAAGCGCTAACCCCTACACTATCATCCCGACTGCCCGTAGGATCTGCTATTTCCTTTGCAGTGAAGGTATTATGTAGACCTACTATGTCCCGTAGTCTCGTCTATTGAGGTCTCAACATGGCGTGTACTGCGTCTACCTACAACCTTATACACCTAGTTTAAACACATCATGCGCGACAGCCCTCAGTCTCCCATGACTATACAAATTGAACAACCGCTTAAAACCTAGACCCAAGGATCCCATATCCATACTTAAAAAGACTTTTAACGTCATTAGCCTAACTCTTCTCGAAGTCCTTTGACGACCTCTAACATAATACGCTCCCTTACTCATCCTCGATCTCACTTTAATACAAGAGTACCAAGTCGCTCTCATCACCACTGAGATAACTTTTTCAACCATAATAGGTACCTTATAGGACCAACTTCCTCAATGGACGTTCTTAGCCATACCGACGTCCCCTCATCTTACCCTGACCATATCAACCATGCAAAGCAACGTCCAAATCTGTCAACTATCTTGGTCAGAAGAGGTACCATCTCCAACTACCATCTAATCAGTTTCAGAGTACGTAAGCGCATAGTCAAAACGTTCATCGCTCTCGTGCCACCCTTACTGTATCAAACGAAACCAACTCGCACAGTCAACCTTCACTCTGTTTTATACCATCAAACGAAACCTCAAAAGAAAAACTTCTTTCTTTGCCTATTTCTCACATTTCCATACCCGGATGTCGTTCCACCAGAGACAACGGCAGACAACCGTTATCCCCGGCAACGGCGTCACCTGTCGAGCGCATCAGTCCGGCACCGCCCAAGACAACGCAAGACCCTCCCGGTCGCGTCACGCAGGAGTTGGTTTTAATCCTCGTCGCGAATATACATGGAGCTTCCACAAGCCGCTCCAGCCGAGTGCGCCAACCATACCTCTCGCGAGCCCCTATGACAGGATAGGGCATACGCGAGGCATAACTTACCTCCACCTTACGGGAGCTATCACCTTCCTTCGTTGGGTGTATCCCCGTCGAGCTACCAGTCCACAGTACGAAAGTTAATCAGTTGCAATCGCAGAGGTGGACCAGCCGAGGGCGTTTCTCGTTCGTTGTAGCATAGGGGGTACGCGCGGTATTACTCCTCTATCGGACCCGCACGCGAACCAGCGTCTTGAGGGGTTGAGGTCCCAAGCGCGGCTCGTCGCCGGTCGACTAGGACACATTTCACACGCCACGCGCACACCACTATAAAGAATATAAAAATAAAACACACACACACACGCACGTACATTTACATATACAGAACGATATTGAACAAACAACACAACAACACTCCTAGTCCCTTAGTAGCCATCCCATAACTCTCCGATGCGGAAATCGGATAGGCGTCTCCCGCGAGACTTAGTATAAAACCACGTGGGCGCAGGGCTAACTCATATCCACTCGCAATGCAAGCGTACGCAAGCGGTCGCATTGATGGTGTACTATGTAATACCCATACTCATGCGGTCCTTGTTAATCTCAAGGGTCGCATTCGACACTCAAGTATCGGCTGACACGCGCCTTGAGGGATTGATCTCTCGACGTTGGACAACCGCCAAATGCGGTTGAGAACCACACCCTCTTCTGCACCCTGCGGAGAGTGGGTGGTACACATGTTCATACCCGTGGTGGCAATCGTCTCTTATGACCGTGGAGACCCTGAATGTAACGAGCGTGAGGCTGAGGGTGAGCCGAGGGAGATGAGAGAGAGGGAGAGAGAGGGAGAGAGTGAGAGCACACACACACACTCACTCACTCGACACGACGGACTCGGACTGAGGGTCGGACGCAGACACAGTGGCAAGGCACAAAGTCGAAGTCTTGGATTCCCGGATGCCGAAAACAGCAAGTCACACTGAGTACGAGTACAGCAGCAGAGAACTGGTACGAGACCGGTCCCCGTACCGTACGGGGAGCCGGTATAAGTA
>BFEA01000163.1:135110-156326 GCA_003427395.1 Chara braunii | reverse complement strand
GGAGAGAGAGGGAGAGAGTGAGAGCACACACACACACTCACTCACTCGACACGACGGACTCGGACTGAGGGTCGGACGCAGACACAGTGGCAAGGCACAAAGTCGAAGTCTTGGATTCCCGGATGCCGAAAACAGCAAGTCACACTGAGTACGAGTACAGCAGCAGAGAACTGGTACGAGAYYGGTCCCCGTACCGTACGGGGAGCCGGTATAAGTACCGGTKACACGTACGGTACCRGGGGCATTTCTGCAAAGGCCCCGAGGGCAGAACTRAAAAATGCAGTATTTGAAAGTGGCGCCCGAATTGCAGCATGGCGCCAGTTGTCCAAAATCCTACGGTACCAAAAGGAGGGGTTTGGAAAAGGGGTGTCAGGCCTAAAACGGGATGCAGCCGAAATAGCAAAAGATAGACCAGGGATCGAGCCCTGGCGAAGTCCGTAACACTGAAGAGAAATCAAGGGGTTTGACTTTGACGGCTCCCATACACTACAACGTCCAACCATAAAAACTCTGAAAAACAAAGGTTAAAAGGGAAAGTTGTATTTCCCTTAAAAACATAATATGTTTAACCTTTACGCGCGGTCACTGTAGGCCGCACAAAACACTCAAGACATATGTATTTACATATATATAAAGGGTTATAAATATGTGACGATCACTTCTCACAATCACAGTGGGACTCCTCTCGGCCATATATATATATATGATCGCATACAGCCAAATCCAAAGCCCGAATCACCAAACATACCTGCAATCACATCAAAGATTCAACCAAAAAGTCCATACACTACACGGGGTCAACTTCAACCATTCTCTGCACTCACACCCCTTGCCTTTAGTCATACAAACCTCACTCTTGTGCAACTTCTCAAAATAAAATACTCAGTATTTTTCTTTAAATGACCATTCAAATAAAGTTCGGGCGAAAACATAACAAAA
Source organism: Chara braunii (assembly GCA_003427395.1). NCBI lineage: Eukaryota > Viridiplantae > Streptophyta > Charophyceae > Charales > Characeae > Chara > Chara braunii. The sequence goes on along the minus strand of BFEA01000163.1, from coordinate 155,387 downwards.
CAATTCAAATCATAAGGTTAAAACCTTCAGGTTAAGTGACAAGAGTGGATTGGAGTTGAATCGTAAACCGATGAATCGGCAACCGGCCTGTTATCAGTGATAACAGAAGGTGATCCGCGTAGGATCAAGCTGAATCTAGCCCAAATCCTGAATCAATCGATCAAAAAGACCTGTAACACAAGACGGGTCAATCCCCAAGCTAAAACCATAAGTGTATGGAGAATACAGCTCCATAACACATTCTCACCTAAGATCCTTCTACAAGCTAAGCCTCAGCCTGTCTTTAAGCCAGTGCCCAAAGAAAATGTAGATCTTTGGCAGAATCTCCCCTACGCAGAGTGGATTGTCAGGGTCGCCACTTGCTAAAATATAATCTAACTCCTCTAAATTAAGAAAATTTCGGCAGCGCTTCCCGTAGGAGAAATGCCTTTTCAGAATTTATAATAACTCAAATATGAAAATAAAAAACAACCTCTAACCCTTGGAAGTCAAAATTTATCTAACTCCCTGAATTGGTAAAATTTGGGCAACACTCCCTTTAGAAAGGGAGGTTTTCTAAATTTTTACCAAGCCAATAAGTCGGAAAGGTTGGACCCTGAAAAAGACAAAATTTGACTAACTCGTTGGTTTTGTAGAAATTTTGGCAGCGCTTCCCGTAAAGAAAGTGGCTTACCAAGACTTATACAAAACCAAGTAGAAAGTATTATCCTAGAAAATGCAGAAATCGACCTAAGTAAAAATAAACTTAGCCCAGAAAATGCTAGAATTGAAACTAACTCCTATGGCTCTAGCACGTGGCGAGCAACTACAACAACTACCTATCAAACTGAAACTCAGACTAAGTAGTAGTTTCACTCAGTCACATGCAGGCCAAACCACAAAGGTAAGTACTCTCACTATTCCAAAGTCAATTTATATAAGATAGTTCGTGAATCCTCAAGTAATTCAACCCTTATACCCAACTTACATATGACACAATGCTAGACCATTCGGGTTGGAAACAATATCCAACGTGCCTGAAGATATACACGAACAGGTTGCACTACTACTCTCTTGTTTGGGCATATGACTAGGTCATTCGACTAGGTCATTCGACTTGGAAACAATGCCTAGCCGCCCTGAACTGTTTAATATCCAAAATTTTATAATTTTCTGACTTTGTTCTCAAAAGAAAATGCAAATATGGGTAGGGGACTTAACCATTCGGCTTGGAAACAATATTCAGCTTGCCCAAACTATTTTCAATTGTTACTCTGTGATTTCCATTTTCTTCTGAGTGATATGGCTTAGCGCTGGACCATTCGACTTTGAAACAATGCCCAACTGCCAGTTCAAATGCAAATATAAGTAAAATTCTTTCTTTTATACTCATTTTATACTTATGTGCGTGGTTTTCATGCTAAACCATTCAGCTTAGAAACAATGCTCAACCTGAAACCAAAATCCTTTCTAAGAATAAAACAAGAACTTAAACTCTTCAAATGAGGCAAACCCTCAGAAAATAAACACAGCAACCAAGCCATTTAACTTGGAAACAATGTCTCGCCCTTCAGAAAACAACCAAATAAACATAGTCTTGGGTCATTCAGCTTAGAAACAATGCCCAGTCTTTGATTGAACCGGTCAAACGCATGCAGTCTGTCTTTCTCCCACCTTCCCCCATTTCATCCCTTAGTCTTCTTTCAGTCAAAATAAAGATGAAACTCAAACTTCTCTCTCATGCATTCCTTCCATTCAATCCGATCAAGTCCTGAAAAAAGCAAAGTCGTAGGGACACATATGCATATGTAAGTCAAACTACAAGGACATAGTCAAACGTGGGTATAGTGGGGTTATACAGACAAAGGAATATGTGCCTGATAGTTCCCTGCCTCCAAAACCTCTCATAGGTTCCGGCAGAGCTCCCGCAATCGGTGGGTGGACTCCCCACAGAGTCTTGATGCGGTCCTAGGTTTGCGATACCACCTGCCACCTTCCTCTCAGAACTAATAGACTAGACTTAGAGTGAGAAGGCCAGAAAGAGATAAGTTGAGACTCTTAGATCAAAGAGGTGCACTCAAACTTGCGGGAGAGGGTCTTGGTTCTTTGATGCGCCTGAGGGCCCCGCATTGATGGCCAGAACGCACAGCAACCTCGTTCAGTGGAATCAGACTGCCGACAACCAGCACCCTGACAAAGCTCCAAGTCGTAGTACAAAGCCCTGTTCAAGCCACCGACCACTCCCACCCTGCCTCACACCAGTCGATGCTACACAACAATCTAAATCACGGGTAGCTCTGCGGAATCTCAACAGAACATCACTCGTACAACATTATCGCGCAGTCGCAAGTGGCTGTAGCAGTGAGTAAAGGTTACCAGACTACCCACAACAATGCGTAGCAACTAATAGCGGTTGCAACCCACTGGCGCAGCCAGCACGAGTGGCAGCGCCAACTGATACGCAGGGCTTCACACTAACCAACCAGCAAGCCTGCAGCCTCGTAACCCGCCTTCAACTGTTTCACACGGCGGAGCGAGCTGTGCACTGGTCAATCAAGTTCGGCTTTCACTGCAGACCTGTTGTAGCTTTGTCCACAGATTGAGTATCGTGTCAGCCAACAGGTAAGTCGTTAACTTCTACAACTAGTCTCACCCTTCCACACCCCTGTGGCCTGCACATCGTGCTGCCCATCAAGCATGTTGCTAACCCTGCAGCTTCACTCCTCACTCTCACAGGTATCAGTTGGGCGGCTCCACCAGTCAGCAAGCAATTCTGCAGCCCGCTCCTAATCTCCTCGGGGTAAGCTTGGCAGCCGCTCGTCGAAGAGCGAGCTGCCCCCCCCCCTTGCAACTTCAAAGTCTCGTCCTCGGCCCTCTTTTGCACAATGCTAGCCTCACGAAACACAACCAGCCAACGCACTCTAGTTGGCAACAACAAACACTCAGTAGTACGCACCCCGCAACTCTCACTCACTGTTTCGTGCAACTGAGCAAGCAGCGCCCTGACCAATAGGGAAATCTCCAACCTGGTGGCCGCCCCTCCACTGTTGTGCTTCCGGCTGCCTTACGCACTCCAAATATCAGAATGGGTGGTGCATCTGACCCACAGTTAAGTCTCTCGACCTCGCAACTAGCTCCATGCCCTTCCCGACTGTTGCCTCCCTCTACGTAAAAAAAAACTAAAATGAACCTCCTCCTAGTATACGGCTAGGTACATCGTCAGTTTCCCAAGGGGCGACCTGCAAACTCACAGCCTCCAACTCGATTCACTAAATCATAGTCTGAGTTTACCATCACCCTCGCCTTGCCTCAAGGCCCCCGTCCCGCATCATCTGTTGATCGATCTCATCAAGGATCAGCCGAACCATTCATCTCCCATCTTATCCTACCGCCTCTCCTCCCGACACTCTCGCGCAGCACCTCTAATATCTTGCGCCGAATCTAACACTCTAACTGCTAGTCTAACATCACGAATCAACCCGCCCTGTATCAAGACCTCCGAAATGAATCTTCTCTCGCTTGATTCCGTCAAGAATCGAGCGAGACTTTTGCTTTTCCATTGTTCGACACCCGGCGCAGCACTAATCCTTACTAACTCGTATCTTACTAGTGTAAGAGCGCGACTAATCAGCACTAACGAAGTCGCCTCTCCCTAACACCCCTGTTTCAAACCTCAACCCATAAGGTTCTGCTAGGAGACGAGCAAAAACCCATCTTCCCCTCCTCCCTCGTGCTCCCATCCGCTATAGCTCACGCACGTCCTTTTCCAATCAACTTCTTTTCTACTTCATGTCCTTCAAATCTGACTACAGAATCCGGGTCGCCCGTCCTGAAAACCCCGGATTTGAGTCTCCTTCTGCCCGTTTTTGTTAAGAAACGGGCAAGATTAACACTCTTCACCCTTACTCCTCTCTCTTCATCACCATCTTCGCGCAACTTTCTTCTCATCTAGCTCTAATCCTACTAACCTAGCGCTAAATCTAACCCCATCATCGAGTTCGCCCGGCCTCAAAATGCTGAAATGGCATCTTCTCTCACTCGAATCTGTTAGGATCCAAGTGAGATAATCGCTTTTCAATCCTACACACGCGCTGCTTCTTTCTTCTTCTCGCTCCCTCCACTTTCCTCTTCGACTGTATCTAGTACTGTTTCTGGGTCACATTCGCTTTCGCTTTCTTTTCCTTCACTTCCTTGGCGTTCGTCGCCTCCCTCGGCTACCTGTCGTGACATCCGACCGCGGCAGTCCCACAGCGCTCAGCGCAATCCGCCATGCCCACCGCTGCTACCTCAGCCCCTGTTACTCGCTGCCTTGCTGCTCTAGTTCAGCGCTCGCCATTTGCTCTGCCCACTGCCGAGAGATATGTCGATGGCCCCCCCTTTCGATCGGCTCTGAGCAAAGACTACAAATGCTCATAGGGGGAGGGGACCGGAGGGAAAGCACGGTGACTGGCCCATCGAAGAAGCCTGGTCCTCATGCTACCGGCTAACCCCTGACCAGTATCACCCACCCACTACAGCAGATATCGCCCCTGCTGGTGGGTGCAGCTCCCGCATGTCCCCTCGTTGGCGGTTTAAGCACGGATGTGGCTGCTACGGGGTTACTTCGGCGCCGTCATAAAAATCGCACTTCGGGTAAACCCGCGAATATAACACACCCCTACGCAGCCTTACCGGCCCGAAAACGTAGGTCATATACATTCAGCATTGCCGGTCCTTTATCCTAAAGTGCATTTACAAACTCAAGTCCTGACCTCGCCCTGTTCTCAGCAGTGGTGTGATAGGGGACTTTCGTCTTCATCCTGAACACGAGGACCCATCAAATGAGGCGTGCTTTCAAGGTCCTCGATTGCTGTGATGGCCACCCGCGGCCAGTATCATACTTAACTCAATAAAGAAGGTCAAGGCATAAAACTAAATAACAAAATTCGATAAAATAAAATACTCACGATGAGTCAAGGGAGCACGAAACCGCTAATACCTCTCCGACACCGCCGACGGTAAAACCAAGGGGGATAACCCATGTCGGACTCTCATCCCCATCGGCCCTTCCGTGCTACTCCGATATCCTCGCGTCGTTGCCGCTTGACCTCAATCCCCGAATCTCTCCGATGAAAGTCCGATGCTATAACCAATAATGCTAAGCCCAAGTCTGGGTCTAGCTTTGACGAACGCCTAAATAAACGGGTGTCACGCCATGCGCGGGCGTACCGAAGACGCTTAAAAGCCTGCTCGTTGTCAATATCGTCCTCCGTACTTACGCCCGGGTCACAGACAAGCACGTTAATGAACGATATATAATCTTTTTAATCCTAGTTTAATCAGAAACAAAGCTTTACCCGACGGTCAACGTGGGTTTCCACAATCATCAAAAGCAAAAAAGATCACGCGCGCCTCAAACCTGCGCACCCACACACTCTCTAATCTAGTCAATCGTCCAGCCAACGTAAACCACAGGCACAGCCGCGTCTCGTGAGGTATGCTTAAACTTTAAACCAAACTTATTTCTGTCACTTGCGAAAACCAGGGTGGATACCCTTGTAAGGGTATTCGCACCGACAGCGAGGCCTTCTTTGCTGGCCTAGATCTCGTGGCGGTGAACCATCGGATGGGGCGGATTGCATCCGTTCCTACATTCAGGTGAGACCTCCACTGAGCTTTCACGGTTTCTTTTATGTTCATCGTCGGTCTCAACGAGCGGTATGTGGCCTTCACCGTTAAGGTGGACAGTCTCCGATTTTCCCCGGTTCTGGATTTTCGCGGAGGGGTTCACTGCCATTCCTCGGGGTCAAAAGGGAGTTCTGTCACGGGGGTCTTTGGCTGGTACGCTATCCAATTGTCTTTTTCCGGGAGCACCCGAATTCTGGGCAGTTCCACGTTTCGTCGCCATCTCGTTGCTTCTAGGCTATATCGAACGAGAATATTGTCCCTGTCTATGTGGAAGAGGTGGATCAATGCTTCATCAGATCGCACCTCAACCACACTGCCCACACTTTTTGGATCCCCTGGGACCACCACCCAATCCCCTTCCATTAGCTGCGGCTCTCTGCGCAGGATGCGTACCCAGTCCAAGGGAACTGGGAAAATCAACAGGTCTTAATTTTCCTCAACCTTATGACAGTGTTTTAATATGGTCTTTAGCTGCGGTGTCGTTTTTCTGTTCCCCTTTTCTATGTCCCATATATCCTTTATTCTAATTATGCCTCTTTTAACCTAGCTATTCCACGAAGTGTGTGAGCTACGGTCACCCTACTGTGTCTGTCGGTCATCCACCTGTTCCCGAAAAGAGGCTGGCGCATCACCTCCTCCTACCTTGTCGGCAGAGATCTGTTTGGTAGTGGGAGTCGACGCCAAGCCTTTAAGACTCGCACCCAGAAGTCGTCCCTGATCAAATCCGAGCGGGCCACATCTCGGGACGGAGCTTGGTCCGTCCGGTGGCCCATTAGAGGACACCTTGGCACCGTCCAGAATCGGTCCTCCAACCAGGTGAGTGGGTTAACCCCCTGCGGTGCTTGTGGGGCGAGATGCGCAATATGTTCCAACGCCAAGGCCTGCCATGGAAGGTGCTAGGTGAAGAGCAGTCTCCTCACCCATTGGACGGCTAATGCTGCGATCTGGGTCTCCGGGTCCAGAACCCCCAGGCCCCCTCTGTCTTTAGGTTGGATTACCGATGCCCAGGCTACCCTGCTGATCACATTCGGAAGCTCGCCGTTGCCTCTCCACAGCAGGGCCGTTAGTTGCCTCTTCAAAGATCTGACGGCCTCCTTACTGAGGGCCCAGATTGCAGATCTGTACCAAAGGGCCGCCAACACTACACTGTTGATCGAAAGTGCCCTACCAAAGAGAGGTATGTCGGTCTCTCCAGTGGGCCGGTTTCTCTAGGGCGGGCTTAAGGATCCACTCGTTATTTGATGCAGGCTTTCCTAGTGCTGTTAGCATAATCCCAAGTACTCTAACCGGGTCGGTTTCCGGAAGCCATTTGACCTGCAACGACTCCGGGGGGCGCACCCCTTGATGGTGGATCCATCATCCCAAGGTTTTGCTTCCCCAGTTGACAGTCATGTGCGATACCGTTGTAAATCGATCGAAGAGTACCCCGATTTCTTCCCTGTTCGCTGCAGTAGCCTCCATCATAAGGGTCTGGTCGTCCGCAAACAATGAGCAGACGAGAATCGTGTCTTCCGGGATGACCAAAATCTGCAATCTCTTCAGGTCTTTGTTCGCACGGAGGTTTGCTGCCAGCGCCTCCATTACTATTATAAAGAGGAACGGTGCCAACGGGTCTCCTTGACACACTGATCGTTGCAGCGAGAAGGCTGGCGCAATCCTACCATTAATTTGGACGAACGTGGTGGCGTTGTGATGGAGTATTTCGGTCCAGCACCGGAAGGCCAGACCGATGTTCATTCTCTCCATACATTTGTCCAAAAACAGCCAGTCCACATGGTCGTACGCTTTCTCGAAGTCAATGAAAACTATGGCTGCGTTTCGCTTATTTTGTCTGGTTAGTTTAAGAAGTTCATTAACTAGCAGGATATTATCCTAGATTCTGTGTCCTTTGACGAACCCAGTCTGTGTTGGGTGGATGATGTCGTGCAAGACTGGGATTAAACGGTTAGCCAGGGCTTTCACGAGTATTTTATAGACGACTGTAAGCAAGGTTATCGGGCGGTAGTTTATGACGTTCATCTTATCCCCTTTTTTGTGTAACAAGGTAATAACGCCTTGTCCTACCAACCCCCCCATCCGACCTATTTCCCACACGTGCCGGTAGAAACTCATAAGGTCGGGGGCCATCAAAGTCCAGAAGGATTCCCAGAATTTCTTAGGAAGCCCATCCATGCTCGGCGTCTTCTCTTCGTCCATTTGCATCAGCGCCGTCCAGATCTCCTCCTTAGACAGGGGGAGATCTAGCTGTGTGCTCTGCTAGCTCGTCAGGGTCTTCTCTAGTGGTTTCAGGAAGTCCTCTATTTTCTTCTCCCTTACGTTTTTCTCTCACCTGGTGCACCTTGAGGTGAACAGGTCTTTAAAAAAGGTCCTCGCTATGTGCGTGCAATGGGGGGTGGAGGTAACAATGTCCCGGTGCCCAGTCTGTGGGTCATATAGTGCCTCTATGGTTGTTCTATGTGAACGGGCTCGGGCTGTACTAAATAATTTTTTATCCATTGTGCCTTCTGTTTGGAATTTCCCGAGTCTTCCTCTTATGCGTGCGCCCTCCCATCTTTGTGTGACAAAGGACTGGAGTTGTTGTTGCAGTCTCTGTACCTCAGAACCCTCTCCTAGCTGCGTATCATGGTCGTTTTGTGAACTGTTTGATAGGCCTTGATGCTAAAGTTGTTGCAGTTTCTGATGAATTTCCATCTCCTATTGGTGTTTTTTTAGTTGCTAATATTTTAGAACATTCTTGGCATTTTTTCAGACCATTGTTGAACCAATCAATTTTCTGCGGAATGTTATGTTTTTGTGCGTGCCAAGATGTCCAGCAGTCCTTTAAATAACTTTGAAAAGTTTTCTATTGTAGGATGGTTGCATTAAGTTTGTAGAAACCAGAACCACGGTCGTTTTTTTTGCGGAAAGATAGAATGACTGTGCACATTTTCTGGTCAATGCCCGGATACGCGCTCGCGGGTAGGATCGCTGCCAAGAGTAGCGCGCCTTCCATGTCTTCCGAGATTAGGATTAAGTCGATCCTGGATCTTGACTGACCCTCAGTTTTGGTCTTTCGCATACATGTATAAAACCTAGTATCTGGGCTTAACTTCTGGAAGGAATCGAATACTTTTAGTGAAAGACACAATTCATTAATTATCCGCTCATCCTCTTCTACGTACGCCGGGGTGGGAGAGGGCGTCCACCATCTGTCCAGCCACTGGTCCGGGGCTGCATTGCAGTCCCCAGCTATGATGACCGACACTCCTTCCTTGATTTGCGTCTTCAGATTCTCAAAAAAGTCCTCTCAGTCGCTATATTTGGTGAGTAGACGCATACTATGCATAGGATTTCAAGTTCCAAAGTTACGAGGATAGACACCCATTGTCCTCCCTCCTGATCGGCTACCCGGTATACTGGGTCCGCCCATGATTCTGGGGGATCCAAATAGCCACCCCCGCGCTACCCGGTCTCGGGGCGTAGGCTCTGAAGGCTTTGTATGGCCAGACCATTCTGTGAGTGCGGTTATGCTCCGGGGTGTCCATCAGGTGTGTTTCCTGGATGCACACTATATCCGGCCAGTTCCTGCCTCCTACCCCTCTCATTAAATCCCAGATTGTGTCTTGTTTCTCAAATTTGCATGAGGCCAGGTCATTCACGTTCAGAGTCTGCATGTCTAGGTTTGCATCTCTCCTGCATTGATTCCAAATGCGATCGTGTCCATATACTGCTCTGACCAGGTCAATCTTGCTTGGATTATTCATATTATCCCTGTTATGCATTTCTTCATCTCCATGTGGATTCTTTTGACTTGCAGACGGGACCATGGCAACTGGTCCCATTCCCAGTCTGCTGTCTGCCGGTCCAGCCTGAAAAGTGCACACAAGCACTTCTGAACGTCTTGTTCGGTCCAGGTAGCACTGTGGCCTACTCTTAGTATCTGCAGGTTTAATAATTGGGCATGAGTGAACCATTTCAGGCCAGCCTCCTTGGTTGGGTCAAACCTGATATTCGTATCCCTTTGTGCTATCTTATTGGGTCCGGTCGCAATCGAGGCTATAGCCTACGCCCCCGGCGGCATGTTTTCTGCGATGTGAGTTTCCAGCTGCACCTGCAGAATTTCGGTCGCTGCCTCGATTTGACTGTTTTTTGGGGCCGCCCAGAACGAGGACCAGCCTTGCAACGTGACGCCCCCCTGTCTGCCATCCTCCACCGGGGACAGTCCTACCTCCCATTTCTCCTTTCTCTTCCGGACTGGGATGAGCAGAGTAGCTGCTTGTGACAGGGGACCAGAGTCACAACCCATCTCCATCAAGTGCCTTAGCTTTCTCTTTCGTATGAAATCCAGCGGGCATTCTCCTCCTGGTCTGGGGGGTCTGGGTCCAGTGTCAAAGATGAACGGTGCAGGGCTGGGGGGTTGTTCCACTCATTCTCTGTCGTGTCCTGCTCTGTCTCCTTTACTGTCGTTGCATGTGGTGGTTGGAATCGTGCAAACACCGTTGTGGTCAATCGGTGCCAAGCTTCCGACCACTTCACCCCTGATTGCAGCCCGTTTTCCAGCACGTTCTTGAGCGAGGTGCTCATATCAAGCATAGGGAACAGTTCCAGGTAGGTCCTGTCCCAAATGTCGTTCGTGAGGGGGCCGCATTTTTCTTTCAAGTTCCCCATCAACCAATCAGCGATGGCCACAAGTTTTTGTTCCATGGGCAGGTGTTGTGGTGGCGCCCCCTCCTCTTCGTCCCTCGGAACGCACTCCGGGACCAGCCCCTCCGGTGCCCTGCTGGCGTTGACTGGCATTGGCTCTGAATCGAAAGTCACCTGGAAGGGGTCAATTTCTGCTGTCTCCCTGAAGCGTTCCAACTTCTCCCCCCCCTAACCGCTCCACCTCCATTCCCCTGTCCTCGATTTGTTTCTCACGCTGCCCTTCTACTTCCATTTGTCCCAATCGTGCAGGGGAGCTATATGCTTCCTCCTCTAGTGGTCCCAGTTGTCCCCTTGTGTGCTCATTCCTTCTTCCAACTATTCTTTTTGTTCCGATGGATTGCCTCCGAGAAGGTCCTTGATGCCCCCTGACCCCACTTCTGCCTCTCCCTCTTTGTGAATATATTGCTTTGCCACAGGGCCTGGGGTGGCGCAACATCTCTCATTTACCTTTTGCCTCTGGTCGGGCAACGCCTGCTGTTTCTGAACCCAAACCTCTTTCCCTCCTTTTCCTCCCTTCTTACCCACTATCTTCCAGCCTGAGTTTTCCTGGTTGTCTTGCGGGGGGGTTGCCAGTGTCTGCTGCACCTTCTCCTCCATCGGAGCGGGGGGGGTACGTGTGTTCGGGGGCCGCGTTGCCCATTCCGGCTCCCCATTACTTTCCCATTTCCACCCAGTCGGGTAGCCGTCCATCGTCCGGCCCTCGATGTAGACCTATCCTTCATGACCCGGATCCACTGTCCTCCAATGGGTCACCTTGACCGGGTCTCTCAGCAGTCTCCCTGTTGTCTGAGACTTCTTTTGCGGGTGAACCCGGGTGAACCCGGTGAAGTGGGCAGATGTACTCCGTACACAGGTGACTGTAGGCCCTACACTTATGGAACCACGGTCTCAGTTTGTGCGTTGTGTGAATCATGTATTCTTTTCCTCCTACCTGGTACGGGATCACGTCGTTGGGGGAGAATGGTTGGCCCTGAGGGTAATCCAGTGCCAACATCAGGTAATCTTCCCTCTTGGCCACGAAGGAGGGGAGGGGGTCGATGAACACGACAATGTTGTACAACAACCCGAAATCATATACGAATGCGACCTGGATTTCAACCGGGATATGGCGGAATTCCACCGAATCCACCCAAAAGAAATCTTGCATTAATTGTGACCTCCTCTCCTCCGGCCCCATTCTTCGCTGCGGCGTCCAGGCGTGGATCCGGACCTCCGTCCGTTCGCAGTGAAGGCGTTTTCACCCATCAATCGCACATTTGTCTGATTCGTGTAGATACAGGATTGTGAACAGAGACACGACCTTGTTCCTGCATATAGGAGGCTGATATTTGCAAATGTACCCTTTCGCATTTTTCGCCTAATGATTATCACATTCCCCATTGCAAATAAATCTAGTTTGGTCGCGCAGTGAAAATGAAAGGAATTGGATATGTGTGGTCACTGCCTTAATCCCGATCCCGGATCACAAAGAAAAAAAAAGGTGTTTACGAGACTTCCACAGAAATGTCGCCACGAGTGGGGTAGGGTACCCAATGCAGCCTCATTCCAAATCCAGTATTGACGCACTCCACGCTCGGTTCTACTAAATTTGAAATCCAGTGTTGACACACTCAGCACTCGATTTTGCTATAATCAAAATCCAGTGATGACACACTCAACACCCAGAACTGCCATATTCAAAATCCAGTGTTGATATGCTTAACACTCCGTGCTATCATATACAAAAACCCAAGGCTGCCACATTCAGCTCCCAACGCAGCCTCATCCTGCACTCGGTGCAGTCACACTCGGATTCCGGTGCAGTCACACTCAACGTGCCACAACTGATTGGGTCGGTAACGCACTGAAGATTGAGTTTGATAATTAGCCAACTAGCTCGCTAAAGGCTAGGGTATTTGGCAACTATTTGCATAATTGTTGAATCTCTTCAAAATTAAGCTCCTACTAGAATCGGTGGTGCGGCCTGACTGTGGAAGAAAGGGAAGAATAAGGGGGAAAGGGGGACCGAGCAATTAAGAATCATGTACCTGATCTACAGCAAAGGTCAGGTACACACGAATTAATAGCCGTGCTCCAGATCGCTTCCCGTGGCCTTACGACTTAGTGGCAGATCAGGTATGCGCCCCTCATTGACAAGACAGGTAACCAGTGTTCATTGCCAGGCTAGGTGCTCGCTCTTCATCAACATATCAAGCATATGCTCTTCGTTGTTGACATCAGGTATTCAGTGCTCATTGATGTGCACATTGGCAGATCAACTATCAACTTCTATATTGGCATGCCATTTGCGTACCTTGGTCTAACAGATCAGCATTACGCTGCTCATAAGCAGGCCTGACTCAGTTCCTAGTTGGAAAGACTAATTGGGCCCTTGCTGCACATTTACTGGAGATATGCATAGTGCAATCATAACGGTCAATTCGTTCGAGAAAAAAAAAAAGTATTACTGGCTGGATCCAGGTGGACGATCACCCTTAAATTCCCCGTTTCGACTTCCCGCTTTTGCAACCATGCTTCTAACCATCACTTATCGCAAAATTACCCCATCATTCAAACAAAAGCTATCAGAATGAGCATGCTTCAGATTGTCAACTGTTCTATCCCATCAAACCTGAAAAGCCGCAAGTGAAAACTCTTACCTTGTCTGGGACTCGGACTTCAGAAATGTTGGATGAACAAGTTTTATTTAATTGCTGTTTGATAGTAGTTGTTTTTCAATGTGTTGAAGAAAATATCCAAACCAACTCAGAATGAGGAGAGACAGGTGGAAGTGATACCTCTTCCTGCCAGTCTCTGAGGAGCTCGGAAGCGGGAGCAGCGGGTGACAGATACTGTTATCCTTGGCTTCAGCGAACGACAGTAGATTCCCTCCCCCGGTTTCCTCACAACTTTGTCGTCGTTGTCGGGGAGGGGACTGCATCCCGAAGGCCTCGGCCTTCCCCTATTGAACAGGGGTGCATAGGCTAATTAGCCGGGTAGTTGATTGGTTGATTACCTTTTTTTTTTTTTTTTAATTGATTAGATATATTTTTAAAGGATAGCATTAAACATAGCAAAAACCACGAGGTACTATGCGAGAGCACAATACAACGAGACAGCATAAGGCCGTATGCAATTCATCAAAGTCAAGATAGAAAGGTTTATCGTCCATAGCCAAGTAGTTCGTAACAGCAATCGTGAAAACCTGCGACAACAAATTGCCAGTGCGGACATCACCCACTCCTCCCCCTATCGATCCACCACATGCCCGTCCGCTACTGACTCCACGCACACTGGGTGCGAAGGGAGTTAGACCGTCAGACGCAATCAATTTATTGTTGGCGTCCGTGTCAAAGAAACGAAATTCCCAGGTTGCCCCGAAATCTGGTCCGTCGGTTCCGGCGAAATCCCAGGACCCGAAACCACACATCAAACCCAATGGTTTACAAAAAACAGAGGGGTTCACGGCCATGCGTTCCGAAAGAACCGCCGCAGACCCACGAATTTCAATCCAGTAGTCGCGTTCTACGCTAGCCTATGGTCCTACGCATACACTAGAAATCCTAGTGAGATTCAGTCCTAGAACTAGCCCGTAGACTCTGGTAATCTCATTAAACATCTACTTATCATTCTACAGTTCTAACAATTCCACTATGATCTTCCAAACCTGTTCCTTATCTCTCGCGAAATTCCCTAATGTCTATCTGAACAGCTCGTCTGGGTACGTCCTCCTGCGGTGTTCCATTCTCAGTGTAATGACAGCTGCTAGCATGCTCGGAATCGAGTTGGAATTCTGTCGAATCCGGTGCATGCACCTTCCGATTGCTGCCATTTTCTCTTTCTTGACAGTACAAGATTCAAAATCCTCGAAGGTCTGGAAGGTCAAGTCATCTCCCTCCAACAGTTCTTTCTCATTTTTCATGGTCTAGTAGCACGTCGGAAAGGGCGGTGTTTCTTTTACCACCAGCCGACATCCAAGAAATTCCCACTCCGTTTTTTCCCCATCGGTTCTCTGCAGTGTCAGGTTCGGATCGTAGCACTTCTCATACAATTGCAGGGTCTCTTCCGCACGCAATTTCAACTCCTGACTGTTCTTCTTATATGCAATGAAGATCGACGCATCGTCTACGAAACGCAGGCCAGATACCAATCGTCTGTGGCTTCCCAATGTGAGCAAAAAGTCCCATTCAGGTTTTGCACACATCAGACAGGCGAGGGGAGGGCTCGATGACTTCCCCATCGGGATACCTACAATCTGTCTCAAGTTAATCCCAGATGCAACTGTAAAATAGTTGTTCAGATCGTATCTCACGAACTCCAATAGCACAGAGAAACTCACAAATTTGTATCCTTAAACCTGGGCACATTTACTCAGTTTACTCCCCTTCCCCCAAATTTTCACGAAAACTCTTTGATACCCTTTCGTTCCAAACCACCAAATGCACCATTCCACAGATCGAAGGATCGTCTCGTGCGGCAACCTACTGAACATATCATTAATGGCGTAGGATGTTGCCATCACACTCTGTAACGACCCGTTAATCTTGCCTAGTTTAGCTGTCATCATATGCACTAATTTAAAATTAAAGTGACCGCTAGTAGGAAGATTGAACAGTATGCCGTTCAACCCTTGGGAGATATTCTTGCATACTTTATTGCTTGGCTCATCAAAGGTGGGGCAGATCGGTCGAAACCTCGTGGTGTCTTTGTGCTTGGGTGGAGCATAAGCTCGCCCAAGTTTCCCATCCTTCGTCCAACTACCAATCTCTGTGAAACCACCTACTCGATATTCGACCACCATCTTCTTAATGAGCTGACATTCATCCTCCTTTTTTATCTCATAACCCGTATTTCGAATAAACGTACTGCTCATCGCCATTGCATACACCTCAGCACACATAACCATCGTCTCACCGAGATTCCGGTCAAGTGGTGTACATATGAAACCTTCGAGTTTCTTCTTCGGGTCAATTACTAACCTCAAGTTACCCTCCACCCTACCAACTGATCCATCCACACAACTGTTAATCTTTTTGTCAGTAACTGTGATCTTCGTAGTGTCCACATTCAACCAGTCAATTTTTTGAATTGAAGTTAACACCTCCTCTCTCAATCTCCCACCACAGTCTTCACTTCATTCCCTAGGAATATTTTTTGCATTCCTAGCAATCTCCGAACAATCCTCCCACGTGCTCAAACGGAAATAGACGTGTCCCTGTTCTTTCAGAATGGAGGAATCAGTGCATTTGCACCTAGCAACTCCACTCTCCACATAACGGCGATGATTGTGGATGATATCCCCGATGTTCGGACTCCTGGTCCAAACTACTCGGGTACGTTGCTTAACCATTCTCGCGACAACATGGTCGAGAGGTAGCCCACCAACCTTCTGCTTCACTAACCTGCTCACTTGCCTTTTCTTAATTCGACTGTCGAACTTCACCTTAGTGACCACTCTCCAGTGAATACGCATTCCGAAATTCCTCTTGATGACATCTGCAACCATCTTTTTAGCCTGTGATCGACTCCTCTTCGTTGAAAAAATCCTTGCGGCTGCATAATAGTGTATTAACTCACTAATCTGCAGTCGCTTCAGCTTAGCTCGTTTCCATTGAAACTTGAACATTTTTACTAAGTCCTGCTTGAGTTTCAGAGTTGTCAGCGATGCTTCGACGATATCCCTGATTCTCACACTCCCTTCTTGCTCGAACATCTTCTTGCATTTTCATAGCGGTCTTGTTCGTTTCCCGGTACATACTCTCGTCTAACGTGTCAATTGTCAGTCCAGGTAGTCCCCCCATTACAAACTACCCGATATTCTTTCCCATTCCCTTCCTTGCCAACCTTGGCTAAACTACGAAGTAGTCTAACAATGCATACGGTCTCATCCTTCAATCCTTCAACTGAGTGTCAGGATTTGTGACTTCGACCGTTCGCTTCTTCTTTCCTTTCCTTGATGAGTACTAAAGTCCTTCTTCTTCTTCTCACGATGGCGCTCCTTCTTTCCGCGTCTCCTTCGGCCCTTTGTTCATTTCTTCTTCAGTTTGGTATTCAATGACGGTGACCACGTTTGAATCAACGACCTCTGGATGGCTTCAAGTTCCATACGATCAGAACTGAAGATTAGAGGTATGACCACATATTGTTCGACTCCTACCTTTTTCAACCACTTGTACAGATTTCTCCGCCCCCAATCTCACATTTTTCCTTCAAACCGCCATTCACATGCTCCTTCCATCTCAAACTCAACTTTCGTTTAGTCCTTCCTATTTAGGTCTGTTTAAACCAACGCATATACGCAACCTTCGGGTGTTCCAAGTTCTAAGACACTCCTATCACATGCGTCTCTCCAGTAATCGATAAAATTTTTGCACCACGGTATCTCACCATACAACACGAGTTCGATCAACAAAGAACGAACGTACGACTTATACTCATCATGATTGCATCCTTTCGTCGATCGCAAGCTTCGGAGCGTGCTGATGTCTCTCCACATGCG
Source organism: Chara braunii (assembly GCA_003427395.1). Classification (NCBI taxonomy): domain Eukaryota; kingdom Viridiplantae; phylum Streptophyta; class Charophyceae; order Charales; family Characeae; genus Chara; species Chara braunii. The sequence continues at coordinate 138,580 of BFEA01000163.1, read as the reverse complement.
CCAAACGCCTCATTCTGAGTCCTCATCTTCGTCGTCAAAGTCGCTTTCGTCATCCACTGGTTTCGGTCGTAAGGATCTAGCTGCTCTCGGCACTTCCGGAGCTCCACGAGGTGATTCAGGCAACGACACATTAATCGGATCGTATGCTTTCAGCAGTCTTCGTGCCACTAATCGTTTGATCCCAATGTCACGTTTGGTGTAGCTGATCTTCTCACTCTTACGCACTTCCTTCAGTTCATCGATCGTCAGTGCTTCAAACAAGTCTCGACACTCTTCTTCATACTTCTCACGATCGCCTGGTGCACATCCAGCAGCCACGTGTTTTAGGCTCAACGACAACTTCTCGACGGGCTTCAGAATAATTGATGCTGATGCAGTTTGTCCAGCATCATAGTTTCGGATCTCGTTGATCTGAATCTTTGCTTCCGAACCGAGTTCCGTTCTCCTACGTCTGGCATCTGCTGTCAAACCCAGTCTCTGTCCTTTTTTCAGCGTCGTCGATGGTGGGCTGCCTGCAATATTACCTTCAGGTTCCCGTCTTCGTTTATCGTAGATGTTGATCCTAACGGCACGCCTTCTAAGAAGTAGTAATTCGGTATCCTCGTCACCCTCAGAACTCACTTGCATCGCAATCTCTCTTCTCAGCCTTTCCTTTTCTTCTTCGGCAGTTTCTCCTTTCTCGTTCACTTTCACCTTTTTTATTCTCTGGTTTCTTATCCGCCTCAGTACCACTCCCCCATTCGACGCGAACCAAACGAAGCAGGCGAGCATCCCGCTCATCCTCATATCGTTTCCACTCTAATCTTTCGAGTCTCTTCCTCTCGCTTCCAAATGCGTTTCTTCCAACTTCCTTTCTTCCCTCTCTTCAGCTTCCTGTGCTTTCTTAGCACGACGCTCTTCAGTTAGCTCCAAAAAATATCCGCGCATCAATCGTTCGGTATGCTTAGACCCGCTATGTGTATGTAACCGAACTATCCGCTGATAGGCCTCAAGGATGCTCCCCTTGTACGATCAGTATCCTCCCTTGTCTCGGTTGTGGAGGTGGCGGTACGAAGGTTACTCCCCGAGCCTTAGCTTCGTGATATTTTTCACACACATTGGCGAAGTGGTCAGCCTCACCGCAAGTGTAGCACGTCTTCCCTCGCATAGGATGGAATCTCAAGGATACTGGTGGTTGGCCAATATTTCCTCTAGACCCGCCCGCACCACCAGAGCCACTCAACTAGCTCATCTTTCTTGCCTGTGTAACACTCCATACGACGTGCGGGGGGTTTATCGTACGGCCGTACGTATGGTCGTATGTACAGCCCCGTACGAAGAAAAAAAAGAACGTTTTTTTTTTAATCTCAAATTTGGTAACGAATTTCAATATGACCCTGAGGCAAAAGTGTTTCAGTTTATTTTTTTCCATAACATTTTTTTTTTCAGATTTTTTTGAATTTTTTTTTTGTTGTTCTTTTTCCGTACGTACGACCCGTACGACCACATGAGCCCGTACGTACGGCCGTACAAATGTACGTACGACCCGTATTCATACGGGGGTCTACATAGTTTCCTGCTGTAACGGCGTAACCGATGTCGGCGTATCAATCGAGAACTCGAAGCAGAACCTGCGTAATCCCACTTGATGACACTTAATCTCCTCTCAACTCCTTCCGCCACCCACTCCAGGTTAAAGCATTAAACATAGCAAAAACCACGAGGTACTATGCGAGAGCACAATACAACGAGACAGCACAAGGCCGCATGCAATTCATCAAAGTCAAGATAGAAAGGTTTATCACCCGTAGCCAAGTAGCCCGTGACAGCAATCGTGAAAGTCCGTGACAACAAATTGCCAGTGTGGACATCACCCACTCCTCCCCCTGTCGATCCACCACATGCCCGTCCGCTACTGACTCCACGCACACTGGGTGCGAAGGGAGTCAGACCGTCAGACGCAATCAATTTATTGTTGGCGTCAATGTCAAAGAAACGAAATTCCCAAGTATCAGGCCCCGAAATCTGGTCCGTCGGTTCCGGCGAAATCCCAGGACCCGAAACCACCATCAAACCCAATGGTTTACAAAAAACAGAGGGGTCCCCGGCCATGCGTTCCGAAAGAACCGAGGCCCGTGAATTCCAATCCAGTAGTCGCGTTCTACGGGAATTCAAAAAAACAGAAGGGTCTATGGCCATGCGTTTCGATAACTCCTGATCCGAGAGTTTCTGCGCAAGCCTCCCCAAGATTGAAGTTGATCCTCTCGCCGAGACGAAAATATTGAGACCCTCGACGACTTAAACTAACAACTAAAATTCAAGATAACAATTTTTTTTTTTCCAAAAATATTATGAAATTTCATTTTCTTGTTTTAATTGATTTACTGGATGGGATTTTAGGCTGCTCACACAAAGCAAAGTTGTTCGGTTTATTTTTTTTGACGTTTTGAGACTTCAATCAGAAAAAACGGACATCGTATGCAATCGGTACGTAGTCCAATAGCAACTATTAGCTGAAATTAAATCGCCAAATTTTGATTTTTTTCATTTTTTTTTTAAATACTAAAAAGACAAAAGTTGAAAATTTTAATCCGATAAGTTTTTTGATTGAACTACAAAGGTTGGATGCATAAATTTTCTACGGTCGAACAGGGTTGACAGTGAGCGTGGGGTCGCACGCAGAACTTAAACCCTAGCTATTGTAAACCCTAGGGATAAAATTATACAAAGTATTACTTTAGGGTTTATTTTATTTTTACCTACCGAACCGTGCGACTTTGCCATACGAACTCTGAGACCAAAGTTGAATGGTTTAATCAGTTGAAAATTTCGGAGTCCTCCGCCGGTGAAGCCAACGGCCTATATTTTTGTTAAAGAAATTAAATGATTTTTGTGAAATTAAAGAAAAGTAAATAGAAAAATTGTTTAAATTCTAAATTAAAATTCTAAGTGAGTTTGGGGACCTGCGCAGGGAGCGCAACTTTTTGGAACAAACTCTTGGAAATATTGGGAGCTTCTCTGCGCGAGGCCGACATACGACGCCAGCGCGAGGAATTTAGAAGAGAGTAAATTATTTTGAATTTAACTAATAAAATTTATTAAATTCAAAATAAATAGCAAAATTTTAAATACAAATTATTTAAAGATTTATTTTATATCATATTTCAGATCCTTCTTAGGCATCCTTCATTCTGGGACTTTTCTTGAACCCCATCCCAATGGGGGGAGGGTATATATATATATATATATATATATATATATCGTCAAATAGAACTGTCCGGTAAACCGTAGGCAGAGAGGGAGAAGAGGACAACAAACGAGGGGTTGTGACAAACTGTTTCGTCGGAGTTTCACCGACTCATTAGGAGGCTGAACCCTCAACAGTGTGTAGAATCCCCTCACTGATTACACTGTAAGTGATAATCCACCTTAACCAAAATCAAAGTAGACTATCACTCACCCACACCAGATGGAAAACTCTACAGACTGTC
>BFEA01000163.1:101780-119252 GCA_003427395.1 Chara braunii | reverse complement strand
TTTTTGCATTTGCATTTTTTTTTAAACACCTCATTTCCCTGCAAGAAACAGAAATTCATTTTGAAAAAAAAACACAGGTCGACCCGGGGACCATATATCTCATGATAAAATCTGGAAAAAAAAAATTCCTGTTTTTTTTTAATGTATATATATATGTATCGTCAAATATATATATATTTTTTAAATCGATTTTAGTTTTTGATTTTTTAAAAATCTTAAATAAAGTCGGATTCCAAAAAAAAAAAAAAGGAGTGTAGGGTTTTCCAAGCCCTACACCCCCATATATATATACTTTTTTTACGTATTTTTACGGGGGGGGGGGGAAATATTGAAAAACCAGGCCGCGGACTAGGCCTCATCGGCCGAGGCCGCGGTCGAGAATCTCGGCCGCAGCGGCCGAAATGCCCGCGGCCTAGGCCGCGGGTGTCACATAGCCTGTAGACGGTGATAGCCAGCAGATTGAGGTCATAGGGCATCTTATATTCGATAGATCTCAGGACGTAGAGATACGGTTAACGCTTGTCGGTGTCAGTAGGAGGTGGTGGAGGTATGAGGATCTAGTGAGGTTGATCGTAAGCCAAAAGTTGAGCCGCTCGGTGGCAAACCAGACCCTAGTACTCATAACATTCGGACCTCCTAAATCGGAGCTCTACCCTATAGAGGGCAGAAGGTGGACCTTGCCCGTATTTGTGATAGATCAGGTGTATAGAGGAGTCGACAACCTGAGTAGGGCGGTCGGCGACACACTTGCTCTCAGATCGGGGTCAGAGCCTCGATTTAAGGAGACCTACTTCGCCAAATGCGTGCGGTGGGGACGTTTCGATGAAGAGACTGTGAGAGACCTAATCGACGCGACCTGCTGGGTGGATTGCCTAAGGACAACCGATCTCATTGCATATTGTCGACGATGTATAGAGGACAGTACGCCGGACTAGAGGAGTTGAGGCTTTTATACGGGAGTAACTAGACGAAGAATGTCGGGTCGATCGTCTACAAGAACGACCGTGCGGAGGCAGCTGGTTAACGAGGGGTTCACGATGACAGTCCTGTTCAGAGCGCACATAAAGGAGGATTTGGCGGAGCTAGAGTGCTTGCGAAGAGCTAGAGAGTTTATTCGAGAGTACCGAGTGGGGGTGCTTGTCAGTGTGACCTTTCAAACAAAGGTATCGTATGGAATTATGGTGTGGTCGGCAGGATACTTGCGCAAAGTTGTTCTTCGACGAGACGGTAGCCGAGGTTAGGGCTAGGATATGAGCAAGACGTCGATCCAGGATGTGCGGAGGAGTTAGAATGGAAGATGGGCCGATAAGGGGAGTGAACAAATTACAGAACCCGTATTAATCCGAATCAAAGAGTTGGCGCAAACTATTTAAGCATACGGAGTTTGTGAGAGCGAGAGTAAGTTACGGAGAATAGAGACATAAACAAAGGAACTGGAGAGGGTTTTTAGATAAGATAAAAAGTTTATCAAGAAGTGGAGATTTGAGTTTCTTGAGAGGGTGAAGGAGAGAGACCACCGATAGTCGGAGCAAGGAGAATCGTCTGTAAGTACAGAGCAGGAGGAAAGAAAGGACAGTGATGAGACGGCGGGATCGTGAGAGGCAATGAGCACATGCCAGTTTAGTAACGACGAGTACTCTTTAAATGTAGTTTGAAAGCTAGAAGGGTCGATGGTCTACGTGGTGATTCAAGTGGAACATCTAGATAGCCTATGGGTGACCGAGGAAACAGAGTGCACACGGAGAGCACTGAAAGAGACCCACGAGGAACTGCACTCTGGGTAGGAGTTGAAGACGAACACCTAGTTAGATTCGTTTCAACTACGACACTGTTTGAAGGAGGAATTTTGATTCGTTCGCGGCGAGAAACCCCGAGTAAGACTGAGAGGCTTCTGAAAAAGGAAGTTAGGGAAGTGGGAGAGCTAGCGAGGGTTATCGTGGACAGAGCAATCCTCATGACACTTGAAGCGCACAACGGCACAGGTGGTACCGCCGGGAGATAGTAAAGACCCTAGAGGGCATAGAGGACTTCGACGACAACGACGACTTCGAAGTCTTCTACCTTGTCCTGCAGGCATTCACGGAAAGGATGCTAGCAGTCCTTGAATTAATGGTCAGGAAATACTAAGTACGTCTGAGAGAATTGGGTTAGAGATGGGAAATAATCAGGCCTATGTGGGCAGATATCAGAAGAAGAGTTAGCACGAAGGAGATGGAAGTTCGGGAGATGGAGCGGACCGCGTGAACACGAAGGCGAGAAGGTCGTGCGAAGTTTGAGCGGAATTGGCAAGAAGGAAATCTTCCCATATAAAGTGGCCAGATACCAAACGGCGAACAACGGATGGGAAAGAAAACTACTTTATGTTATGACGGTGTGCTTCCTTGACCTGGGTCTCCATCATATTGGGATATACCTGCCAAGAGAGAGAGAGGAGTTTTGCACATACTCGAGGTGTTGGAGAATAGCGTCTTGGAAGCTTAAGAAAAAAAAAGAAAGGTTAGAGAGATTAGGTAAGTGCATCGACACGAACGACGACATCTCCATCTTTGATGTTCTGCCTAGGCCGCCAGTCCCAGGAGGAGGGCTGGAGTGGAATGGATGGGAGACGATCGTAGATTTTGCTAGGACAGTCGGAGGAGGGGATAGTTGTAAGAAGGCGCTTTTAAAACCTTGATGGGATCGACTTCAGGTGTAGGAGATAGTGGGCGATGAGTGAAGAGAGACTGATCTCGGATGAAGAGTTAGAAGTCAGGAGGGAAAGGTTTCTTGCCGAGAATAGGTCGTCGAAAGAAAGGTTAAGAGTTCTTTGTGCCTCCCTGAGCTCTTTAGGAAGGAGAAAGGTAATTTTGTACGAGGTAGAGACCTACGAATTGGTGAACAGCGGATGAGAGGAAATCCATCTTTATATGATGATCGTCCGGTTTATCAATACCGACGTGTGTGACTTGTGGATTTACTTGCCGAAGTTGCCGATAGAGAGAAGAGTTGGTCTTGTTTACGGCCAGTGTTGGGAGAGAACGAAGGAAGTAGTAGAGGAAGAGAAGGATACCTTACTATCATTGGGGAGGACCGTTGTCTGGGGGACTCGAATAACGGTTTTCGAGCGACTTCCTAAGCCCCCGACCCCTTACTAGATAATGGAAAAGGAGAACTGAGGAATTACAATCAATTTTGTTATACGACATCGAATTGCTAGCGGACATAGGATATGATATCTATTGGTTGGAGGTAACGTGTTCCAGACCGAAGTACAAAGTCGGCCCATTAGGCGTTAAGAGAGAGACAACCAAGCTGAGATCAAAACCGGTCCGGATTGCCAGTTTTGACATTAGGTCCGGGCTGCCAGTTCTGACATTAGGCCGGACTGCTGGCTCTGGCATTAGTTACTGCAAGGCTTCTGAACGAACACGACATTTGGGGGAGGTTAGAGTGCATGAAGTCGGATACGATGGGTCCACATCTGACTATGGATCATTAAACTAGCATGTATCGAGCATCGTCGGACAGTGTTTTTCGAGACCTTAAGGAGCATATCGGGCAGAATGCAGCTGAATGCTCTACTGAGATGTGTCGAGCCACCTGACAATGGGGAGCCCGAGGACCGAGGTGATGAGCGGCCCGATCATCGCCGAGCATGGCATGGCTGCGTCGATGATATGGATGGAGAACAGGACAAAGCCTCAAAGTTTCCGACAAGAGATGAGCGTTCGACGCTCACCTACATACGAGCGGAGAGACGCTAGAGGGGATAGGCGTAAGGACGACTGGAGGGACCAGTACATCCGAAAGCAGTCTTGGAGGGATAGAGATAGGTCTCTCGAGAGGACACCACCCCAAGAGATCTACGATCCGCAAACGGGCGAGTCGTATACGCTCCCTTACGAGAGGAGGGATCGGTACATCATCTCGCACCAACCCACGGAGTTTGACACCAGGCCACCCATTTTTAGAGGTTACGGTATCACCGAATACCTTGAGAAGTGGGAGTTGTACGCATACTGCAGCTAGTGGTCGGAAGACGAGATTATAGATAATTTCTTGTTCAACTGGGACCCGAGTTTGAGTAAAGAAATCAAGGATGTTCGACCAAAGGACAAAAGGTGGACCACCTACAAGGCTAGTCTCTACGAGCTCTTCAAGCTAGAGGACATCAGGTATTCGATTAGGGATCTGGAGTCGATGACCCGGAGTGAGGACGAGAGTGTACAGGTGTTCGGGAAATGATTAGAGAAGATATCCGACGCTCTGATTGTGAAAGGGAAGTTGTCGGAGGTCGACCGATGCACGATTTTCATCACTCGGCCACCGAGAGGGAAACAAAAGGGGGTACTTAGAGATCCACCCCGTGATAAGATGAACTTTGTTGCGGTTCTCAAGTTGGCAATGAAGGCCGAAACCGACGACTACGAAGACTTGGCTTGGAGAAGGATGCGACGACGAGACTTCTCTCTCTATCGTGAATAAGATACTGAGAGGTGCCCTGATTTTAATAACCAGCCTTGGGTGGATCGACGGTACTCGATGGTCGAGGTCCAACCGCAGCGACCTAGGGACAGAGAGGCAGTGATAGAAGAGATGAGGGAGCTAAGAGAAATGATGAGAGGGTTAGCTAGACAAGTTACTAACATCGAGACAAAGACGGGAGCAAGTTACAAACATCGAGACAAAGACGGGAGCAATGACCTACAGGGACAAGTCGGGGTTTCCTTATTCGTTGCTATGGGGCCGCAGGAACACTGATCCCTAGAGGAGCATTGAGGATAGGAACCCTTGCACACTCGCTGACTATCGCGCGAGGGATAGAGATGAAGACCTATGGCGGCGTCGAGACGACGAAATCGATAGAGATCGTCGTGGTGGTCGCTTTCACGATGCTGATACTTTTGGTCGGGGGGGACAGCTAGAGCAGTACCTACGCAGCCCCCGATATGACCGCAACACGGATGGGTACCGGAGCCCTGGGAATTTTATCCGAAGAGATCACGATGATTCTCACGGCCGACGGGATTCGGATGGAGACTGCCGGGATGGGTACCGCGGCGGGTTCGAGAGAGCAGAGTGAGGCGGAGATCGCTGAGACGACTCACGTGGACGCTACGAGCGGGGCAGATATCCTAGTGTCCGAAGAGATCACGATGATTCTCTAGCGGCTGCTGGTGTCCTTGGATCGCGCAAGTCTTCTTCCTTCTCCAACCGCCTATTATGGTTCCGTGAGAAGAAGTACGAGACTCGACTTATGGAGAAAGAGGGGCGAATAGTTGAAGTGGAAGATTTAGGGAATCGTATGGTTGTGGATGAAACCTCTTACCCAAAGAGCGAGGATGAAGAGCTTGGTAGGATGATTTCTGTGTTTTTTTTAAGGGCGCAGCCCCCTACGGGGGGCGACCGAAAAGACACAAACGAGTAGCACAAAAGGTTAAGCCGGTGACAGTCGCCCGAGAGCGATCTGCGCTAGAGGGAATATCTGAAAAGGAGATCGGGAAAGAGATAAAGGAAAGGAAGAAGAGAGAACCACGGCACCTAACGGAAGAGAGAATAGGGGAGATGGATATCGAAGATGGGAACTTGACTGAATAGGAGAAAGAACGTGTGTTGGAAGTTTTCAAGACTTGTGATAAGGCTATAGCGTTTAGTGATGTAGAGAGAGAGAGAGAGTCAGGATTGATTCTAGGTATGTCAAACCTACTATGATCTATACAGTTCCACACACTCCATGGAACGATGCAAAATGAAAAGACCGCTCAGAAAGAGAAAGAAGAAGAGATTACGTTTCTGAAGGAAAAGATGGCCTCTCATGTGGTTGATCCATCAGATAGCGCCTATGTAAACAGGCGGTTCTTTCTACACAAACCAAATGGGAAGATAAGGTGGATTCATGACCTCTAGAAGGTGAATCTTGTCATCATTCACGATGTCGGGTCCATCCCACATGCAGATCTGTTAGCAGAAGGGGCAGCGGGTATGTCAATTTACTATGTTTGCGATTTATTCTCCGGTTATGATGGGATACCGTTGGACCCTAAGAACATACACCTCACCGTCATGCACACACCGCTAGGGTTAGTTCAGATGATTGTGGTACCTATGGGCTGGACCATTGGAGTTGCGGTGTCCCAAGAATTATGGTGGCAGTGTTGAAAGATTTCATCCTTGATAAGGTAGAAGTCTTTCAAGATGACTTTCCGATTAAGGGACCGGTGGAGAAGGATGAGACAAAGGTGGCGCCTGGTGTTATGAGGTTTGTTGAGTAGCACTTGATGAATATTTACGCGATCTTAGAACAGTTAGATGACGCAAATTTGACGCTAGTGGAATAAAGAGTCGGTGGATAGTTTCGTCCTACGTAGCACCGTGTTCGCGTTCGGAGGCGAACGCGAACATATTCGCCCGAATGCGAACAAGCGCCCAAAACCCTCCGAACGTGAACATAAAAAATATTAAAAAAAAAAAAAAAACATTCTCAGAAAAATCTGCAAAAAATATATATTATGTAAAATAACAATACAAGCAACGTTTGCCTTGGAGTCATGTTCAAATTCGCAGCCAATCATGAGTAAAAAATCAAAAACCGAGAAAAAAAAAATAATATATATATATATAACGGAAAAAAATTATGTTCGGCCGAACATGTTCGCGAGCTGTTCACGTGAACGCGCGAACACGTTCGCGCGAACATGAAGGGGCACGAACACGTTCGCCGTGCTAGGCAGGTTTCGTCAATTAAAATTATACGGTACATCTTTGATGCAAGACCCGATCAGGCAAAGCTCGATAGGCTATTAAATTGGTCATCACTGCTGCATAACGCTATCGAGGTTCGTCAATTTTTACGGGTCGTAGGCTACTGCTGAATCTTTATACGTGGGATGCGGAGAAGGCGGAGCCACTAAGACTTCTCCTTCGCTAGACCGAACGGTTCTGCTGACACTCTCCGCAAAAAGTTGTTGTGCTTATTCTCAAGGAAGAATTCAAGGACGGAGAGCGGATCCTAGGGGTGTCGTTCTTCGATGATGAAGCAAACAGACCTTTCATAGTGTCTACAGATGTTGGGCCATGTTCGATCGGAGGACTGCTTTCCCAAAAAGATGTTGATGGAAAGGAGAGACCGTTAAGATTCGAGAGTCTGATTCTTAATGAGGAGAGGACTGCGTAATTACAGTCAGTTTAAAAAACAGGTATTCACCATTTTGCGGTATTTGGATGCATTCAAACACTACACTTATGGAAGGAGGTTTATCTTATGAGTAGCTTTTATTGTCGTTGCTTTGGTCGTACAAAAGGATTTCAACCTGACTAATCCTACTATTGCGCAGTGGCTGATTAAGATCAGGCTATTTGATTATACAGTCGAAAGAATTTCAGGGACCAAAAACGCAGTAGCTGATGGATTATCGTGAATCCCAATTGATGGTGAGCGACCGACATCCGCTTGAGCATTGACCATGATCGAGCCAAGGCGAGCGGATCGATTTTTTGTCAATCTTTATGACGGGAAGTACCAGGCGATTGAATTACACCTATCAGGTGAGGAGAGTTTAGACTTGGAGGTTCGGAGGCAGGCAACTCAGTTTTGTCTTAAATCCGGTCAATCTTTATGACAGGAAGTACCGGGCGATTGAACTCCATGACGACGTAGTTGGTGGACATAGAGAAATGAAAGGCATGTATGAGAAGGTACGCAGACTGTACTGGTGGGAAGGGCAGTACAAGGGCGTTGCGAGGTATTGCATGACCTGTGAGGAATGCCAGAAGAGAGTTATTGCTAGATATAAAGAGCCTCTTCATCCATGCTATCATAGCCGACCTGGGGAGAAAGTTCATATAGACTTAGTAAAGATGCCGAAAGGGGTAGGAAATATGAACTATGTAGTGAATATTAGGGATGATTTCATACGATTTGTGGACGGAAAGCCCATCAGGACAAAGTCGGCAAGGCTATTGGAATTCCACAGCACCACTGTGAGCTGGTGATATCGAAGAAGGAAGTGAAAGGGAGGGAAACTAGTGGTAATAACGACGAAGCCGGAGGATATGTAATATTGCGTGTTATAAGTATCCGGGTAGTCGGGGCCCCTAGGATCGTTAGTTACGGCACAGTGAAAGTCCCTTGCGCACAATCGGTCGTTCTCTATCAGTCAGGGGAATTCCGGGTTTCTTAAGTTTCCCCGCCGTCTGAGTTGTTCACCTTCCCAGTATTCGCGATATTCCGGGTCCCTCAGGCTCTCACGATCGCAGATCCAAGAGGGAAATTCCACAACCATATCCACTTAGCGAACTCGGTCCCCTGCATCCTTATACTGAATTTGAGGTCGACTCATGCAGATGCGCGCGTACGAGGCAACTCGTCTTTCTCGAGATGGCGGTCGTACGTGAGCTCGCACATGAGCGAAAGTGGATCGGTCCTGGGTTCGGTATACCGATTGCATCGTCCTACATGCAACTATCCTACTCATGCTATGTTGGGTGAGATCTAGATGTTACATTCACATCCATGCCATTCTTGTGACAAAAAGGAGAGAAAAGGGGAAAGGACAATCAACATCTCACAGCGTTCTTGGTGACCTTATGACGATCGAAGACTAATGATAAAACCCAAACATCCGTAGCGAGTGCTTCCAATCCGATCTGAGAGTATTGCTCATGCCGATGGGCAGTAGAAATTTGAATTAAACAGACATCACAAAACAAGATTGGAAATCCGAAAATATCACTGCCGAACGAAGGCCTTGACTTCGCATTTGTTTGTTTCTTGAAGATCCGTCAACTCTGCGCCTCTTTCTTATTTACAAAGGGCCCAGTCAGTCTCGTATCCGATCTTGGATTCATCTAGACAGTCAGTGGAGAGTGATGTTGCAGGCTTTCACGTGTTCCTTGACTGAGATACGAACGAAAAAGAGTTCACATCCATTCCATGCATATATACGAGGTAAAAACGATAAAGAAAATTTGAGGCAATTTACAGGGAAAAGTCTGAAAAGACCGCAACAAAATCAGCCATAGCAGGAACAAAAATTATACAGATAAACAAAAGAAAGGACCTTGTCATGCGCACACAGTTGTTCTCTCTCTCTCTCTCTCTCTCTCTCTCTCTCTCTCTCTCTCTCTCTCTCTCTCTCTCTCTCTCTGCTCTACACTCCCGATGCAGGGAGTCCGTCGCCTTGCATCAACACAGAGTTGTCACCCCACTTGGTTCGAGCATGCAAGCCAGGTTCGCCCGTGCACCACAGTCCGTCACGGCCCAGGACGTCAACCCCGCATACCCGACACCAGCCCTCGTCGACTCACCTTTCCAGCTGACTCGTTGGCCGACCCTCACTGATCGCGCTAACTCCAAAGTTCATAGAGAGCAAACTAATCACGCTTGCAAAATTTATAGCATGCATGCTTGCGCGAAAGGTACGGGATTAAGCCCAAGTGGTCAGGAGGGGAAGAGAGGAAGTGCCTACGTCTGCATGGCCAGACCGCGGCGTGGGGGTTGTAGCCACACTCCATGCATCGATCTGGTCATGCAGGCGTTCAGGCGAATTAGAACAGAGTATGCAAGGCGAGGAAGAAGGAGAAGGCGGGCAAACATGAGGAAACCAAGAAAGAAGAAAGATACAGTTACAATAGTGCCCGCCAAAAACGACAGTTACACAAGGTTAAGGGCGCGATCCAGTCAGAGCCCAGTTCCTTGTGCCGTAAGATGTGCGCGAGTGATAAGCACGACGCAACAAAATTAAGAGTACCTTAATTCCTAGCCTAAGTCCTAATTGCAAAAAGGAAATTTCGAAGAGCCCAAAAACAATTCTGCGAGCCCGTGGGGGCTTGACATCAGTTAAAAATTCAAAAACGATATTCCCGCGCGATGATCGCGCCAAAAATTCCTAGTGCTCACGACAAAACAAGAAAGAAGTCATGACAACCGTTGTCCATCGCGCTCGCTAAGGCGTGGTTACCCAATCGTCGGTGCAGGACTTTCCCGTCACCGACCTGACAGATTCTCACAGGAAACAAAAAGAATGAGGGTATCCATGCAATTTTGCCCGACCAACCCATCTTCCCCACAACTCACCCATCCGACCCGTCTCATTTCCCCAAGGCAGCTTCGTGCAGGAAGTCGCATGGTTATAGAAAATGGTTCGTCACAGCGGTTCATATATGGCTACTGTTAGTTGTTGAATACGCTGGTTGTTATGTGAGCCAGTGTGATATCATCGTCTGTATGGATTTATGTGGTTGCTTTTTGTAAGCTAGTGTGATATCATAGTTTGTATGGATATATGTGGTTGATTTTCTGCTACTAATGAGCCTTGCTTATGTCTGTTCGCTAGGGAGAATCGACTTAGTTGTAATGTTGGAGACCTCGACCCTCGTCAACTACCCCTGACCACCTCTGATAGCCCACCACCAGAGAATGGGTCTACTGACATCGAGAGTAGGACACACCTCTTAATACGACATTGGTTTCCCTACATGGCACCCTTGCCCACCAAAGGACTGCCACGATATCACCATGCACCCAAACAACCCCTTACCACTCTCCGACCCAAGAGAGTAGCATTCATCCCTCGTCAACTCTCTGTAGGAAAGGCACACGTCCCCACCCAAATCCGGTTCAGAAGATCATCCCTAGCTGATATATAGACATGATGAATGAGCATAGTATGGAGTTGAACTCGGGACCTCCAAGTTACAATATCAGAACTCTAACCACTGAGCTATTGAGGTCATTAGTCTGTAAGGGCGCTATGCCAGGCTCGGGGCAAGTACGTGGGGTGCAACCTACACCAACCAATTGTGCTCGGGGGAAATTGTAGGCCGACGAAGTCGAACCCGCAACCTCCCCGTTGCAACACTGGAGCTCTGCCACTGAGCTACCACGTATTTACTTACCAACTGACCGTCTCGAAGGTAAAACGCCAAGCATGTCACAGGCACTATCGTGGGGGCAATGAGAATTGAAGCCACGACCTCCTGAGTGCCGCTTGAACGCCTTACCAACTGAGCTACATCCTAGAAACACGAATGGGCACACACACACACACACACACACACACACACACACACACACACATTGACTCATGCACATCTATCGAGTGCGGTGAGGAGACACATACCCGAGCACAAACACAAACACAAACCTCCAGTTTAATGGATATGCATAGCTGGTTACAGACATATCATGTAGTTGAGGGTTTAACACACACATTTACATGGACGCCTTCTTGGTGGCATTCTTGTTTCCCATTTTGAAATTAAAAGATGACATGCACAACACCATGGGTATTTTCCATGAATCCAGTAGAAATGCGGCCAGGCATAGGGCGGAGGCAGATATGTCTTTAACCGGTACATGTGGTGGCATGTTGGATGGCGATGCATACCATGTCACCTTAAAAAGGGCTCCAATCCTGACGGACTGCAGATCTCCTGCCCTCCCCTTGGTGGTTGGTGACGAGTCAAGAAGCCGAGCACAGGGGGAATCTTGTCGTGTGGCACCACATCAAGGACGAGTACATGACCCTTCAATTACACTGCCAGTTCCTCCAAAAGTCGCGACGGTTAACAAGCCTCGACAATGATGAACGAACGGGCCACTATAGGTGCGCCCAAATTTCATCCGACTAGAAACACTTCTATTCTATTTTTCCCCTCAGCCAATATATGGGAAAGGTACCGGTGGTTCAAACTAGTGGTACTTTCGTGAGTCCGAGCCGCATGCACGCCCCGATGTGCTCGTCGTGCTGGGGTGATATGACACAGTGACTTCAACCGACAAATATATTTGCTTATGTTATCCATCGATGGACCAGTAGTGACAATCATCGGACAGTGTGTGGGTTTCAACATGGAGATGACGACAACCTTTTTACATTTTTTCTAATGTTGTACCATTCAGTAGTTAAGCAGGCTGTGCAGCCTTTTCGACTAACTATCCTTGGTGGGGGTGTGACGAACTACTTTATGCAACAACGCGATCTTCTGCGCAAGGCTGTGTCAGGGGTTGAAATGGGTTGAGTCGGGATGGCCTGGTGAATTGCGTGGATGCCCTTGCGTTATGTGTTCTTGTGTTTTCGTGTCCTTTGGGAAAGAGGGGGGGGGGCGGCCTGGTCCCGTGATGGTTGGTAGTAGATCGTGCCTTAGCGAGCGTGATGAATAGCTGTTGCCATAGCTTCTTTCTTGTTCTGCTGTGGGACTGGGGAATTTTTGGCGCGATTGTCGCGCGGGGAAATCTTTTTTTTATTATTTTCAACTGATGTCGAGCCCCCATGGTATCTTGGAATTTGCTTCGTTCTTTTTGCAACTAGGAATTAGAATTAGGAATTTAAGCGCGCCTCAATTTTTGCCGCACAGCGCTTCGTGCTTGCGCACACCAGGCCGCGTTAAGATCTGTACTCTGATCTCTCTGCGCCTTAATCCTGAGTGTAACTGTAAATTTTGTTTTGGTGGGCATAATTGCAAATGTAATTCCCCCGCTCTTGATATCTTTTGTGGCGCCTTTGTGCACGCGTACTTCTTCCTCTGTCCTATTGGCTTGAACGCGTGCATGACCGGATCGATGCGCAAAGTGAGGCTACGTCCCCCACACCGCGGCTTGGCCACACCGTTGTAGGCACTGCCTTCCTCCTTTTTCCCTGTACTCGAACACAATCCCGGGTATCGCGCGCACACGCATGCATGCTATAAATTTCGTAAGCGCAATTAACTCGCTCTCTAAGCATTTTTTGGAAGTTAGCGTGGTTGAGAGGAACGGTTAACGAGTGAAAGCTGGCAGGTGAGTAGAGAGTTGAGCGATCCGACGAGCTGATGCTGAGCGTGCAGGGTTGATGTGGGGCTGTGACGGACTGTGGCACACGAGCGAACCTGGCTGGCATGCTTGGATCAAGCGGGGTGACAACTCTGTGTGGGTGCGAGGGGACGGACTGCCCGCATTCGGGTGATGAGAGAGAGAGAGAGAGAGAGAGAGAGAGAGAGAGAGAGAGAGAGAGAGAGAGAGAGAGAGAGAGAGACGGGAAGTGTGCGATTAGTTTCTTATTTTATCCCTGTAAGCCATTTTGATTCTTCCTCTTTCCTTCTAAGCAATTTTGGTATTCAGCGCGAGTCGCCCCTCTTTTTCTTTCTGGATCGGCCTTAAGACTTGTCATTTGCTCTTTTCTGTTGACGTGTATGTTTTCATTTGTTCTCCTCGGGTATTGATGAATGGTTGTCTTCCTCCCCTCCCCTTCTCTGTCCTTTGATGGGTCTAATTGATTGATCTCCAATGATTGGCCCTTGCGTGATTTCGGACTGAGGGGCCAAGGAAGTGTTGCATGAACCTCGATTCAAAACTAGATGCATGGATGATAGGCGTAATCCTGCTTGTGCATGAATTGGATAGGCATAATAGACTATTGAAAGGTTGCCTCATTATAGGAAGATATGTTTTGTGAGCCACTGGCTTCCGCCCCTCTGACCGAAGGATAGGGCTCGCGTCTACGTGTGTAAGCTCAACCGGAGATGATCGCTGCTTACATGCATGTCCGCGAACCCTGAACTCGACTAAATCTCGAGTGGCCGACGTTCCACCCAACTTGCAACATGAATGTCGATGCCCCCATTTACATCATTGACCATGAGTGTTTGAGGGATCGGGAATTTTCGGGATATTGGGAGCACTCTCGCTTGTCTACACGGCCCAGGGCGGAACCCCCAAACTTCTCTTTCTTAACGGGGAACGAACGAATCTGCGAGTGGAACCTCGATCAGGCCTTGGGACGTATTCCGTATCTCCCCCACTACTCTAACCCATACACGTGTCACGTCGTCACAAAACTCGGGATCATTATCATAGGGACCGAGTTCCCTCCCTATCACCACATCCTACCCTTTCACTCCCTAACCATCATGCCCTGGCTCGCCATCGCCCCCTACCGACCCCAAACCCCGTGCTTGGAGTGCCTGCAGGACCACGAGTACTTCGGCTTCATCCGGTGAACCCGCTCGGATGAGGAACGACGGGCACACAGTCTTCGGCTGAGACCGGCCGCGTCCGACTCCGAGACCTGCGATGTTAGACGCCGACAAGTGGTCAACCAACGAGATAGCCATAGCGTCCCAACGGTCTACCAAATACGAGACCGACTCAGGCGACGGACCCAACGGAGACGATAGCTCCACCTTCCGAAGCCTAGAACCCGATCCACACCTATCCACCTAACTTTCACAACCTCTGCTTTGCCACGGGAGATCTAAGTTCCGACCTGGGACTCCACCCCCACATTCCAAAAATCCTTGGCACACCCTCTTTTCGCATTTCCAGGTCCGCTCCCACTCCGATAAGGAAGACACGCCGGGCGTGAGGTTGGTATCGGAGCCGACACGTGGCATGCCCAGAGATTGCCGATCAGGTAGGATATAAGGGACGACCTGGCAAACAGAGGGCGCCCTAGGCAAAGGAACGCGCCATGACGTGACCCTATAGTAACCAGAAGTCGATCGACAGGACAGCAGGACGACAAGCCGCCAATATGAATGCCAATCCGACACCAAACGCTGGCGGGGCCCCAACCCCTCGAGCACCCGTACCAACGACCCCGCCTGATCTATACCTTTTTCACCCCACTCATCATCAAGTCGGAGCATGGCTAGCCACGCTACGCGCAGAGCAAAACGACAATGACTAGGCCATAATCAACATCCCCGCCAAGCTGGGTGGGGATGCGCACCATTGGTTTCCCACCCACATTTGGGTAGATCTCCCGACCTTTGAAAGAGACTTCTTAAACTGATTTGATTACATTCACCTTGAGCAAGCTTTCTTCATGATTAAAGATCGGGTCCAGAAACCCCTCGAATTCGTCGCTGAATACCGCAGCAGGTTCTATAGGTTGTTTGTTAAGTCAGAAAGAGGTGAAAATGTCGGGAAGGATTTGTTCATTGATGGCTCCGAAGTCGAACAATGAGGGCCAAGGTGCGAAAGCAGTTCTCCCCCATCAGCCACACCATGCAACAAATCATGGGCGTTCCAGAAGAGATGGAGAGAAAGTTCGCTGCTAGCTTCCTAGAAGGGGAGGACCACGCCAAGGAAGGGGACTCTTCAAAATTAGCTAGAGCGAAGGCCGAATTAGCTACGCTCCGAAACAAATTTGAAAACATGGCCTTTGTCTCCGGCCCCATCACTTACCTAAGAATGATAACTAACACAACCACGGGGCTGCCCGTGATGGTCGCCCCTACGCCTCCCCCACTTGTTCCTCCCCCGGAACCTCCCGCGAAACCAAGTGAGCCAAACACAATACTGGAGCAGACTGGAACGTTAGTTAGCCTGATGCAAGAGAGCAAGAAGGAACAACGTGAGCACAATGCCCGGATAGAGTCTATGATGAGATTGATGCGCCCTATTGCTGTCCGAGTTGCACCCATGGCACAGGCAGCAGCCCCGCCTCAGGCGGTGGGCGGCACAGTGGCTAATCTAGGCGTATGTTACACGTGTCACCAGCTCGGTCACCTAGCCAGGGACTGCCCCAAACGACCAGCTAAAGTACGAGTAGGGGTCGCCGCTGTCGCAGCAGCGCCAGTAGCCAACGGGCCAGGAAGAGTAGGCACGGTGATCGAAGAAACGGAGGGTGGGGGAAGCACGATGATTACCACCGAGGAAGCTGCGGAACTCATCCCGCTCGATCAATACATCTCGCTGGGTTACCCAGGGATGGGAATGATTGGAACCATTCGACCAGCGAACGAACAACGGCAAATCGCGGAATGGAGACCATCCCCCGGAGAAACGGAATCGGGTGGCCCTACCTTCGTTACGGGAGAAATCAATGTCTTGAACATCGTCCGAGCCTTGGACTGTGTATTTTTTTAACGCGGAACGGGGGAATTAAACTCCCGTTAAACCCCGTTAAATTAAAAAAAATCCCGTTGAATTCGCGTTAAACGCGAAAATGGGCCGCTCCCTCGCTTTTCGGAAAAACGGAATTGATGCGCGGGGTCCGGAACACGTGGCCCTAGGCAAAAAAAAATAATAAAAAAAAAATCCCCCCAACCCCTGAAGCACCTCCCATCCGCCCCCACATCCCCCAACCACCAACGCGCCAGTTATGTGTGTGTAGGTGTGTTGTGTGTGCGCGTATCTGTGTATGTGTGTGCCTGCTCGTGAGAGTGTGTCTGGTCATGAATATGAATGTATGCACGCGTGTTTGTGTATGTGTGTGTTTGTAAGTGTGTGTGTGTGTGTGTGTGTGTGTGCATGATTATTGGCGTGTGTCCATTGCTTCTCTTTTGAGGGATATAGTTTTTTCCTGTTGAAAACTGGGGGCGGACGATATGGGTTTGGGCGGGCGATTTGGGTCTGTGTTTTTTTTTTTCTCTCTTCTACTGTGCAAGGAAGATAAGCAATAGTGAACTTCAGCAATCAAACAACATCATATACACAAGACCAGATAGTCGGGACCTCGAACCAACAACAAAATTGCATCATGAGTTTCACCAAATAAGAACACACCAAGAGTTCACAATTGACAATGCTGAAATAATCTCATCATCATCATCAACGAAGAACCTGAGTTGATATCCTATCTGGCGCTCGGTGCCCAGACTACATGTGGCAAATCCTATCTAGCCTAGACTACAATGTCGAAGATGACGTCAACAACTTTCCCGAAGTACGAGCATACAACGACCAATGTCACACGCTTCCAACACCAGGTATGTTTCTCGCCTTACTCACAACCTCATTCCCCAACACACAGATGCCACTTGCACCCAAGGACCACCCTGCGCCACACCCAACTTACAGCAGCGCAGCTCAACTATGACTGTCTGCTCCTTCCTGCTCGCCCATGAGCGCGTGAGTGCCAACGAGCTACAGCGAGGCAGCGCTTACGCAGCATGCAGCCAGCACCCGAATGCCCAATGTGGAGGCAGGCCCTTTGCTATATCGAAGTGGCCTGCCTGTGTTCAGTCCCAGGAAGCTTCCAGTAGGCCCCGGTAGCCTGAGGCACAGCACGAACGAGAACAGGCCTTGGGTCTGAGGTGGTTGCATGCCCCCAACTGCCTTTGGCCTGTGTTTGGCCCAGTAACCGTATCCAGCCCAGGGCCTGCTTTCCATACATTTACACAGGCGGCCCAGGGCCTGGGTTCTCTCAACCAACTGACGCCAGACTCATGCAACCTGCTACAGGCCCAATTTTGTGTGTATGTGTGTCTTTTTTTTCTTTTTTTTATTTGTTTTTTATGGTTTTGATTTTTTTTTAAATACACGAAGTTTCAAAAAAATAAAACAAAAAATCAATTGTTGTACATCTTTGAAAGATCTACAACCCTATATTTTTTATTTGTTTTTCTGTTTTTTTTTTAACCCTTAAAAAATATGTGTGAAACCCAAAACAAAAACACTGATTTCATTTTAGTTTTTGTTTTTTTCAGTGTGTGTTTATGTTTTTGATTTTTTAAAAATATATTTAAGCATCAAAAAATAAAAATAAAAATATAGGGTTGTAGTCCTAA
>BFEA01000163.1:89040-101674 GCA_003427395.1 Chara braunii | reverse complement strand
CAATTTTTAGCCCAGGAAAAAAATCATCCCGGACCCCGTTAATTCGCGTTCAACTCACGTTTGAACGGGAGTTTAACGCGAATTCAACGAGCGTTGAATTTTTCAACGCGGAACCCACGTTGAATTCAAAATCGGACACATTGGCCCTGGATTATCGGATCCCCCTGCCCATCGGACACCTACTGTCCATATCGGAACGTGCGAATGAACTAATGCTGCAGCATTGCAAGGCAAACCAAAAACGGTTCGCCCTTGCTAAGCAATCAGCCACCAAGGGGAAAGCCCCCGCCTGCGAAGACAAACCCGATATCCCCAGCACCTTGGATCCGATACGGTTAGGACTCATTCAGAAAGATGATCATTTCCTTCGCATTAAGGTCATTCCGTGGAAATCCGCGGAATGTGACGTAGAAGTTTGGGGAAATCCGTACAACGCTATCGTCGATTCAGGGGCCGCGGTCCTAGCCATTGCGTTGAAGGTCGTGGAACGGGCCGAAAGAAGAAAGGACCTAATCCCGTTAGCAGAAGGAGATCACGTTGTCTCGGCGGACAAAGAAAAAATCAAGTGGTAGGAAGAATGACAAATGTTGCGTTCCGATTAGGAAAAGTTCATGCGTTGGGAGATGTCGTGGTATTAGATGTGAATACCTGCGACGTCCTCCTAGGATTACCAGCCCTCACCGCCTTAAGAGCCAATGTCGACTTTGAGAGACGATCAATCATTCTTAGGAATACGGGCGGGAAGCCATACATCATCCCGATGCGTCTAACTCTCCGGACTGCACTCCCTACAACCCGGAAGACTCCCCCCGGAAGTGGAGAACCACTGCACGTGATCACATGGAGGGAACCCCTCGAGGAAATGGACAGGTCGAGTAGCTCCTCCGAAGGCGAGAATGAAACCAACCCCGAGATTTGGGATATGGTACACCAACTGATTCATTACCCCGTGCGACAGAAAACATCGGAAATATTTGTCCTTTCGTAACGGAACCTCCAGCGGACGCGAGCCTTAATCCTAGGGGAGCTGCTCGTCCAAGTGTCCCGAATGGCGGATTCTTCGGAACCCCCTAGGACCTTATACGAAGCCACCACCCCACTTCTCTCGAGATATAGTGACAAGAAAGTGTTTTGCGACATTTCGGGACTACCTCGTTCTCTGTTCTCTACAGGGAAAGAGGTTCGATTGCTGCGACAGGGTGCAGAGGACGAAGCTTTGGAACCCCCTGGGCGTGGCAACCCATACGAACTCAAAATCAGGATTGTCGAAAAACCGGTAAGTTTGCAGGATATCAATGACGGTGTAACACCAAAAGATCACGTGGCAATCCAGGAAGCAGACGCCCAGATGGTCGCCACGACGTTCTCTTGGTCGTCGGACAACTCATTCATTTCGGCTCCTCGGCCAGGAAACGGTAGGAAAGTCGGCACGAAACAAGTGACGGTTAGCATACGAGGACAACTTTACGAGCTACATGTGCCCCAGTACGTGCCCGACGAAACTCATCGACTAATCGCTGATATCCTAATCGAATATCAAGGGGCGATTAGTTTCAAAGATACAGATATCGGGTTGTTATTAGTGATTTAGCACGAAATCCAGACCGGGACACACCCACCAATCCACTGCAAGCCATACCGATATTCCCTCGCCGGACGAAAAACAGCATTGGAACGAATTAGGGAGTTCGAAGCTAACGGCTGGATTGAACCAGCTATCGGGCCATGGTCATTCCCCGTAGTCTTAGTTCCGAAGAAAAAATGGTCGATTCGCATATGCATCGAGTATAGGAAGTTGAATGATATCACGATCAAAGATGTTTACCCCCTCCCTCGGATTGATGACTTGCTGGATGCGATTGGGTGTGGCAATTATTTTAGTAAGTTAGATATCCGTCATGGGTTCCATCATATCCTGGTCAAGGAGGAGGATCGGCCAAAGACGACGTTCGTACTATTTGAAGGCACATGGCAGTGAGTTCGTTGCCCTATGGGGATATGCAATGCACCGACGACCTTTCAGAGGGCGATGAACATCACCTTTCAGAACTTTGTCAATAAGACTCGACTGACCCAGGGCATGATCAATTTTTGCGTCATTGTGTACATGAACAATATCTTGGTATATTCTGAATCGTTCCATGGACATGCTCAACACATCAAGTGAACGCTGGGGGCGTTGCGAGATGCTAGGTTTAAGATCGCGCTAGAGAAGAGTGAGTTCTTCCTCTCGGAAATCTCGTTTTTAGGGTACGTGGTGAGTCGAGTGGACTTGAGGCCAGATTCGAGAAAAGTCGAAGCAGTTCAACAGGCCTCCACGCCTACGTCGCTGACGCAGGTTCGAGACTTTCTGGGATTAGCCTCGTACTACCGAAGGTTTATTAAGGGGTTCGCAGCAATTGCTCGGCCCCTAACGAACCTCCTACGGAAGGACCAACCACTGAAGTGGGACACGGACTGCGAACAAGCCTTTGTCACCTTGAAGGAGGCCCTAGCTTCCGCACCTATTTTTATTCGGCCTGATCTGGAAAAACAGTTCATTCTCATTACGGAGACGTGAAACTATATAGGAAGAGGGAAATGTTTTCCAAACCATACAGCATAGGGCGAATAGCCGGTACTAGCTCAGACCGTGACATTGTCCGCCCATATCGCATATTATCTGAAATATCGCGACCAGTCGCTATCTTTGCCTCTACACCACTTTGATAGCGACGTTATCAAGGATTGATGCCCTCGCTGTACAGGTGAGTTGGAGTGAGGGTGGTAAGCAGTGGCTATAGAGACTATGACTCCTGGCCTCTTGAATACACTTTGAACTTTGTCTGTTAGAAACTCTGCTCCTCTATACATTACGATCCTACTAACATAGTCGTACCTGAATAGGATACTCCAGGATTGGCCCTGCACACCATGCGAAAAGTGTCAACTGCACCAGGCATATCGAGCTTCGGAAATTACCCGGCGAACCCGAACCGAAGTCGAGCTGCGCCAACAACTGGTCGAACCACGCGACCGCCACCACAACCCACGGAGCCCACCACAGCGACGCAACTGGCATAGACGATAATCCCAGACACGATCTTCGCGTACCATCTTGCACGGTTGTCCCTAAACTTGCCACCGGAGATCTCAGTTTTGACCTGGGACTCCACCCCCACTTTCCTAAAACCCTTAGCACACCCCCTTTTCGCACTTCCCGGCCCCCATCCCACTCCGATCAGGAAGTCGCGTTGGGCGTGAGATTGGTATCGGAGCCGACACGTGGCAGGGTTACGGATTAACACGAAAGGTGATTATAGCGAACGATGTGGCGAACAGAGGGCGACCAAGGCAGAGAACGCGCCGCGCTGCGATTCTATAGTAACACGAAGTAGGTCGGTTGGGCGACAGGCAGTCAATATGAATGCGAATTAGAACCAGAATCTGAATCCTGGTCCAGTCCCGGCCCTGCGAGCTCGCGCGCCCATGGCTCCCCCGAATCTCTATCTTTTTGACCTTGCACATCATCTGGTCGGGGCATGGCTAGCTACGCTACGCGCGCAACAATATGATAACGATGAAGCTCGAATTAACATCCCCGCTAGATTGGGAGGGGACGCGCATCATTGGTTTAACACTTACGTTTGGGTATGTCTCCCAACTTTTGAACGAGATTTCCTTAACCGATTTGATTACATTCATCCGGAACAAGCCCTGTTCATGATTAAGGATCGAGTACAAAAACCACTTGAATCTGTCATGGAATATCGAAACCGATTTTATAGGATGTTTGTCAAAACCAAACGAGGAGAGCAAGTCGGGAGGAATCTACTCATCGATGGACTTCGCAGCAGGACCATGAGGGCGATATTGTGAAAGCAATTCTTTCCGATCAATCATACTGTGCAGCAGATTATGTCTGAGGCAGAAGAAATGGAGCGGAAATTCGCCACCAGCTTCCTAGAAGCGGAAGATTATCCTAGAAAGGGGGCCTCCTCAGAGCTAGCTAGAGCAAGGGCCGAGCTGGCCGCGCTTCAAAATAAATTCGAAAACATGAGTTTTGTCTCTGGTCCCATCACCTATTTGGAACATATCGTAACCAAGAAACCCGGAGCAGATGCAACCCCAGGACTGCCTATGCCAGCGATGGCCGCTCCGGTACCCTGTCGTACCCGTTCTTGCACCCCCTCCCGATACGACGAGTAGAATTCGTGAACCAAGCGCGATATTAGAACTGACCCCGACATTAGTCAACCTGATACAAGAAAGCAAAAAGGAACAACGGGAGTTTAACGCCCGGATGGAATCCTTGATGCGATCGATGCGCCCCATTGCTGTTAGAGTTGCCCCCGTGGCACAAGGCATTGCCCCCGCTCAACTTTTGGGAGGGATGGCAGCCAATCTGAGTGTCTGCTACACATGTCATCAGCCGGGCCATATCGCCTGGGACTGTCCACACCGGCCTGCGCAAGCTCGAATCGGGGTTGCTCTTGTGGCCGCTGCGCTGGTGGCCAACGGTCAAAGAAGGGTAGGTACGATGCTTGAGGAAATGGAAGGAGGGGGAAGCACGATAGCCACTACCGAGGAAGCAGCGGAACTTATCCCGCTCGATCAATATATCGCCTTAAGATATCCGGGGTTAGGGATGATCGGAACCATCCGACCGGCGGATGAGCGAAAGGAAGTAGTTGAATGGAGACCTTCCCCAAACGAAATGGAGTCAGGCGGTAACAGGAGAAATCGACGTTTTGAACATTGTTCGGGCCTTAGACCACCGGATTCCATTGTCGATTGGCCATTTGCTGTCTATATCAGAACAAGCTAATGAACGTATGTTGCAGCATTGCAAGGCAAACAGAAAAAGGTTCAGTCTCAATGAACTGACAACGACGAAGGGGAAATCCCCCGCTCTCGAGGACAAGCTCGAAAAATCCAGCACGTCAGACTCAATACGGTTGGGACTAGTCCAAAAAGATGATCATTTCTTACGCATCAAAGTCATTCCGTGGAAATCCACGGAATGTGACATCGAAATATGGGGAGTCTCGTACAATGTTGTCATCGATTCAGGAACAGCTGTATTGGCCATATCTCTGAGGGTTGTGGAAAAGGCAGGGCAACAGAATGACTATCTCGTCTCTGCGGATGAAGAGAAGATAAAAGCAGTGGGAAGAATGATGAATGTCGTTTCTCGGTTGGGAAACATTCATGCTTTGGGGGATGTGGTAGTATTGGATGTCAATACCTACGATGTACTTCTGGGATTACCATCGCTCGTCGCGCTACGGGTCAATCTGGACTTCGAACGACGATTGATAATCCTACGAAATACAGGCGTGAAACCGTATGTTATTCCAATGCGTCTAACTCTGCAAAACGTGATGCCCACAACTCAAAAAGTTCCTTTGACCACCGGAGTCGCTCTCCGAGTAATCACCTGGGAACAACCAACTCAGAAGGTCGAGCATGAGGATGAGGAACATAGTTCCTCCAACGAATCCGATAGCGAAAATGAAGTTGATCTCGATACGACCGGACAGTTGATTTGCTATCCGATCCAGTAGAAGACTTCCAAAACATTCGTCCTTACGGACAGAAACCTGCAATGAACTCGGGCTTTAATTTTTGGAGAACCCCTCGTACAAGTATCCCGGATGGTCGACTCTTTGGAACCCCTTCGAACCCTGTACAGAGCCACGACCCCACTTCTTTCGAGATATCGAGAGAAGAAGGCGTTCTACGACATTAAAGGGCTGCCTTGTTCCCTACTAACATCCGACAAGAACGTTCGATTATTACGTTTAGGGGCCGAAAGTGAAGCTTTGGAACCCCCTGAGCGAGGCGACCCTACGCCCTACGAGCTCAGGATCAAGATCGCCGAAAAGCCGGTTTTCCGGCAAGACATCAGCGACGGTGTGACACCGGAGGAACACGTAGCCATCCGAGAAGAAGACGCTCAGATGGTCACCATTGTGTTCTCCTGGTGGTCGGGTAACTCCTTCATTTTTGCTCCCCCTAATGAGAACGACCACAGAGTGAACATGAAACACGTGGCAGTTACCATACACGGAAAGTTGTACGAACTGCATGTGCCTCAGTATGTACCCAACGAAACCCACTGACTAATTGTGGATATCCTGACTGAAGATCAAGATGCGATTAGCGTAACGGATACGGATATTGGATTATCTTTAGTTATTCAACATGAGATTCAAACCGGAACACATCTCCCGATCCACTGTAAGTCATACTGATACTCTCTCGCAGAAATAAAAATTGCGCTACAAAGGATCAGGGAGTTTGAGACTAACAGATGGATCGAACCAGCAACAGGACCTTGGTCATTTCCTGTGGTCTTAGTCCCGAAGAAGAGTGGGTCGATTCGCATTTGCAGTGATCACCGAAAATTAAATGATATCACGATCAAGGATGTGTATCCCCTTCCCCGGATTGATGATTTGTTGGATGTGATTGGGTGTGCGAATTATTTTAGTAAGTTTGATATTCGCCACGGATTTCATCACATCTTGGTTAGAGAGGAGGATCGGCCGAAGACAGCCTTCGTATTGTTCGAGGGCACATGGCAGGGGATTCGTTGTCCAATGAGAGTCTGCAATGCACAAGCCACGTTCCAAAGGGCGATGAACGTAACTTTTCATAATTTCGTTAACAAGACCCGACTGACGCAGGGGATGATTAATTTCTGCGTCATCGTGTACATGGATGATATTCTGGTCTATTCGGAATCATTTCACGGGCATGCGCAACATATTGAATGGACGCTGGGAGCGCTGCGGGACACTGGGTTCAAAATTGCACTAGATAAGAGCGAGTTCTTCCTCTCGGAAATCTCGTTTTTGGGTTACGTAGTAATGCGAGGCGGGTTAAGGCCAAATTCAAGAAAGGTCGCGGGTGACTGAGAGGCTCCCACGCCTACGTCACTGACACAGGTGCGGGTCTTTTTGGGACTGGTGTCGTACTACCGCAGATTTATCAAGGGTGTCGCGGCAATCGCACGACCTCTAACGAATCTTCTGCGTAAGGACCGGTCCCTACGATGGAACACCGAGTGCGAGCGGGTCTTTGTCACATTGAAGGAGGCCCTGGTTACGGCGCCTATTTTGATCCGTCCGGACCCGCAAAAGCAGTTCATACTCATTACGGAATGGCAGCCTGAAGCGATCTCCGTTATTCTAGCCCAGAAGGGGAAAGACGGTTGTGAACACGTCATCGAGCACGCTTCTCGAACAGTGCCCGACGAGAGGAGAAACGATTCAGCTCCTCAGGGAGAGTGTTACGTAGTGGTTTTGGGAATTCAGCATTTCCATCCGTATCTTTACGGACAAAAGTTCCTCCTCATCACGGATCATGAGCCCTTGCTGGCCCTGAAGAGGCTCACCAACTACACGGGTATGATTGGACGCTGGGTTGTACGGCTGCAAGAGTACGACTTCGATATTGTCCACCGGGAGACGAAGAAGCACGGGAACACTGACGGCTTGACACGTCTGCATGGACCTGGCAGGGTGATTAAAAGTGAGGGAGATTACCCTGTGGAAGGAATCAAAACCAACCAATGAGCGTTCATACGGACAGGTGGCCATCCTTCCTCGAGCTCCTACGGGGTGATCGACACGATGGAGATGGGGCGCGGAGGTAACCCCGAAGGTCCCCTTTCTCCTCTCTCATCCTCCTCCTTTTCATCCCTACCTGACAAATTTTGCTACTTTTGTGAGGTCATCTCGAGGGTCTACTCGGTCCCTATGCAATCGAGCGGGGAGGGATATGTCGAGTGGGTAGATTGTCAGCGATGTGTTTCCCGAGCCCATGGCTCCTGTATACAGTACCGAAATGCGGACAAACCCTGGTTGTGTCCTCTGTGTCGCACTGACAAAATCCCGACGGACACTCGATTTCTCGAAGCCATGTCTGAAGGATTAGAAAAGACCCGACGGTTTAGAAGGGCTGAAGTATGGACAAATGTCGCCCTGATAGCTACGGTGGTTGGAAACCCTCTCCGAGACTTCACAAAGGAGGACCGAAAATGGGTTAATGAGAGAGCTCGGGTTTACCGATGGAATGAGGGACGGTTAGAAAAACGGAAAACGAACGGAAGCGGGATTTGGATGTCTGTCCCGCATCCGTTCGTAAGGTATGACTGGGTTAAGTCAACCCGCGAGGAAACTGCGGCTCAGTTCGCTGTCCGAATCATAGAGGCAACGGTTGATAAAATGAATGGTATTGGTCCAACATTCGCGACGATGTTAAGTCCATCGTCTGAAATTGTCAGGTCTGTGCCGCTAACAAGGCGCCAATTCAGCCGGCACCTAGGTCGATAGTGCTTGCCGTAATCGAACGGCCATTCCAGAGGGTTAGTATGGACACCACGGATTTTGTTGTTCCCCCTAGACCTAATAGCTGCGAGTATTGAATTCTACTGGTATTCGTAGACCATTCTCAAATGGATTGAGGCCTATCCGTGTAAGACACGACAGGCGGCCAAAATCGCACGATACGTCAACCGTTTTCTCGGGATGCACCAAGATACGGAGGAGATCCTGACGGACAATGGGGCATAATTTAGAGGGGAAGTCTTGAGGAACTTAGTCCTGCATGGCGTCTCCATCCGCAACACTGCTCCCCACATGTCGCAATCCAACGGACTGGTAGAGAACGCCAATCGAGTGATTAAGACCGCCCTGCGCCACAATATCGCGGCAACGACACAAGGCCTTGGCCCGATACCGTGGACCATATCCTAGCTATCCACCGGGGGACACCCCACGAGTCCACGGGTATGACCCCCTTCCAACGACGAACCAATAGCTTGCCCTGTGTAGCCCTACCGAGCCTAAATGATGAAACGACCCTTCCACGACGGACCACTAGGACGACGGTTAAGGATAAGGCCCAACGCCACTTAGAGCTGATGGAAAAGGTCCTCCCCTGACTGGCCCGACAAAGACAACGAATGACAGAAATGGCCCATGGGAGACAGGTTCGGAGTTACGAGGCCCGGAATGGGAACGCTGGGCCTTGGCCCCAATATAAATTAGGGGACATCGTGCAGGTGAGGAAATGTGCTCGCCAAGGCAAGTTAGCGCCACGATTCTTCGGGCGATTTCGTGTGGTCAAGCGTGGTCCCAGTCAGGTGAACACGGTGCGGCTTGCGCCGGAGGTGTCGGGGAGTCGATCGGCTCGTCCGATCGTTCGACGCGTGTCCTACCTTCGTCCTCTCCCCTCTTCCCTCTCTCCTCTATCATCTGCATCGTCCCTCGGCCAAGACGAGGACGGCGACTCTCTAGAATCCTCCTTTCTCTCTCAACCACGTCTTCGACCCCGCCTCCATCGTCATGAACTTTTTGACGGAGCAGGTGATCAGCGAGCGTCTAATGGTACCCGGGGGAGCCTTCTCGGCGATCCGACAGGTACGGTATCCCCGGTTGAGTCCAGATCTTCTCCGATTCGCGGCCTTCTTCAGTACGGAGGCCATCCACGTGGCGGCAGAGTTCCAATTCGGCCAGTCCGGGGTGGCACGAGTGTTGGCCGAGGTGTCAGCCTTTTTGCGCGTGTCCCCACCCGACGAGAGCCACGTGTCGGTCATTGTCGTCTTTACAGGCGACATCATGACACTGCATCCCGCACGTCACACCACCATCCTCCGGCAGCTGCGAGACTGGGCAGCACGCATCACGACTGAGTGGGTGTGACTATTGGCTCGACCTCACGATCGCGTTGTAACAACGAACGACATCGATCTTCAGCTCCGGGTCTCCTCCACCGCGCCAGAGGTCACCCTTTTTGTGCTTCGTCCCTTCACTCGGCCTCAATGAACCGCCACCTCCTCTCTACCTTCAGCCTCCCCTCTGACGTTTCCACGTTTTGGCAATCCGCCGCGGAAGCATCCCTGTCCTTCATAATCAAGCCATTGGATGTGCCGATTCTAGATGCAGTCAAGTGGACGCAGTGGTGGCAAGCCTACATGGCGCTCAGTTTTTGCCTCCTCGAGGTCGCCTTTCATTGGGCGGAACCCGCAGACAGGAGTGTGGAGGACGAGATCCCGGACGACGAGGTGGAGTTGTTGCTTATCCAAGGGTGGAGAACGGACACGGAGGGAGATTTTTTGGAGATCTTATTCAAAGAGGTGAGAGACGGGCATCTGAGTTCCATTACGAACGAGCTGCTGGTGCTTCTAACCCAAGTATTGGATGACCTGCCATTGGAGATCCTCTCACACTGTGACGAGAGGCCGGGGACAGCCACGCTCGCTCGTACTCTGGAGCCACACCTTCTTTGGTCCACCTGTACGGAATTGGAGGAGGGTAGCTACTACTTACCCTCGAGAGGTGTATACCTGAGCGTTGACGTAACTGATCTCTCCACGTGGGACCCACTCATCCGGCGCGGTCCTATAGGAGAAACCAGTGAGGAGGACGAAGAAGAGGAGGAAGAGGAAAGCGAGGAGGGCGGTCACCTTCAGTATACGGAAGGAGAGAGGAGAGACGACACGAGAAGAGGAGGAATCGGGGGCCGAGTCAGACGATCCCGATTATCACGAATCGGAGGACGCTGAATCGGAAGAAGCCAGTTCGGGGCGGGCGGAGTCGAAGGAAGAAGAAGGTGGATTGGGTGAGTCGAGTGGTCCCGAGGAATTGAGCAGAGAAGAAAGAGAGGCAGTGGCACAGAGGAAACGGGCAGCAGCAAAAGGAAAGTGGTCGATCGAAGAATCATGAGGGCCACCACCGCAACTGCTGCAGGGCGATCCAGCGTGCAATCCAGAACCCCCGCGGAAAGAAGACGAAAGAGATGGAGGCGCCGCCGCAGAGGGATCAAGAAGCCGGCGCCGCCGAAGAAGTGAATCGCCCTCCCAATCTTCCCCAGTTCGACCCGCAGCCCTTCGTCTATGTTGAGATGCGAGCACTCAGGCTTCGTCCCCGATCGTTATCCCGTCATCCCCGTGACTTCTTCACCCTCCGACAGCTCCCAGGGCGACCCCCGTTCCCCGATGGGTGGCAGCCGTTCCCACTCTCCTTCTTCTACCACTGCTACGCCACCCGCCTTCTGGTGACCATCTTCCCGCACTTTGTCACTCACTCGCTCATCACTTCTTTCCCCCTCCACGTCCTTCTTTTTAGCGTGGAATGGCAGGAGTATAATCATATAGAGGTCTATTGCGTCATCGCGGGAATGATCCCCGCGTGCGAAGAATATGACGATTTTCGCGCTGCCATCCACCGCACCCTTTGCACCCTCTACCCTGACTACCTCGCCTCTCTCCCCCATCAACGACGGCACCCTCGCTTTCCTCGCATCCATCGCTCCATTCATTACGTCCCACTCCCTTCTAGTCATGAAGAAATTTACCGCTTCGTGCCTCCTCTCCCCCAAGTCTACCCACCACCTCCCCCACCCGTAATTAGGTTGCCTTTCCCGGGCAACGTTTTGGATTGAGCGCACGTGTGCCACGTTGGATGACTCCTACACTCAGATCTTACGGTAAGTGGGACACGTGAGCTCCGTGTCAATCATCGGGTTAATGGATCGACGCATGAAGTGTGTGAGCAAGTGGGAGCTTGCTCAAGATTGGAACGCCCTTGGCATCACATATGTGACGAACCATTTTCTGTAATCGCTTGACTTTCTGCGCGAAGCGTCCTTGGGGAAAAGAGACGGGTCGGATGGGGGAGTTGCGGGAAGATGGGTTGGTTGGACTGATTGTGTGGATGCCCTCGTTTCTTCTTTTTTTTTTTGGAAATCTGTCGGGTCGGTATCAGAAAAGTCTCACGCCAACGCTTGGGTAACCACGCCTTAGCGAGCGCAATGGACAACGGTTGTCAGGGCCTCTTTCTTGTTTTGCTGTGAGCACTAGGAATTTTTGGCGCGATCATCGTGCGGGGATGTCGTTTTTTTGGATTTTCAACTGACGTCGAGCCCTTGTTTTTTGGCTCTTAGGAATTTCCTTTTTGCAATAAGGACTTAGGCTAGGAATTTAGCTTCTCTGAATTTTGCTACGTCGCGCCTCTTACTCACGCACATCTCACGACACTAGGAACTGAGCTCTGACTAGATCGCGCCCTTAATCCTGCATAACTGTCGTTTTTGGCGGGCGCGATTGTAACTGTACCTTTCTTCTTTCTTGGTTTCCTCGTGTTTACTCGCCCTCCTTCTTTCTCGCCTTGCATACTCTGTTCTAATTGGCCTGAACGCCTACATGACCGGATCGATGCATGGAGTGTGGCTACAACCCCCACGCCGCGGCCTGGCCCTGCAGACGTAAGCACTTCCTCTTTTTTCCTCCTGACCACTTGGGCTTAATCCCGTACCTTTCGCGCAAGCATGCATGCTATAAATTTTGCAAGCGCGATTAGTTTGCTCTCTAAGAACCTTGGAGTTAGCGCGATCAATGAGGGTCGGCTAACGAGTCAGCTTGAGAGGTGAGTCGACGAGAGAGTTGGGTGATCCGACGAGCTGGTGTCGGGTATGTGGGGTTGACGTGTGGGGCCGTGACGGACTGTGGCGCACGGGCGAACCTGGTTTGCATGCTCGAGCCAAGCGAGGTGACAACTCTAAGTTGGTGTGAGGCGACGAACTGCTTGCATCAGGAGTGGAGAGAGAGAGAGAGAGAGAGAGAGAGAGAGAGAGAGAGAGAGAG
>BFEA01000163.1:70991-84775 GCA_003427395.1 Chara braunii | reverse complement strand
GATGTGATTGGGTGTGCGAATTATTTTAGTAAGTTTGATATTCGCCACGGATTTCATCACATCTTGGTTAGAGAGGAGGATCGGCCGAAGACAGCTTTTGTATTGTTCGAGGGCACCTCGCAGTGGATTCGTTGTCCGATGGGAATCTGCAATGCACCAGCCACGTTCCAAAGGGCGATGAACGTGACCTTTCAAAATTTGGTTAACAAGACCCGATTGACGCAGGGGATGATTAGTTTCCGTGTTATCGTGTACATGGATGATATTCTGGTCTATTCGGAATCATTTCACGGGCATGCGTTGTCGCGGCAAATACCCTGACAAGCTAGGCTACCAGTCGGGCCGCCCGGGTCTCGGGTGGCCAGCCCGTGCAAGGAGGTCCCAGCAAAAAAAAAAAAAAAAAAAATCCAAAAACTTTGAAACAAAACTATGTTATGCAGAAAAATAAACTGAACAACTTTTGTCTCAGGGTCACATCGAAATTCTTCACCAAAATAAAAATAAAAATAAAAATTTAAAAATAATCTTTTTATTTTTATTTTTTTGGCCCGGCCGGGCAAGTGACCCCGGGCCACTCTGGTAGCCTAGCTGACAAGGGTATTTGCCGGGGTTTTTAAACGTTGGACGCTGTCTGAATTTTTCGTTGAATTGAAGGACTTGATGAGACTGATGTTTGCCAAAGGTTTATTCAGGCCTGACCTATGACTAAGAGATTAAAAGTTTCGAGTTTTCGTCCGGACGCTTGGGGCGTCCGAGTGTAACGATAGTAGTTGGCAGTGCTTCGCTCTTGTCGAAGCCGCGGAGGAGCGCAAATGTGGTAGAGCTAGACCTACTCTACCTAAAATAATGTCGCGCGGCTACTGAGCCGCGCGATTCAGGGCCTGAGTAGGCTAAAAAGAATGGACACGCCAAGAATAAGACCGGGGGCCAAATGTTTTTTCTTATTATTATTTTTTTTGCCAAATGTTTTTTCTTATTATTATTTCTTTTGCGGGATTTAATTCCGCACCGATGGTTGAAAAGCCCTACACCCTGGCCTATAAGACCGGGGGCCTACCTGTGTCGCAAGCAAACGGCCAGCCAACGTAGGTGAGGGAGGCAGGAAGGATCTGCTAGACTGCAAGGAGGGCCGGCAGGTCGATCCCGAGACCTACCTGGCTGGGTGGCTAGTCAAGCTGCGATCACGCGACCACGGGAAAGGGGCGGACAGGGCAGAACTGTGCTTGTAGAGGCCATGGGCAGGCGGGCCACTAGGAGGGAACTCTTCATATCGAAGAGTTGTCCTGCTCTTACCATGGTAGGAGCTAGCCCGGTAAGAGCTAGCCAAGTTGGTACTGCACTGCACTGTCACCCGGCAGAGACCGAGATCGAGCCCTGACTGCGCTAACACTGGGCTAGCTCCTTTTGAAGGAGTTGCCCTTACTCCTTAAAGCGACGCGGTCGATTTCGACCGCACGATCTTGGAGATCGCGCGATCAAGATCGGTCGCGGGCGGAGCTGCATGGCCCCTGCGCGAGGATGACACGTATAAATCGAGATATGGTCCAAATTGTTTTTTTTTTTTTTTTATGGATTCGAACTTGGGTCTGTATTTCAACAGTTCGTGGGTTCCCCACGAACGTGATGTGACCGTTGGTTGCTGCCAACGGAAAAAGAAGAAGAAAAAGAAAATAAATAAATAAATAAATAGATAAAACTAAAACTAACTACAGGTTGGAGCGCCAGATGGTGCTATAGGAAGTGACTGGGGCGTTTTAAGCCCTAGTGCAATTGACAGTGCCAGTAGAAAACGGGCAACCGTTTCTTAGAGGTAAGTTATTTTCTTTTGTTTTTTAGAGTTCTTTTTAGATTTTCTTTTAGATTTCTTTTAGATTTCTTTTTAGATTTTGTTTTAGCTTGTTTTTGTCTTTTCTTCTTTTCTGGATCCTGAAGTTTCACTTTGCGCCCGTTCGTTTTGAAGAAACGGGCTGCAGAGAGTTTTGGTGTGTAGGGTGAGCAAAAGACAGTGAATCTACCTCTATAGTTGGAAACTATACATCAGAATGAGAGAGAGAGAGAGAGAGAGAGAGACAAGGGAGGGGGATATGTGACTGAGCCAGGCTGTTTCGTCGGACTTGCACTAACTCATCAAGGGGCTGTGCCCCGACAGCCCATCTGAGGATGGGCAAAGATCAAATGAATCTGCCGCGGATTGCGGCTACGTACGGGCGGCAGATGCAACATAAAGTAAGTTTTTTTATCACCTTTTTTTTTCTGATTTTGTTAGGTCCCCCTCACCCTTTCGTCGTTGTGCAGTGTGCTGCACCCATTCGTTTTAAGTAACGGGTTGCAGCACTCGACAACGCCCGAACCTGGCACTGTTGGCGGCCAGGTGCAGACGCGTGCTGCAGCAAAGGGGGGAGAGAAAACCCTGCGGGGCTTGACTCTAGTTCGACTCTGTGAAATGACTCTGGGGAAAGGGAGGCTGCTCGTTTGAAAAACGAGTTGCCCCCTACACAGAGAAACTAGGGGGTTGAAAGCAAAAAAAAACAAAAAGGGTAAGAGGGAAGAACAAGAAATAAGGAAAAGTAAGGAAGGAGGGGAGAAAAATATAACGGCCACGAATGTGGCCGCGGCCATAGAACAGGTGCAGCCCCTAGAAGGTTCAAGGGGCTGATGGGACAGCGCCTGTTCAGTTGAACAGGCAGCTTTAAAGTGGCTGAGTACAACTAGTTTCAGGAGCACCTGGTCTGGGAAACGGCCAGGTACTCCTGGTATCTGATGGTCCTGGTTCCCCTAGGGGAAAACCAAGGCACACGACTCCTGGCCATTGATTTAGATCAAGGGCCAGCAACACTGACGAATTTTGCCTGGCTGTAGGCAAAGCAGCTGCCCACAGCAATCAGCTGGCTATAAAAGTCAGCACTCCACCCAGCAGCCTCACACTTGCGGCAGTGCTGCTGGGGCATTCACTTGAGTGAATGCTGGCTGGTTGTTGCATGCTGCTGGAGAGGTGCAGTGCTGCCAGTGGAGGTGCTGGTGGTGGTGTGGAGTTCTACAAAGAGTTGGAGGAGGAGAAGGGAGGCAGCCATAGTTGAGGCCTTGGAGTTTTTGCCCCAACCTTGTGCGTGTGCTGTGTATGTGGGTTGGTGCTACAGTGTTGCGTCAGGGTCCGGACGGTGCGGCAAGCGGCACCAATTTTAGTGGGGTTATGCTGCCGGACTGCCGCCACGACATCAAGACCTTCCTAAGGGAAGGTGCTGTCGGATTTTTGCGGCGGCGGCACTAGTTTTAACGACAGTGGTGCGGAAGTGCTGCCGATTTTTCACGGCGGTTGCAGCAGTCGCACTTCAAGGGGAGGCGCTGACCGTTTGGCGGCACGACAATGGCGATGTTTTTTTTGTGAGGTTGCGCTGCTAAAATTTTGGGTACGGCGGCAGCGGCACTTCAGTGGGAACTGCTGCTAATGCTTTTGGCACGGCGGTGTGATACCGATTTTGATGGCGTGGCGAGCGGGAGTTCCGCGCTTTATTTTTTTGTGGTGCGCGGCGGCTATGGTGGATCCCAATGTGGCCTGAAGGTTGGACTGACACTGGTAGGTGGTTGGGATTGTGCGGTAGTGGTGTGTGGGCTGGCGACATGAGGAAACTGCGGAATGAATGCTTGCGGCAACAGTTATTGTAGTACGATATTTGCGGTTTGCGCCAGAAGGACATCGTTATTTTTGGGGGGGGGTCGCAGCACATGCGGTTTGGACCAGGGCCACCTTTATTTTTTTGCGGCGCGCAGTGCAAGCGGTTTTGAGTTTTGGACCACCTGGTATTATAGGCGATGGTGTGGGACTGCCCAATACCACTTAGGACTAGGTGGGCTGGTTGCTGTGATCGGGACCAGCTTGTGGTTATTGTGAGTGGATGTGGTGACTAGAGGCGACGTGGACTTGTCGTTGGTTGGGGAGGATCCTTGATGGTGAAGGTGCAGTGAGGACTGCGTTGGGACTATCCGGGATGCTGGGGCGACATGGGTTTGGATCATGAGAACACCCTCTTTGATGGTTTTTCTCATTCAGGCATCTCATTGGATCCGACCTTGGAGTGATCGGACACTTGGAGAAAGAAGCGAATCGTGGCTCAGGAGAAAGGCCACAACTTGTGAAGTTGTGAGCCGCGTATTTTCATGTGAGCCGCATATTTTCATATTTAACGACGATTTTTGTCTTCTGATTGGGATATTACCCGACTTTCTTGAGTGGGCCGGACCAAACTTCACTCAAGGTCAGTAGAATGACTCAGATTCCCCTTCACACCTGTGTGAACCCACACTTTGCTTGACCCTGTTCAATCGAATGTTCATTGAAAAGGTCAAGGAAATGTGTGTTTGCATGTGAATGGTGAGGTCTGACTTGAGTATGGGATTGCATTGGTTCTCTCTTGAACTTGTTGTCTTTCGTGTTGTGCAGGTAGGTAAAAGGTACAACCGCCAACAAGAAGTTGGCTATCGACAATAATATAGATGCAGCCGACAAGGTGACTGCCTTAGTTTTAACTTGATGAGATACGTTGCCAAAGTTTTTTATTCCACCCTACTGCCGACCTGAGATTCAATGCATATATTAGTCTTCATCCGTTTCCAATCTTTTTTGGATGACAAGTTGCTTCGCGCATGATTCTTGATCAGGGGCATTGCTTGAAGTCTTGCATGCTTCTCCCTCTAGGAAGTGGTCAGGGGTACTCCTCTTCGTCCGAGCACAAGACTCGGATCTCAGAAGTCGGCCCGTCTCCACCGAATCGGCAAGTACCCCTCTGTAGAACGGTCCACTCCGGGTCGATAACAGGGCCGGCTCCTGAAGCAACGAACCCCCGCTCCAGATGCTTCCTAGAGATAGAAGATGTGTCCACTGCAAGTAGCTTTCATATATTTTTTTTATTTCTCCTGAATTCAGGGTAGCTTTGACGAAAAGAAATCAGAGGAGATAAAGACTGAGAATCATCTGGACAGGTACATGTAGATAAGGTCATTCGGGATAGAACGGGTCGATCCTAAGGAAAATACTAAGCCCGTTTGACCTTATTCTGCTTAATTTCAATCGGATTCATTCTACGACACATGCATAATAACCTTTATCAAAACAACAAGTTTTTGACAAGCAGTCAGGTAGGAGGTAGAAAAAAGACAATATTTTTCATCTTGCTGAGTAGACATCATTAAACTTGTCTTTTACAATCGACCTGAGGCGGGCGGATTATTTTTAATCTTGTGTTGTTGAATGTATCAAATAATGATTTGGATGCTCCCAGTTGTTACTTTGGATTGGATGTGCATCCTATCGACTACGATCGACTCCTTCCGATGTAACTATGTATGGTTGTTACAATTTTTTTTAATTGTGTGTTAAAGGGACTAGGATTAATGTTGGGTTTCACGCTTGGTTGAGACCGTCCTAGTCGACCAGCGTCCGCTTCGTACTTAGGAGATCAACACCCTAAGGGACGGGCGACGCTCGGGTCCACTTGGCGTTAACCAAGCGTATCTATAATACAGCGAACGAGCAAACGCCCTCGGTTGACCTACCTTTGTGATTGCATTTGAAAACTTTCGCACGTGGGTTAATAGCTTGGTAGGGATACGCCCCTAAGGGTGGTGACAGCCCTTTAGGGAAGGGAAGCTTATGCCCTGCGGGAACCTATCCTGTCGTAGGGGACCGCGGGATGTACAGCTGGCGCACCCGACTAGAGCGGCGAAGGGACGATGCGACTGCGACCGTCTTGGCGGTCCGCTCGTCGTTCCCGAATTGTCTCTGAAGTTTGATGTTGTTAAACTCATGCGGGACATGGTCGGGAGGGCTCTCGCCTTTACAAAAAAGACGGGAGCCGATGCGCTCGACAGTACAATATATTGAGTGGACGATGGAGCACCGGGGGACGCTGGGTTTAAAATTGTACTGGAAAAGAGCGAGTTCTTCCTCTCGGAAATCTCGTTGTTGGGATACGTGGTAACACGAGGCGGGTTAAGGCCAGATTCGAGAAAGGTCGCGGTTGTCCGAGAGGCTCCCACGCCCACGTCACTGACACAGGTTCGGGCCTTTTGGGGACTGGCGTCATACTACCGTAG
Source organism: Chara braunii (assembly GCA_003427395.1). Taxonomy (NCBI): domain Eukaryota; kingdom Viridiplantae; phylum Streptophyta; class Charophyceae; order Charales; family Characeae; genus Chara; species Chara braunii. The sequence goes on along the minus strand of BFEA01000163.1, from coordinate 78,685 downwards.
ATTTATCAAGGGTTTCGCGACGATCACACGACCTCTAACGAATCTTCTACGTAAGGACCAGCCCCTACAGTGGGACGCTGAGTGCGAGCGGACCTTTGTCACTTTGAAGGAGGTCCTGGTTACTGCGCCTATTTTGATCCAGTCGGACCCGCAAAAGCAGTTCATACTCATTACCAACTGGCAGCCTGAAGCGATCTCCGCTATTCTAGCCAAGAAGGGGAAAGACGGTCGTGAACACGTCATTGAGTACGTTTCTCAGACAGTGCCTGGCGAGAGGAGAAACGATTCAGCTCCTCGGGAAGAGTGTTACGCAGTGGTTTGGGAAATCCAGCATTTCCATCCGTACCTCTACGGACAGAAGTTCCTCCTCGTCACGGATCATGAGCCTTGCTGTCCCTCAAGAGGCTCACCAACTACACGGGTATGATTGGACGTTGGGTGGTACGATTGCAAGAGTACGATTTCGATATCGTTCATCGGAAAACGGCGAAGCACAGGAACGCTGACGGTTTGACACGTCTGCATCGACCCGACAAGGTGATCAAAAGTGAGGAGCTTACCCTGTGGAAGGAACCAAAATCAACCGGTGAGCGCTCATACGGATAGGTGGTCATCCTTCCCCGAGCTTCTAAGGGATGACTGACACGATGGCAATGGGGTGCGGTGGTAATCCCGAAGGTCCCCTTTCTCCTCTCTCATCCTCCTCCTTCTCCTCCCTACCTGATAAATTTTGTTATTTTTATGAGGCAATTTCGAGAGTGTACTCGGTCCCTATGTGACCGAGCGGGGAAGGATATGTCGAGTGGGTAGACTGTCAGCGATGCGTTTTCCGACCCTATGGCTCTTGTATACAGTACCGAAATGCGACAAACCCTGGCTGTGTTCTCTGTGTCGCACTGACAAAATCCCGACGGAGGCTCGATTTCTCGAAGCCACGTCTGAAGGACTAGAAAAGACCCGACGGTTTAGAAGGGTTGAAGTATGGACAGATGTCGTCCTGATAGCTACAGTGGTTGGAAACCCTCTCCGAGACTTCACAAAGGAGGACCGGAGACGGGTCAATGAGAGAGTTCGGGATTACCGATGGAATAAGGGACGGTTAGAAAAACGAAAAACGGACAGAAGCGATATTTGGATGTCTGTCCCGCATCCGTTCGTAAGGTATGACTGGGTTGAGTCAGCCCACAAGGAGGCTGCGGCCCATTTCGCTCTCAGAATCGCGGAGGCAGCAATCGATAAAAATGAGTGGTACTGGTCTAACATTCGCGCCGATGTTAAGTTCATCGTCCGGAACTGTCAGGTCTGCGCTGCTGACAAGGCATCGATTCAGCCGCCTAGGTCGATAGTGCCTACCGTAGTCGAACGGTCATTCCAGAGGGTTAGTATGGACACCACGGATATTGTCGTCCCCCTTGGACCTAATAGCTGCGAGTATTCAATTCTACAAGTATTCGTAGACTATTTCTCGAAATGGATCGAGGCCTATCAGTGTACGACGCGACAGGCGGCCGAAATCGCGCGATACGTCAACCGTTTTCTCGGGATGCACCAGGACACCGAGGAGATCCTGACGGACAATGGGGCGGAATTTAGAGGGGAAGTCTTGAGGAACCTAGTCCTACATAGTGTCTCCATCTGCAACACTGCTCCTCACATGTCGCAATCCAACGGACTGGTAGAGAACGCCAATCGAGTGATTAAGACCGCCCTGCGACGCAATATCATGGCAAATGACACGAGGCCTTTGCCCGATATCGTGGACCATATCTTGGCTATCCACCGGGGGACACCCCATGAGTCCACGGGCCTGACCCCTTTCCAACCACAGACCAATAGGCTGCCCTGTGTAGCCCTACCGAGCCTAAATGATGAGACGGCCCTTCCACGACGGACCACTCGGGCGACGGTTAAGGATAAGGCTCAGTACCACCTAGAACTGATGGAAAAGGTCCTCCAACGACTTGCCCGTCGGCCAAGACGAGGACGACGACTCTCTAGATCCTCCTTTCTCTCTCAACCATCGTCTTCGACTCCGCCTCCATCGCCATGAGCTTTTCGACGGAGCAGGTGATCAGCGAGTGTCTAATGGTGAGGAGCCTTCTCGGCGATCCGGCAAGTACGACATCCTCGGTTGAGTCCAGATCTTCTCCGATTCGCGGCCTTCTTCAGTACAGCGGCCATCCACGAGGCGGCGAAGTTCCAGTTCGGGCAGTCTTGGGTGGCACGAGTGTTGGCCGAGGTGTCAGCCTTTCTGCGTCTGTCCCCACCCGGCGAGAGCCACGTGTCGGTCATTGTCGTCTTTACAGGCAACATCATGACACTGCACCCGACACGGCATACCGCCGTTCTTCGATAACGGCGGGACTGGGCAGCACGCATCACGACTGAGTGGGTGCGACTATTGGCTCGACCGCGCGATCGCATCGTAACGACGAACGACATCGATCTTCAGCTTCGGGTCTCCCCCACCCAGCCAGAGGTCGCCCTTCCTATGCTTCGTCCCTTCGCTCGGCCTCAATGAACCGCCACCGTCTCTCTACCTTCAGCCTCCCCTCTGATGTACCCACGTTTTGGCAATCTGTCGAGGAAGCGTCTCTTTCCTTCACAATCAAGCACTTGGATGTGCCGATTCTAGACGCAGCCAGGTGGACGCAGTGGTGGTAAGCCTACATGGCGCTCAGTTTTTGCCTTCTCGAGGTCGCCTTCCATTGGGCGGAACCCGCAGACAGGAGTGCGGAGGACGAGATCTCAGACGACGAGGTGGAGTTACTGCTCATCCAGGGGTGGAGAACGGACACGGAGGGAGATTTTTTGGGAATCTTATTCGGAGAAGTGCGAGACGGCCATCTGAGTTCCATTACAGACGAGCTGTTGGTGCTTCTCACCCAAGTGCTGGACGATCTGCCGTTGGAGATCCTCTCACATTGTGACGAGAAGTCGGGAACAGCCACGCTCGCGCGTACCCTGGAGCCGCATCTCCTTTGGTCCACCTGTACGGAGTTCGAGGAGGGTAGCTACTACCTACCCTCGAGAGATGCATACCTGGTCATCGACGTCACTGATTGCTCATCTTGGGATCCTCTTATTCGGCGAGTGAACGTAGGAGAGACCAGCGAGGAAACCGAAGAGGAAGAAGAGGAAGAAGAGGAACAGGAGGAAGAGGTCGAGGAAGAAGGAGAGGAGACGCCGGAAGAAAAGGAATCGGGGGCTGAATCGGACAATCCCGATTATCGAGAATCAGAGGACGCCGAATCGGAAGAAGCCAGTTCGGGGCAGGCGGAGGAAGAAGAAAGTGGATCGGGTGAATCAAGTGATCCCGAATAGCTGAGCAGGGAAGAAAGAGAGGTCGTGGCACAGAGGAACCGGGCGGCAGCAGAAGGCAAGCGGCCAATCGAAGAATCAGGAGGGTCACCACCGCAGCTGCTGCAGGGCGATCCGGCTCTCAATCCGGAACCGCCACGAGAAGAGGTCGAGGAAGATGGAGGCGCTACAACAGAGGGATCGAGAAGTCGGCGCTGCCGAAGAAGTGAATCGCCCTCCCAATCCTCCCCAGTTTCACCCGCAGCCCTTCGTCTACGTCGAGATGCGGGCGCTCGGGCTTCGTCCCCGGTCATTATCCCACCGTCCACGTGACTTCCTCACCCTCTAACAGCTCCTAGGGCGACCCCCGTTCCCTTATGGGTGGCAGTTGTTCCCACTCTCCCTCTTCTACCACCGCTAAGCCACCCGCCTTCTGGTCACCATCTTCCCGCACTCTGCTACTCGCTCGCTCGTCATTTCTTTCCCCCTCCACGTCCTTCTTTTTAGCGTAGATTGGCAGGAGTATAATAATATAGAGGTTTATTGGATCATTGCGCGCACGATCCCCGCGTGCGAGGAATATGACGACTTTCCCGCTGCCATCCGCCACACCCTCTACACCCTCTACCCTGACTACCTCGCCTCTCTCCCCCATCAATGTCGGCACCCTTGCTTTCCTCGCATCCATCGCTCCATTCATTACGTCCCACTCCCCTCTACTGATGAGGAAATTTACCGCTTCGTGCCTCCTCTCCCCCAAGTCTATCCACCACCTCCCCCATCTATAATTAGATTGCCTTTCCCGGGCAACATTTTGGATTGAGCGCACGTATGTCACGTCGGATGACTCCCACACTCGGATCCTACGGTAAGTGGCACGTGTGAGCTCCATGTCGATCATCGGGTTATGGATCGACGCATGAAGTGTGTGAGCAAGCGGGAGTTTGCTCAAGATTGGAACCCCCTAAGCGTCACATATGTAACACATATGTGACGAACTATTTTCTGTAACCACGCGACTTCCTATGCGAAGCTGCCTTGGGGAAATGAGACGGGTCGGATGGGTGAGCTGTGGAGAAGATGCTCGGTCGGGCAAAATTGCATGGATACCCTCATTCTTTTCGTTTCCTGTGATAATCTGTCGAGTTGGTGACGGGAAAGTCCCGCGCTGACGATTAGGTAACCGCGCCTTAGCGAGCGCGATGGACAACGGTTGCCATGGCTTCTTTCTTGTTTTGTCGTGAGCACTACGAATTTTTGGCGCGATCATCGCGCGGGAATATCGTTTTTTAATTTTTAACTGATGTCAAACCCCCATAGGCTCGCGGAATTGTTTTTGGGCTCTTCGGAATTTCCTTTTTGCAATTAGGACTTAGGCTAGGAATTTAGGTACTCTGAATTTTGTTGCGCCGCGCTTCTCACTCACTCACATCTTGCGGCACTAGGAACTGGGCTCTGACTGGATCGCGCCTTTAATCTTGTGTAACTGTCGTTTTTGGCGGGCGCAATTGTAACTGTATCTTTCTTCTTTCTTGGTTTCCTCGTGTTTGCCCGCCTTCTCCGTCTTCCTCGCCTTGCATACTCTGTTCTAATTGGCCTGAACGCCTGCATGACCAGATTGATGCATGGAGTGTGGCTACGACCCCCACGCCGCGACCAGACCATGCAGACGTAGGCACTCCCTCTCTTCCCCTCCTGACCACTTGGGCTTAATCCCGTACCTTTCGCGCAAGCATGCATGCTATAAATTTTGCAAGCGCGATTGGTTTGCTCTCTATGAACTTTGGAGTTAGCGCGATCAGTGAGGGTCGGCTAACGAGTCAGCTTGAAAGGTGAGACGACGAGGGAGTTGGGCGATCCGACGAGCTGGTGTCAGGTATGCGGGGTTGACGTGCGGGGCCGCGACGGACTGTGGCGCACGGGCGAACCTGGCTTGCATGCTCGAACCAAGCGGGGTGACAACTCTGTGTTGATGCGAGGCGACGGACTGCCCGCATCGGGAGTGTAGAGCAGAGAGAGAGAGGGAGAGAGAGAGAGAGAGAGAGAGAGAGAGAGAGAGAGAGAGAGAGAGAGAGAGAGCAGCTGTGTGTGCGGGATGAGGTCTTTTCTTTTGTTTATCTGTATTATTTTGGTTACTCCTATGGCTGATTTTGTCGCGGTCTTTTCGAACTTTTCCCTGTAAATCGTCTCAAATTTTCTTTGTCGTTTTTACCTCGTATGTATGCATGGAATGGATGTAAACTTTTTTTCGTTAGTGATCTTTTCGGATTTCCAACTTTGTTTTGCGATGCCTGTTTAATTCAAATTTCTACTACCCATCTGCATGAGCAATACTCTCAAATCGGATTGGAAGCACTCACTACGGATGTTTGAGTTTTATCGTTAGTCTTCGATCGTCATAAGGTCACCAAGAACGTTGTGATATGTTGATTGTCCTTTCCCTTTTTCTCTCCTTTTTGTCACAGGAATGGCATGGATGTGAATGTAACATCTAGATTTCACCCAACATAGCATGAGTAGGATAGTTGCATGTAGGACGAACGCAATTGGTACACCGAACCCAGGACCGATCCACTTTCGCTCATGTGCGCGCTCACGTACGACCGCGATCTCAAGAAAGGCGAGTCGCCGTGTACGCGCACGTTTGCATGAGCCGACCTCGAATTCAGTATAAGGATGCAGGGGACCGAGCTCACTAAGTGGATATGGCTGTGGAATTTCCCTCTTGGATCCCCGATCGTGAGAGCCCGAGGGACCCGGAATATCGCGAATACTGGGAAGGTGAACAACTCAGACGGCGGGGAAACTTAAGAAACCCGAAATTCCCCTGTCTGACAGAGAACGACCGATTGTGCGCAAGGGACTTTCACTGTGCCGTAACTAACGATCCTAGGGGCCCCGACTACCCGGATACTTATAACACGCAATATTACATATCCCCGGATTTCGTCGTTATTAACACCAATTTCTCTCCCTTTCACCTCCTTCTTCTATATCACCAGCTCACAGTGGTGCTGTGGAATTCCATAGCCCGCTATTGGCCTCGCACACCGTGCGAAAAGTGTCAGCTGCACCAGGCATATCGAGCTTCAGAAATTACCCGACGAACCCGAACCGAAGTTGAGCGACGCCGACAATTGGCCGAACCACGCGACCGCCACCACAACCCACGGAGCCGACCACAGCGACGCAACTGGCATAGACGATAATCCCAGACACGATCTTTGTGTACCATCTTGCACCGTTGTCCCTAAACTTGCCACCGGAGATCTCAGTTCCGACCTGGGACTCCACCCCCACTTTCCTAAAATCCTTGGCACACCCCCTTTTCGCACTTTCAGCCCCCATCCCACTCCGATCAGGAAGTCGCGCTGGGCGTGAGGTTAGGGTGTCACACCGCGCCATGCTGGGTTGGTACTTAGAGGTAGGGGGCTCATGGGTTAGACCTTGGTTAGCCGACCATTAGACACTGCCTATGAGTGCCCTCACTGCTCACGGGACTAGTTGAGAACTATGCGCCTAACTCCCGAGGTTCCCGTATAACGAGCCTTGTACGCTAGTGCCTCAACTGGGGCTGAATGGGGGAGCTCATTCAGCGTCAGTGCCCGCGTCCGCTGTCTGGTCAGGTTGCTTCAGTAGAGAGTGATGTTCCTCGCATGAGATAAGATAGAAATGGAGTGGGGGTGCGCCAGGAGATATATCGAGAGGAGTGGTAGGATGGGATCTCATAGTCTGTATTATGTGTGGGAGTGGGTGTGGGTGTGGGTGTGGGTGTGGGTGTTGTAGGTGTGTCAAAGTGAGGGCACTCAAACTTTGTGCACCACCTCGGTACCCTCCTTGCACCCGGTAGGCTGAACCTGGCAGTGGCCTTTGTGTGCACCACACCGGCGTCACTAGGCCAGTGGCATGCTAGTGGTTGAAATTGACATAATTGTACCCCTGGAACAGTTCGAACCCCAGGATCTAACCATCAAGAATGGCTTACCAGTCCATTTCTGTGGTACCTTGTTTTGTTTTCTTTTTTTTTCGTTACGTTGTTCTCACATGCCGATGAATGCACCAAAAAGTTGCTGTTTGGGCCTACTGGAGGCAAAAGGCTGGCGGCAGCTGGCAAGATCGTGCTCATGACGGTTTGCTTTTCTTTAGGGCTGGGCAGCACAGCACGTTGGGAAGAAGAGGCTCGGATGCTATGAATCCCCCTTGGCGGCAACCATCTGCGGCCAAGTCCGCGGCCTCGGCCTAGGCCGCGACCCCGCGGACGTGTCCGCGCAGCCGCGCGGCCTTTGCGGCCGCATAGCGGCCAGTGGGGAGGGGGGTTCGGGATTCGGGAAGCGCCATGGGGCGGCGCATCCCCAGCCCCACCCCCTCAAACAAAAAAAAATTAAAAAAAACTA
>BFEA01000163.1:32461-48589 GCA_003427395.1 Chara braunii | reverse complement strand
GATGCCATTCTGCTTATGGTTCGAGGTCATGGCTATTTGGTCACTCATGTATGATGCTGTTTGAGTTCTGGAATTCGCTATTGCTCATCTTCCTTGCACAATGTTGAAACCCAAAAAAAAGAAAAATGGATTTGTAGGTAAAAAAAAAAACCTACAACCTTTTTTGTTTATTTTTACCGTTTATTTTTCGAGATAAAAATAAATAAAAAAACTTGCCCGCCCCCGGGCTGAGCCTGCTGGTCGAGTTCTCGACCGGCGGTCATGACCGCGGGGGATAATACATAGTTGTCTGGACCCTCATTGTGACATTTTTTGATAGTTAGTTGTGTAGATGCTCGTCGAGTGCTGGAGCGATAGGTAGTGTAGCATGGATGAGGAATCTTGGGACAAGATATGATTACCTTACTGATAATCAGAGCTAGAGCAACCTCATGATACCCTCTTCAAAAGGGTATCACGAAAATTGTCTCAAAATCTGACCATCAAGTAAGTACAATAAATTAATCTCAAGTCAGGTTGCATTTTCTTTTCACATTTTGGCTCAGTAAAAATTTTGGTAATCCACTTTCCTAGGGGAAGTGATGTCGATTTTTTTACAAACTGAAGGAGTTAGTCAAATTTAGACCAGTGAAAATTTTGGCGATCTACCCAGTCTAGGGGAGATGATGCTAAATTTTTTGCTGTTATTTGGTATAGACGAGAGAGTGATAAAAAAAGAGTAAGTGAAGGGATTAAGCGACGAAGTGGAGATGAGTCTCCATTTATCTAAGACATAGCGATGTCTTTTTAGCATGTACTTTCCCCATTGACTGCAGGCTCGATTAGTTTCGGCCTGATCCATCGAGGATCATCCATCTTGTGTTATCAATTGATAACACGACGGTTTGCGACATTTTGCCCATTTATGTGCCTCAATCTGAAAACCTCTTGGCTCGCCTGATTTCGTTAGGGATCGGGCGATAATCGCTTTCTCCATTCCCCCTCGTGCACTCCCTTCTCTCTTCTTTGTCTTCCTCCTCTCCGCCTTCGTCAACTCCCTGTCTTCTTCTTCTTCCTCCTATCAAGATTGACGCGGTTTGGTTCAGCAGACGGTCCGACAACATTCCTAATCCCCTACTTGATTCAGTGTAGGGGGGGAAAACAAATAGGAGGATAGGCCATTGATTTTGAGGCAGCATCACCTATCATATTGGCGAGGGGCCAACGATTTTGAGGCAGCATCACCTATCGTATTGGGGTAGCTTGTCCGAAGAAGGGGGACTAAGAAGGGAGAGAGGGAGAGAATTATGACCATATAAACAAGCTTAAGTGGGACAACAACCGGTTATTCGTTGTGGACTCGGCTTTCCAAAACCAAAAGAAGAAGAACCGAAAATCAAGGTGCACCGGCCCTTTGCTCTCTAATAATGGTCTCTGGACATACAACCACTCGTACACACACACACCCTTCTTACTCATGTACTGGTAATCCCGACCGCCACGTACCAACCTCCATACCACAGCGATCGACACCCCGCCAACTCAGCTTTTGCACCAACTTGCCCAGATCCCGTTGTTCGTCGCGGCCATTCGGTGCACAGCCTTGCATACACTGCAGTCAGCTCATCAGGACTTTCTGACTGGCTACTTGCACATCATCTAGCCACAACTTCCCTGAAGCTGGCAGATGGGCACCATGAGGAAGAGCACTTGGACGATTTGATCGAGATTGTTCCACTGGCATGGTACCAAGTCCTCAAACACGGGCCGTCCTTCAGGGAGGGAGATTGGGTAGCGACCAAAAAGGTACCACCACGTATTGGTCAGATTCATATAGTAGCCCCCCGAATGGTCCTGGTGGAATTTTATGCGAGTACACGGAAAGGAATACTAGAAGGAAGCACACCCCCCTTCGAATGGATAGAAAAGATCGTAGCTTATCGAATACGAGTCATGGAAGGGGGCAGGGAGAGGGTGGCTTATCAACCGCAATGGGCAGTTCAGGAACTGGCCCTGGACCCAGAGGAATGGACTTGGCTGCTCCCTCAGAGAAAGGGGGGGGGCGCAACAGGCTATATAACCCTTCAGCGACTGTCCGTCAAATACAGAATGCTTAAGGGACGTAGTTATAGATCGCTGGGCCCGTCAGTTAAATGTTGACCACTCCCTCCTGTTGCCCATACGTTGGTTTAGTGACAAAAAATCTAAGCCTGTGAAAATCTCCTCCTTACAATGGCAGATAGCACACCGCTGCTTGCCCACAAACGACTAGTTAATAGGCCACACCAATCCGGAGCAGCGAGGACTGGCGCTACCATGGTGTCAATGATGTCCACATATGTTCCCCTCCCACAAGAAGGCGGAGACTATTGAGCATATTTTCATGCAATGCCCAGTGGGCTAGTTTATGTGGCGGTGGTGGGACCGGGTCTGGCGAAAGATGGTGATTGAAATCCCCTGGCCATGGTCATGGCGGGGCATTCTGGTAGGTCACTGGCCCTTGGAAGGAGAAGGCTCGGCCTTTGTAGAGAATATGTTATGGCTGGGTAGACCGGCGGTGATGTGGGCTCTCTGGTGGCAGAGGTGCGTTCTGGCTCTGGAAGAGGTGAGGATAGAAGGGGGGGAAATCATCGAACAGATTCAGCAACAGATACAACTAACGCTCTTAAGAAGATGGTCTGACACAAAATCACAACTAGATATCCTCATACAAACCACCGACTTTAAGAGAGTGATTACAGCATTTTGCATGGATTGGTTGGGCGGCGAAAGGGAAGGATGGGTAGCAAAGGTCACTTGGGGAGGGAGGGAAGGATGGGTAGCAAAGGCCACTTGGGTAGCAAAGGTCACTTGGGGGGGGGGATCGGTAGGGAGTACCTGTATGGGGATGAAGGCGGGAAGAAGGAGAGCGCAGAGGGAAGCGGGGAAAGCTTGCATCCATGGGGACGGTGCAGAAAAGACAAAAGGCATGGAAACAGTTACGTTTCATCCATCCTCGTTCTAAAACTACTTCAAGATTGAAAAATTCAAAAGCAATATCGGCGTGCGGCATTGCGCGCGCGAAAATCCTACGCCTATCTACCTTCCTAATGAAAATTCACAGATTTTTCAAGGGCGAGGCCGGGAACATCCATTTGCAAGGAAGGACACGTCGGCGGGAGAAGCGCCCGTAATTTCTGGAGTTCCCTACTGCCGAACAAAATTCCTAGCACGCTCGCTAACGCGTGTAATTCCTACGTAGACGCATGGATTGCCAAAACGAAATTGCAAAGAAGTTGAAAAAGACAAACATTGTCTTAGGCGTGAGAGGGCCTGGTTGGCCTGCAATCCCATGCATTAAGGTGATAGCAAAAGGAGGGGTACCCCAAAAGCTCCAGAGAGAGCTGAAGAGTAGGAACAGCGAAAACTCAGGGCTGCAGAAGAGCGTTTGGGGACAGAAGCTGGTTCGTCACACATCTAGCATGTTGTATCAATGGTATCATTTGAGGGACACATTTTCCAGCAGGTGCAGCTCCCCTCCAGTAGGTTGCTAACGGTGGATGCTCATATCACCGGCTTTAGCACTCCTGGCCCAGTTTTGTGAAGGAAAACAACAACAACAACAAAAAAGCGCATTCAGTTAGGGCAGCGCTCAGAAAAATGCAGCGAGCCCAAATTCTTACACTAATCCCATAGGCCGTCGTATGTTTCAAAAATTCAAAAATCCCTCAGCGCAGCAGCCGCACCAAAATTCCTAATGCCATGTGTGCCAATTTCAAGAAATGGAAAAGAAGAAAAGGAAAAGTCCAAGTCAGCATTTTCTTCTTGCGCTCGCTAAGGAGCAGCCTAACTGCCGACCTTCTAGGGGGGGGAAGGAAATGCACCATCCCCCCGGTCTGCTGCGCCTGTTTGCAAAATTCAGACAAAAGGTGAATCCGAGGGGCATGTATGCAATTAGCCCCCATATCCATACACAGGCCTCCTTCGAGTCTGACACCCTTTACGCAGAAAGTCACAGTGGCACCGCACAAGGCTCCGCCGATCATCCCTTTGTGAACTTTTCGATGCTCCTTCCATCTTCCACTTTCTTCAAAATCCTTCCTCCTTCCTGACTACCTGCCTCCCTGCTATCTGCATCCACTGCCCGCCCCCTTCTGCGCTGTAAATCTGACTTCTCAACTCTCGCTCTCTCTTTGATCTCAGCTGGATATTGCGTGGACTGCCACAGTGCCAAACAGGCTTATCGTGCCAAACAGGCTTATCGTGCCTGAAGGACTGGGCCGAGTGACAGAAGGGGTGGACTTGCATGGGGGTTGACTGCATTCTTTTTTTTTTGAGAAGTTGGTCACCTTTATTACAAATAACAGAAGTTCAGAAGAGGCCGGGGACCTCACAATTCAACCCGGACGAACATACTGGGGCCATTACCCAGCTTCGGCAGAACTGGAAACCGGGTCCAGTGTCCCATTTTCTCACTCTGTTATCTCAAAGAAGCTTCTCAAAAAATTCCCCTGAAGCGCAGTAAAAAGGTCCTAATTCCTATCCGGCAACCTACAACGATTTCAAATGCATTTCCAAGCGTGAAGCACCAGAGCTGAGAAACCAGCTATCCCTATGGAATTGTAATCTTACATGTCTCAATCAACAGCACCCTTAAGCTGTCACCAATTCAACATCCATGTTTGAAAAATCCGTAGCAAGCCTATAAGTCCAGCCTATGCAGATGGCCAGAAAACGGCAAACCGCCACTTGAAATTATAATAGTCATGGTATGACTAAACCCTAATGAACAAAGCCAAATAACAGATTGTGAACTAGAAAGGAATCTGGAGAGTTGAAGACAAGGATTCGCCCAACAAGCAGATCAAGTAATTTCCACCAAAGGAATACAGCACCAATACTGGCCCGACAGAGCGGCAGCTAGTAGTCGTGGGGAGCCTGGGTTGCCGTGACGAGGTTTCCCACCTTGCACCCTTGGACCTCTGCAGGAACTGCCATCTCCCAGGCACCCTAGATCTCAATGGGTACAACCCAAGTTTGCTCTCTTGACAGCTAAATGCTATTCAGTTGTGCCACAGTAGGTCAGCAACGTTCCCACAACCATTAGGTCTCCCACCACCTCCAATAGTTCCGTTGCCTTCTACGAACAACCCCCAACCTTCGACATTTACCAACCAACCTAAAGTCGAGAACCTGCAGTGAAGATTCCTTGAAATAGCCTCTAGATTAGGTAAGATTCGGTGAGATAAAACGTTACACGCAATTTTGGAATTACTATGTTATACTACGGCTCTGATATGGGAATAGGGATGGAGGGTTGCCTGAATCCAACCTTACGACCGAATCCAGAGTATGAGCAAACTACTGCACTACACGAGGTTTTGCATAGAAGAAAACAAAGGAAGAGTGCACCAAACGAAACATATGCCCAGATACGGAATACTAATGACTAAATACAATCAAAATTGCCGCCAGTGACACCAAAGCACATAGCAGGAGGAGCTTGCCCAAAGTTATGTATATTTGAGCGGTCTCTCACACGGGGCGTTACCGTTAACGACACAACTTTCTTGGGGCTGTTGAGATTTTTCATTAACGGCCTAAGTCGCAGTGAGGGCGTCCAAAAGTCGCAGTGAAGGCCCCGCGGCCGCCTAGTGGTGGAGGTACTGGTGGTTTAAGAACCCCAGAGTCTGGAATCACAAGGGATAACCTTTATGATGACTGACAGGGGCAGATCCTACCTTGTCCGACAGACATGTGAAAGGGAGGAGGGGGGAGGGGCGGAAGGCTGAGATGGGGGTGCAGGAAGGGGAGGGAAGGTTAGGGGAGGGAGCAGTGTTGCGTGGCGGGCCATGTGGCAGAGCGGGCGGGGGAGGGCTGCGATATCGGACGAGGTGAATGATCCTTCGTGCAGCTGGGATTTATGGGATGGTTTGCTCCACAGCTCGGGTGAAATAGGTTCCGTTGGCAGTCTTTCCCAGGTGGTTTCTGTGTTGCGCCATGGATTCCACCTGAGTTGTTGTTGGTCCAAGGGCCTAGCTTCACTACTCACCAAACGTGCAAAATGAGAATGAATCCTCAGCTAGAACATGGAAAGATACACCTTCAAAATGAGAATGAATCGTCCACTGGTACATGGAAAGATACACCGCCATATATTTTGTCTTTTGCGCATGTGGTGCTTAGCGAAGCCAGGCCCGAAGTCTCCGAATTTTTTTCTCTGCATCTACCCATACGTTCCAAAAACCGCTGATCATTTCTGCTTGTTGCTTGTTTCTTTCTGTCCCTTTCATCCCTGTGTCTGAGTTTCAGTTAGTGTGCCGCATCCCGAGTCTTCGCAGTACGTGTGTCCACAGTTGTTGCTTTTGCCTGCATAAAACCGTAGTTATGCTGATTCCTTTAGAAAGAATATCCAACTCTCTGGGCTGCCCTTGGTAGTGTCAAGCTGACGTCTTTGAGCACATGAACGCATTCCATTGGTTACCCTGGTGTGCCATGTCCCCCATCACAAGGGTTTTGGTGTCCCAAGGCAAACGTGGTCCTGTTAGGTAGTGCCATGCTGCATCCCACCATCTCCACAACTGCCTCACCATAGGTGGCATAGGACAGGTCAGGAGGCAGTGTTCCAGGCTTGCCCCTGTTTTGGGGGACGAAAGGGCACAGTACCTGCCATAGGACAGGCCGGATGCTGTGTGCCCTGCGTAGGACAGGCCGGATGTAAGTATACGGTATCCAAGTGAAGTGCTGAAAGTCCACGAGGGGAGAATCCCTCTCCCAACTCATAATTCTTTTCTTCTCCCGGTGCAGCAGGGTCCTACTGGGCCCGTATCCATCCTCGACAGTGTACTGCCAATCTGTCATTTTATGGCTCCCACCCCATTCCCATTCCATCTCCAACAGATCAACCAGCAATTGGCTGACTGATTGGGATGCTTGGTAACCTTGGTTCTTATACATGAACTCTACCAGTGCCTCTGAAACTCACGGCCGCATGCACGCCACGACCTCCTGGGATGCGCGGGCCTGCAGCGCTGGCCTCGACTTCCAGTCTGTCATTTTATGGCTCCCACCCCATTCCCATTCCAACTCCAACAGAGCAAACAGCACTTGGCTGACCGATTGGGATGCTTGGTTCATATACATGAACTCTACCAGCTGAGTGCTTCCGAGAGTTGGTTCATATACATGAACTCTACCAGCTGAGTGCTTCCGAGAGTCGCAGCCGGTACTAAAAAGAAAAGAAAAAAAGTCGCAGCCGTATGATGCACGCCACGACGTGCTGAGATGCACGGGCCTGGGCTGCTGGCTGCATGCACGCCGCAACTTCCGGGAGTACCTGTGGTATAATTCTCTTTTTGTCCTCCACAACTCTTATTCTTACAAAAGTGTCTCCGAGCCCTGCTGAGAGACTACCGTCTTCCCTGGAACACAACGCACCCTGATAACGAAAGTATACAAGCCACAACCAAACGAGGGTGCCCTAAAAATGAACGTAGACAAGCCAACCCAAATGAGAGTGCATTCTGTTAGGGGAAAGATGGTAGGTCTTCCATTCTTGTCAGTGTGGACCACCTATCGCCTGGCAATTGGAAGAATGGCAAGTGTTCAGCCAACGCCCATATCATCCGTCCAAGTGGTTTCTATAAAACCACTCCCGCTTTATCCGCCGCCTAGGAAAAAAATAAAATAATACTAATAAAAATGATCACCACTTTGTCATAGATCAGGGATAGTTGGACTCTAGCCCCAAGTCGTGAAAGAGGATTCAATGCGAGCCAAAGGGTAAGGCTCGCAAGTGGCATTCAGGAGGTCGTGGGTTGGCCTCATGTGCCCATTGGCCTCATTTACCTTCCTGGGCATGCTTGGCGCCCACCACCTAGAAATAGACCGCTGGATCCCCCGATCGGCATTGAGCCGAGTCTGCTGATGTTCTTAGGGGAGGGGACCCAAGGGGAGGCACAGGGATTTGTCCTTTTGCCATTGTCCCTGATGCTACCTGCTGTCCCCTAGCCAGTATCGCCCACCTGCAGGTCAGGAGCAGCCCCCGCATGTTCTCTCGTGAACACTGTTCTGGCTGCTACGGGGTTCCCGTATGCCCACAATTAGGAGCAGTGGTAGGTAGGTACTAGTGTGAGGTGAAATTGAGAGGAGAGTATAGCTTCTTTTTTTTTTTTTTTTTTTTTTTTTTTTTTTTAAGGGTTAACTAGGGCTTAGTCACGATTTCCCTTTAAAATCCAGTTCAGGCGTCCCTCGAATACAATGCATCCCCCCACCCATACCTAACGCTAGGTTGTATGCATTCGCGATTTTCCAGTTCCGGCATCCCTCGAATACAACGCATTCCACCACCCACCGAATACAACGCATTCCACCACCCACACCTAAAGCTAGGTTCGACACAACATTGTCAAAATGGTGACTGAAGCGCACTTTTTCAAACCGAAACCGTGACAGCGCCCTAGTTTTCCCAAGGAAAAAAAAAAGGCATGCAGCGTGCCGGCTGTGCTTGGCCCGAGAGCATTGCTCAGCTCGCACAACTGTGGTAAATGTTGCGAGGGACTCCGCTGGGCCTTCTTCCCAGCCCGATAAAAGATTGCCGCTTTAAAAAGAAAGCACAAAGAGAAGGGAACAGGGAGGAGGAGAGGAAGCAGCAAGTGCACAGAAAGGCAACACCATGAAAGGGGGAAAAAAGAAAGAAAGAAAAAGATAGGACGGTAGGTGACAGGTGGCTTCCCAGGTGACCGTCGTTCTGACGTGACAAGTGGAGAGCAGGCAGGGGCTTAGCCTTTCATCCTCTGGGTCTATCCCCAGAAACAAAACAAGGGGCCAAGTTCCAAGAAGAACGAAAACAGCGAGAACTGAAACAAGCTCAACTCTTTGCTCTGTTTTTTCTTTTCGAAACTTGTGACTTGTCCACAGCTTCCAACGTCAAAACAAAACTTCAACTTCCTGCCCTTCCGTCCAAACTCTCCAACAGAGTCTCCAAATGCAAACGGAAATCTTTTTTTTTCCCCTTTCTTTCTGAGAAGGGCGGCAGTCTAGAGATATATCTACAGGCCACTGCCCCCAGTTAAATCCAACTCTATATATCGTCAAACATAACTGCCCGGTAAACCGTAGGCAGAGAGGGAGAAGAGGACAACAAACGAGGGGCTGTGACAAACTGTTTCGTCGGAGTTTATATGTATATATATATCGTCACATGATATCAGAGCGCCGAAGCGAAAAGCGAAAGAAAACAAGGAAACAAGAAAAACTTAATTCATTTTGAGCGGCAGCTGCCCCTTTTCTCAGTACACGAACCCGAGCTCCGACAGCTTCTTGTGCGCACGCGCGTAATCTTCAAAGAATTTGTCCTGATCCTTGGCGTACAACTCCACCCAGGGTTTGAAGACGGGGTCTTCAATCAAAGCCTTATCAGTTGGTAGCTGAAGAAGCCCCTCCTTCTCGCCAGTCAGGAGCTCAGTGAAGTAGCTGTTATCGAAAACCAGGGGTTTAGTGGTCCAAGGCCCCTCGAATCCCGACCGCTCCTTGTGACACCTGCCCAACGTATGCGCACCGGAGAGGAGGACAATCTCCTGATCGGTGATGCCCATGCGATGGAAGACATCGCGCAGATGGTCGGGACCCTTCGTGGCATCGGGCAGCCGGCCATCTTCAGTGCACTTGTCGCAATCCTGGCGACCCGGGGTGAACTCGATCTTCGGGCCGCCTGTCACGTCCAGCGCTGCATAGCCGCCCAGCTGAATGAGATCCGCATACGACAAAATTGGGTACTTGGCCTTAAACTCCTCTATCCACTTCAAGGCAATGGTCAGACCCATGTTGGCCCCATGGGAATTCTCTTCGGTATGGCGGATGGAGCCATTAGCACCACCGGTCTTCGACTTCGCACAGTAGGTCCCGGCGTCGTGCCAGCCCAGGCGGACCATAATTGGCGCGCAGTTCTTCTCCTTGATGAAGGCGCCCAAGTCCGCCCTGGCAGCCTCCACGGCGTCGGAGTAAGCCTGGTCGACTGTAGGTGGTCCCATGATGACGACCGAAAAGCTTGTTGGTACAGGTACAGACAGATCCGGCGCTCTCCCTTCCTTTATCTATCAATCAGCCACACTAACCTGCCTGCTTGGCTGACCTCTTCCTTTTCTTTCCCTGTCTACACCAAGCGCCTGAAGTACCCGTGCGACAAAAAAAAAGGGGGGAAAACAGCAACAACAAGGCGACGAGGTAGGTATCAGCGTTTGCATTCGTTAGTCAGTTTCCATCACTGCCATCCTTTTCGTTCTTTTTTTTTTTGGCCTGAATAGGGAACTAATAGTGCGGCTACCCTGTCACTGTCATCGGTGCTCGCAATTGATCGAAACAGCCGACTCGGTGTTTCAGAAAGAACAATATATATTATCACACGATATATATATAGTCAAACAGAGCTGCCCGGTAAACCGTAGGCAGAGAGGGAGGGAGAAGAGGACAACAAACGAGGGGCTGTCACAAGATATCAGAGCGCAAAAGCGAAGAAAAACATAAAGAAAACAAGAAAAATGAGATCATTTTTTAATCTTCTTCCTTAAACTCCCCCTGTTCAGAACCTCTTGCATACAAGGCCGCCCACGTGGATGTATATATATCGTCAAATAGAACTGCCCGGTAAACCGTAGGCAGAGAGGGAGAAGAGGACAACAAACGAGGGGCTGTGACAAACTGTTTCGTCGGAGTTTCACCGACTCATCAGGAGGCTGAACCCTCAACAGTCTGTATATATATATATATATGCAGCTGTGTTTGACGATATATATATAAAAAAGAAGTCTTTCCTCGACTGCACAGCAACAGATATCCGCTCCAAAAAAAAGAAAGAAAAAAATCCGTTCAAGTACATGACGCGCATAAATCGAGAAATGGTCCAAATTATAAAAAAAAACAAAAAGCAGCCATACGAAAGGGAAAAAGACGAAGGCAGAGGGTGCATGTGAAGTACCCATGAACATGCAGAACAACGTGCGAGGAAAAGCTATAACGACAACGACGACCTCTGGAGCGATCCGGCCTCGCTCCACTACAGAGCATTCCACATGTTTCTAGACAGAAGCGTCAACCACATTCATTCCGACTGATCCAACATTTGGACTGAATCCAAACCATTATCACCTGCGCATACATTTAGAAGCTTGTTCAGTGCAGCGAGCCCCATAAAAAAAATCGCTTTCAACAAACTCATAAGGGCTGTGTTTTTCCGTCCACACTCCGCTGCGCGCGCATTGTATAACGTGCTCCGTGTCTTTCCTTTTCTTCTTTTCTGAAACAACGCCGGCCCCTTATATTCTGGCGGGCATCGCTCCGGTCACTCTTTCCCGGCAAACAAAAAAATAAGTTCCAGACGAAAGAGAAGGGGGTCACGACCCGCTGCCACCGCCGCCCGAGACACTCCGCGAGGAAGGGGGTGGGGCAGGGCGGGGGGAGGAGGGGGGGTGGGGGTACAGATGGACATTTTCCCACTCCATTAATTGATGGATCTGCATGGAGCTTGTGAACACGGAAGCCTCCTTTTTTCTGTTTATTTTTCCAAGTCCCCAAGGGAGCCTGGTGTTTTGTTTTTTTTTTGGGGGGTCAACACGGAGGCCTGGCGTACCGGGGAAATCGAATTTGAAGAGGCCTCTCGACAACGATCAAGCAGGTCTTTCGTAGGGCTCAGCGCCACTGGGGCTAGGGGACAATCACCATGATCTACCGTCTTCACCCGAATACAACGTCCGGTCCTTAACTCGAAGCTGCCCCGAATACAGCTATAATGACCGTACGTTATATTCGTCCACTTGATATCTCAGCCGCGCAGGAAGGAATGATGAAGAGCAGTACTTAAAGAGAAATGGTGAAAAGACGTTGAAAGTTTCAGGGCCACGGGGGGGAGAAAGGACTTGTGTGACGACGTGAGAGCGAAACGGGCAAGAAATAAAACGAAGCTGTAGAGCAGATAAGTGCAAGAACAAAGGGCATGGCCATGCCAAAAGGAGGAGTCTAAAGACAGAAAGAAAGGAAAAACTAAAAAAAAAACAAGGAGAGGGTCATGGTGTCAAAAGCGGAGGCGGACAAGGACAAAGAGAGAGAAAAAGAGAGCAGGAGGCAAAGGCTATGCCAAACAGCAAACGTTGAGCAGGCCACATATATGCCTCTTGCCAAACAACAGGGGCCGAGGTGTAGGCAAAGCCCGTGCAAATCAAACACAGGGAGGGAAAATAGCAGAGAGAGAGAGAGAGAGAGAGAGAGAGAGAGAGAGAGAGAGAGAGAGAGAGAGAGAGAGAGAGAGAACAAGGAAGTCCACGTGTGAATGTCTAAGGCGATGAGGAGAGGAAATCGCTAGCAAGAGAGAGGCTAACGCATGAAGAGACGAACGGAAAGGGAGAGGGAAAACGACTGACAAGATGAAAAGTTGATGTAAGGAGGCATTATATTTCTGAAGGGCAGTTGGGTGAGACGAGAAGAAAGAGAACAAGCCGAGTAGACCCGGACAATAACCTCTGCGCGAGGTAAATGCCACTCCACTCGATACCTTCGCGATGGCTATGGCCGAAGGACGAAGCAAGGAGCTAACAGAGAGAAATTAATTGAAGAAGAATAATAGGGTAGAATAGAGAGAAGTCGCTAGGTGTCCAAGCATCACAACATAAACTTCATTGAACCAGCTCGGACATAACAGAGCTCAGAAACGCGCACATTCCCCGACGCGCTTCGCCTGGCTCGCTTTCAGCACTTATCAAAGGGGCAAACCACTCTGGCGCATCCACCTGTCGATCCACCACCAGAAGAAGAAGAATTTCATTTTTTCGCCCATGATCCGATCTTCAAGAATCGAACACACGACCTCCCTCATGGGAGTTGCACGCTCAACCACACGGCAAGAAGAAAAAAAGAAGACGAAGAAGAAGAACAAGAAGAGGAGGACGAAGAGGAGAGGGAGCGAAACCGTAGACACACTAAGAGCTCACCTTGCACCGTCCGCTCGAAGGTGAAGAACGCGAAGAGGCACTGAAGGAGAGAACTGGCTTCGGCACCTCCGCTTCCCGCTCCCACGCAATGTATACAGTAGCCAAGGTCGTGTCTTTGTAGGCTCGTCCCTGAAGGCACCGGGACTCCTGTGGGCCAACGGCCTCGGTGCACAAGTCTGAAACGACAAAACTATGGCGATTGTATGTTACCTCATTCTCAAGGGAGATGCATTCTCTATTTTGCGCATCCTTTTTTGGGGCGGGGCCGGGGGGGGGGGCGAAGGGGGGGGAGGGTAAACATTTTGCGGATTGTGAGTGGTGCGGCGAGGCCTAAGGTTCCGCTTATACCCCGTTTCCGGCCGTCGATCATCTATGGGCCTAGTGCCACGACTCGCCATCCGCCAAGATTCTAAATGCATCGGGACATCTTCGGTGTCCAGATGCACTCCAAATCTTGGCGGATGGAGAGTAGTGCAACTACCGTTAGGCCCTACATACATCTACGGTCCAAAACGCCCATTCGAAACAAGTGAGTGAATATCGCACACTAGGACTTTTTCTACGGAGCCTTGGACGTGATTGCGGTCCGATTCATTCATCTCTGGCAGTAGTTACGGTCCGCTACATATACCGAAGTGCTATAGTCTGAGTATGCCTAAGACCTGGATGTATCTGATCGCAATTACAGAGTTTTGGATGTATCTGATCGCAATTACAGCCCTGCTTGGATGCATTTGACCGCGATTACGCCCAGGGCTCAGCTGAAGGAATGCTTGTCTGAGTTACTCCGGCGAGGGAGGGAAGGGGACTCCCCATTGCCTACCGTAGATCTCGAGAATCTACGGCCACATACGAAGGATCTCTGGCGAATTGATGCCTCGCCAGAGCGAGGCGCCAGAATTGCAGGGGAACGAAATGGGACACAAGGCGCGAAAGGGCGCGACAGGGCGCCACAGACACGCTTTCCTATTCGGGGCTTTTCTTCAGGCCGAATTTTTTTCCTTCGTTCTTCGTTTGTTTCTTTTTTTGGGTTCTCTTTCTCTTCCCTTTTAGACTCTACTTACCAATTCTGTCCTCTCGTTTTCTTTGGCCTTCGTCCTATTCTCTACTTCTTGGAGAACAGTGGATATTTAGATCTGGCCTGCTACCTACTTCCCCCGAATACAACGTACTGTCATTATAGCTGTATTTGACGCATATAGCCGACAAGAAAGTTCTCGAACGTCATTTTTATGGCCTTGGGCACTGGGCCAAATACATAACTGATAATTCTACATCAGACATGCCGCCAGAACGGGAGAAGAAACGTGTTTGGGCGGGCGAGAGCGTGCTACGTAGCCTTGCTCTGAAACAAATGGCATCACTACCCAAGAGCAGGGGCCTCGTTCCACTAGCCTCGACTTGAAAAAATCTCAAGGACCCAAGAGCCAGCTCAGTGGGTACACTCGTGAACTGTTGAAATACAGACCTGTGTTCAAATCCAGATGATGGAACTTGACGAGTAAAACCAACTACTAATGAATCGCTTGGGGCTGGTCATCTCTATGATAATATCTCAAGGCTGTCGCCCTTTCTAAAATTAAAAAAAAAATCAAAAAAAAAATCTCAAGGGCGGCACAGTTCCATTACGCCATTGAGATTCACTAACCACCATTAAACCACCAGTACCTCGCTCAGCTATTGAATCCGAGCCTGAATTTCCCGGCGCGCCAAATTTTTCCGAGCCTCTGTCGTTTCGTGAAAAAACGGGGTACCGGTACCGCTCGTTGGCACTTCGGCCTGAGGGCAGGTCCATCTGAACGGACAACAGATGGACCTGTGTTCAGGCCGAGTTGTGAAGTAATGCATTTCGGTGTTCTTTTTATTTGTTTTTTTTTGTTTTGTTTTTTTTTCATTTGCTGCAGTCGCCGCGGGTCTGCTGCTCCCTGCGGATGGTGCGTGGCCATGGCCGTCCGTTTCCCGCCTCCACGTTCATCGTGGCGTGCCCTCCTCCCTGGCCGTGCTCGTCGTGTATACCGTGGCCAACGTGGAGTGGCCATCGTCAACCGCTATCGACAACCTCTCTCCCAGTCTGCAGAATCCATATATATATAGATAGATAGATAGATATTATGACGATACATATATATGAGTCGGTGAAACTTCGACGAAACAGTTTGTCACAGCCCCTCGTTTGTTGTCCTCTTCTCTCTCTCTGCCTACGGTTCACCGGGCAGTTCTGTTTGTGACGATTTTTTTTTTTTTTTTCTTCCTTACAATACTCCCCCTCTTCAGAACCTCTTGCGTACAAGGCCGCCCACGTGGATGTAGGTTGAGCGGCGGCTGCCCCCACCCCCGTGTGTCAAACGGACCTCATCAGGAGTATACATAATATATATATATACGATATATGAAACTCCGACGAAAGCCCCTCGTTTGTTGTCCTCTTCTCTCTCTGCCTACGGTTTACCGGGCAGTTCTGTTTGTGACGATATATATAAATATTTGTGAAGATATATACATAACATGAATATGAGAGCGCAAAACCGAAAAAAAAGGGGGAAAAAAAATTGAATGAATTCGTTGTTTTTATATCTTCTTCCATACAACTCCCCCTGTTCAAAACCTCTTGCGCACAAGGCCGCCCACGTGGATGCAGGTTGAGCGGCGGCTGCCCCCACCCACGTGTGTCATATCGACCCCCTGTTCAGACCCTCTTGCATACAAGGCCGCCCACAAAATGATCTCGTTTTTTTATCTTCTTCCATTTATTTATTTTTTCTCTTCTGTTTTTTTTTTCCACCTTACGTGCTTCTTCAGAACCTCTTGCGTACAAGGCCGCCCACGTGGATGTACGTTGAGCGGCGGCTGCGAGAGAGAGACAGAGAGAGAGAGAGAGTGTGTGCGTGTGTGTGTGTGTGTGTGTGTGTGTGTGTGTGTGTGTGTGTGTGTGTGTGTGTGTTGTCATATTCGCTATAAACTGGAATAAAGCATGACTGTGGCAGACTGTTCCGTCGGACTTTCGCGGACTCATCACGACGTTCAACAGTCTGCCCAGGATGCATATGACAGTGTGTGTGTGTGTGTGTGTGTGTGTGTGTGTGTGTGTGTGTGTGTGTGTGTGTCTGTGTGCGTGCGCCTTCCCGCTGTCGAAAGCCCGAGCTTTCGACAATCTCTCTCTCTCTCTCTCTCTCTCTCTCTCTCTCTCTCT
>BFEA01000163.1:14212-30877 GCA_003427395.1 Chara braunii | reverse complement strand
TCTCTCTCTCTCTCTCTCTCTCTCTCTCTCTCTCTCTCTCTCTCTCTCTCTCTCTCTCTCTCTCTCTCTCTGTGTGTGTGTGTGGCTTCCCTATTGCCGTCTGCGTGGAGGTCTTATTGGCAGATGGAGGTCTTATTGTCTACGTATAGTCTTGCTCCACCCCTCTATACATGCAGGATGTATGATTTCGTTTCCTAGGGGAAGATTCATTCTGGAGACTTGTTTTTCTGTTTTGTTTTTTTTTGTAATGAAGACCATTTCTCAATTTATGTGTGTCGCTCCAACTGTGACGAATGCCCCAGGGACAGGCCCGTGGCTACAAGGGCGTGTACCGGATTTTTTTTTAGAGCCCTTTTTCTGAAGTTGGTGCCCAAAACCCGTAGCATAACGCACGTGCGTTGTATACGAATACAACGCACGTCATGCTTGTATTCATATACAACACACGTGCGTTTTGTTCGGGGGAAGACTGTAGGTATCATAGGCAGTGTATAATGGCCTCTCTCTAGCTGAGGTCTAACCGATGACACGCCTGTAGCAACCCAGAGACTCACATCTAGCACAGTTGAATGGATAGAAGAGTGGATAGCCTAGTTCATAGTTGAGGTGATAGCCAAGGTGATAGCCTAGTTTATGATCAGCCAAGCTCCGTACCCCGCGGCTTCACGTACCCTTCGATGAAACCCAGCGTAAGCCCCGAAGTACGGATCTTGACGACTTACAGGAAATGGGGCCCGCTTTTGAATTCCGTGGGCCGATTGCATGCATCTTTTGAGGTTGCCCCTGTCCTTGTTCAACTTTAGTCTCGTGCGACCAACTAGCGACCGCACAGGATTTTCCAAAAAACAGTTATGAATTTCGGTTGACGGCATTTTTCCAACTTTCCTTTGCATCAGGATGCGCGCGGCCATTTTTGAATTTTTGCTTGCCACGCAAGCTCGCTCCCCACTTTGCGCGCGCATGCCAACTTCCTTTCTTGCTGTCCGTCATCTTCGCGCGCCCCTTCGTCTCCCTCCAAACCCTTCGTACGATCCCTTCCTTGATTCTTCAGCGCGGCTGATTGGTTGTCACTTGGGTTGGTCGGATCAAGCCGCAAGAGCGAACTTATGCGCGCGACTTGAACGACCACCCCAAGTGAACGAAATTTTCGATCATCCCGCCTTACCTGACCTTCCAGAATCTTCTCCCTTTTGTCCTGCTCATCTACACCCCTCACCGCACGCATTACACGTTGGTGCCCCACCGCCTTCCACGCTATAAATATGTGCAGCCCCCTTCTCTCATCCTCTTTGATCTCGGCGGCAATGCTGCCCGAGCTATGCGCGAAGACCGCGATGCCAAACAGGCTCGATGTCCCCAAGGACGGGCAGAGTTACGGCGTGGGGTGGAATTAGTGGTAGACTTGGGGTAAGGAAGACCGCGGCTCCAAACAGGCTCGACATGCCCAAGGTCGGGCGGAGTGACAGCGTGGGGTGGAATTAGCAGTAGACTTGGGGTAAGACAGTCGTAGGGACTGAGCGGTTGTGGAGATGAGAATGCCACCATCAGCAAGGCCTTATGGATATGGTTGGTTTATGTTTGGTCGGGTTTGGTGGATGTGCACAAGGAGTGTCAACGTTGTTATGATTTTTGAATAGGGAGGGACTCACTCATTCTCCATCACTGCTTTGTCTATTGGTTGTGATCTTTACATACTAAGTGGGGATACTCAGCCGTGTGCATGACTTCGGTTATGAGTGTCTATGGATGCTGAATGCTTCGCTGTCCGAAGGTATGTGGATGTATGGTTGTGGAAAGACTAGGTAATGATCTTCGTTACAATTGCGCGCACGAATGCGGTCCTAGGGCAATTGGGTCTTGGACGTCTGCCTACATGCATGTGTGCTGATACCCTTTTTGTTCCCCAACTAACTGTTGATCCCCGCGCTTAGCGTGCGTGCGAGATCACCGTCGTCCTTTTTCCTATCCGCGCATAAGCGCCACATGTCAATTTCTCAGTCCACCCGGGCGTCTGGGCGGGAGATCAAAGACAATCTGGGTGTAGGGACTCACTCGCTCCACCCTATCTTCCTGCCAGCCGGCCATCGCCGTTTTGACAGGTGACAATTTTAGGTTGGGGTCGCACCGAGTATTCGCTTGCACCGAGTATTTGTGCCCGAACCTCACACCGATCCGCCATAGCAACCTTCCTCCTTTCTTGATCGCAAACAAGGACAGTTTCTATTGCGATGCTGATGTTAGGAGGCACTATTGCAAACCGATTGGGTTCACATTTATAACCCATCTAAAGCGTGTCATATAGGGAGAACGGGGTTTGTTGTGATTGACCGGTTTTCATCTCCCTCGCTGATTTTTCCTTATATGGACCCGACGGTGCTTCCTTAGTCGTCGTCCCACGCATCGTGGAGGCCTCACTTTAATTGCCACTAATGCCGCCTAGGGAACTCTTGTTCTTGGCGAAGGATGGTGCTGGGCTACGAAGGGTCTGTTCCGCAACGCGGAAGTTGTTCCAGCAACCTTCTGAATACCCCCGCTCCCTTCTTCGTTGGACGACGAGGCTTCTAGCCAATTGGGCGAACTTCGCGGACTCAACTCAGATGCGTAGGGTATCCCATGTCTCCTTTGTGGTTGTACACGGTGTCAAGTACGTCGTCTTTGTGCCCTTAAGCCGACGGGCGGAATTTTGTTCATGGCCCACCCTTATGAGCGTATCTAATCCAGTCCTCCCAGTCGGTCAGAATTTATGAAACAACCCTCAAAACTGTGGTGAGAACCCCAGTTTCGCCTTGGCATTTCAACCCCCGCCTAAGATCCTCGGCCAAACTCCAATTACTCTGATCGGCATCCCACGGGTATGGGACGCTGCACGAGATGTGAAGATCACGGGTATCCCATGTCTCCTTTGACTCCACGAAAAGGGTGGCGTGAACCTAACTAAAGAAAAACGATTGATTCTTTATTTTCTTTTTKAATAGTCCTTTGTGGTTGTACACGGTGTCAAGYACGTCGTCTTTGTGCCCTTAAGCCGACGGGCGRAAWTTTGTCCATGGCCCACCCTTMTGCACGTATTTAATCCAGTCCTCCCAGCTGGTCAGAATTTATGAAACAACCCTCAAAACTGTGGTGAGAACCCCAGTTTCGCCTTGGCATTTCAACCCCCGCCTAAGATCCTCGGCCAAGCTCCAATTACTCTGATCGGCATCCCACGGGTATGGGACGCTGCACGAGATGTGAAGATCACGGGTATCCCATGTCTCCTTTGACTCCACGAAAAGGGTGGCGTGAACCTAACTAAAGAAAAACGATTGATTCTTTATTTTCTTTTTTAATAGTCCTTTGTGGTTGTACACGGTGTCAAGTACGTCGTCTTTGTGCCCTTAAGCCGACGGGCGGAAATTTGTCCATGGCCCACCCTTATGCACGTATTTAATCCAGTCCTCCCAGCCGGTCAGAATTTATGAAACAACCCTCAAAACTGTGGTGAGAACCCTAGTTTCGCCTTAGCATTTCAACCCCCGCCTAAAATCCTCGGCCAAGCTCCAATTACTCTGATCGGCATCCCACGGGTATGTGACGCTGCACGAGATGTGAGGATGGTATCAGAGCTGATTCATTTCATCTCCGAGGTTTTTATCGGAAAAGCTTTGGTTTTCGGAGGCGGGCGCCTCGACGCCTCCAATTTGCCAACAATGAACATAACCCTGCTCGGGGAAAACCTGAAGCTCAACCCCAAGCTACGGCCAAGGGTCAAATAGAACAGGGGGAAGGCAAGCATGTGGGCCTTGCCTAGAACTCTCTCCGCCTTGTCCCTCCGCCTTTCGAGGTTCCCATATTTGCGAAATATGAAACTGACCCTTGTACCTGTTTGGCCATCTTAAAGGCATAGGGATGGTCTGACCATTTTCTCAAGCAGCGCATACTGGTGCTACTGTCCGGTACAACATTTGAATGGTATGAGCATAATTTGTACACCAACTGGCGAGGTTTCCAAAAAATCTTTCTTAAACGCTTCGACCATATAGCACCCGAACAATGCTCGCGCCTCATGAACGAATACATGCACCAGCCTCGTGAGACGCTGCCTGGTATGTTGAAAGGTTTAACTACCTAGCGAAACGGTCCTGGGTTGATGAGACGATGGTGTGAGCGAACTTCATCCAGGGTCTTGCTGACTCACGACCACGGAAGAAAATTTGTAAGAAATGTAAGCCAATCGACCATACCTTGGATGCACTTATTCAATATGCTATAAAGTATGGGAAGGAGAACTACGACGTAGGCATAGACTCTGAGTCTGATGAGGACAACCCTACGGGCACCCGCCGCCAGAGCTTTGCGGCAACGACCAAAATATTTGAAGACCGTTTCGGACTTGGGACCTCGTACCGAAAAACGTCTTTTTCCTCCTTGTCAACTAAACGTACTAACCTGGGGGATGTAAATCCGGGATCGGAGATGCAATCTATGAAGGAAGATGCTACCCAACTTGTCAATATCGTCGCCCCGCTGACGGAGTTCATCCAAGGATGGCAGAGATAGAGAGCAACAACGACCGCTTTGTGACAATAAGAGGTGGCTATGGTCGTGGCAACTGTTGCAGCTTCTTGACTGGCCTCGGCCGCAGCTCAAGCTCAGCCAATGCGGTGCTACAATTGCAATCAGTCGGGCCACATCTTCAAAGACTGTCCCGTGCCCCAGCACCCGACCAGCGGAACCAAGGCCTCCTAAATTCCGTTAGTGGCACCTGCGGCCACAAACCAAAGGAGGGTAACTACGGTACTAGACAACGGGGTGATAGATGTCATGGCTCCCACAACGTTCAAAATCGAGCATGAGGAATACATCACTGCTGCCATGCTCGAACCCGGGACCATAGGAGTAATACTTCACATCCAAAGGATAACGGAGGAAAGCGACTTCTCACCCTGGGGATCAGGGTTTAAAAATCACATAATTTAAGGGCCTGAGTATAAAGACGGTAATATTGGAGTCTTGGAGACAATGAAAGCCATGAACCTTTGGATCCCGGTGCCTATTTCGTATCTGGTGACAATCTCCGAGGCGACAAACGAAAAGTTCATCGAACGATGTTTAAAGAACTGACGACGGTTCAAGGAGGGAAGAAAGGGCAAATCGATGGCGGTCGAGGGGCAACCCTCCACTTCGAGCCCTCTCGAAGCGGAACAAAATGGGACGATCCACGTTGCTAATCCACCAGCGGAGAAACCCGATGTATTTTTTAGGGCCCATTCGACT
Organism: Chara braunii; assembly: GCA_003427395.1. Taxonomy (NCBI): domain Eukaryota; kingdom Viridiplantae; phylum Streptophyta; class Charophyceae; order Charales; family Characeae; genus Chara; species Chara braunii. The sequence goes on along the minus strand of BFEA01000163.1, from coordinate 25,621 downwards.
AGCCGGAAGAGTGTGAAGTGTGACTCCGAAGTGTGGGGGAGTCCGTCACTGATCATTTTTTGTGGATCGTCGACAGTGACACTCTCTTCGGGACTGACGAAACATTTCGGTCTAGAAGGCTCGATTCAACCTCTCCGACTGGATGTGTTCTATGCGTCCACCATCAAGGATAGTGTCCATTGTAAGGGGAAAATTGTGAACGTACCCATATGGGTCGATCGGGTTCACTGCCTATATGATGTGATCATCCTCGATGTGCAGGTGTATGATATGCTGTTGGGTATCCTGTGGCAAGCGGCGGTTGGCGCTTGAATGCATTTTGATAATTCGAAAATCGTGCTAACCTCGGCGCAACCCAAACCTCAAACGATTTCATTATGGGTGGCTATGCGAGTCCGGACGCAGTCTGTCCCCTCCATTTCTTGCTCACTTCGTTGGATCAATATGATCCGACAACTGACACCTGCCGAGGTAATATAGCCGGAAAAAGCAAAAAGAGAAGAGTCCGACGTACCCAATCGATATCTCGTCCGAATTTAGGACTGATTCAACCGACAGGACCCAACCCAATATCGATGGGCCCTACGAAGGGAACCTTACTAGCTCTAAGTCTTTACCTCCACCGTGAGAGGAGAGTCGCTGGTAAGGGTTTCAAGGATAGCTGACCTTCTGGAACCCCGTGCATCCTTGTATTTGACTACAGACCACCTCTCGGACCCATTTATGAAAATGAAGAGCCTTTGTGACCTCTACTTTAGACCGCCCCGACCCTCGCTCACTAATGCCAAAGCGCCCTTACAGCTCGCGGATGGGGTAGTGGATCAGCCTCGTACCCCTTTGCAGATATGGGGCCCGACCGAACTTCTGGACGCCTTTTTAGTCGAGCCCTCGGCCGAAGAGCCCACCTACACTGAGGAAGGGGCGGAAACGGAACCGGTAAGCCCAACCGACAACCAACGAGAGTGCTCTCGGCGAAAACCGGTCATTCCTTGTTCGATAGTTCCCCCAAGGAAACCGCAAAGTTACCCACCGTTACTTCGACAGTTTCCCTTTCATCGGGAACCATCAACATTTAGTTGCCAACTCATGTCCCCCGTGTACTGTTACCTTTTCATTACGGTGCTATAGGCATATCCTGGGGCGGTGTCGGCGCGGATACCCTTATAAGGGTATCCACCCTGATTTTCTGTAAGTGATACATATGAGGGTGAGAGTAAAAATTGAGTGCAAAAATTGGGTGGGTTGCACAAGCAGCAACCATTTTTTTTTCCTTTGTAAGTAGTGTGTTCAGAGAAAGAGTGGGGAGTGCGTGGGCGTGCACAGTTATGAGGAGCGCTGTCGCACTTTTTTCAGTCAAGCCACTTCTGGCGACCGAAAAGCCAGCAGGTTGTCACGCAGGATTTTGTAAGCGTCTATAATAGATAAATAAGTTAAATAAAGCAAATCCCGTCCTGTTGTGTGCGTCCGACTTCGAGCGAGACCCTTCAATTGCGGTCTTCGCCGGGACCCGGTCTTAGGAATCTTTGATTCTGATTCGGAACAGCAAGGTGATGCAAATAATAAAAATGAAATTAAATACGAGATGGTGGCTAAGAAGGACATAAGAGAGACGAAAGGGTGTCGTACTAAGGAGTACTGCGGTGTGGGAATTGCGAACTGCAAAAGAAGGGAGAAGGAAATTAATTGCGCAGATCGCACGGGATTGCTGCGAACAGTGAGAAAGAAAACGCGAGCACTGTGAGAACGTGAGAGATAAGTTAGCGCAAAAGCTGCAATACGAACTACACTGCGAGTCGCAATGAAAAGGAGTGAATGTACCACCAGTACATACTATTTTATACCGGTTGCACATGCGTTTCGACCCAACGGGGACGTTGGGGGGGGGTTTGGTATCATGTTGGATGGCGCGGTGTCTCGGCCCTCCTCTGTGTGTCAGGTTTCAGCTCAGTACCCGTTTCTCGCTCGGACGCCCGAGGCTCGTCGGGTAGTTCCCAACCCTCCGTGACTCTCCTGGAATACTCGAGTAGTACCCTGCAATGGACTGGTCCAGTTGGTGCCTACCCCTAGCAAAAGGGTGCGCCACTGGACTTTTCATTGGTCCACGCAGGCTCAGCGCCCTGCTGTACAGCAGAGCACTACCGGCCTGTGGTGGTGGTAGCCTCCGGGCTCGGCCAGCGACGCGAAAGTAGGAAAACCGGCGCGGTCCTTTCTATTGTGCTTCGAGGGCCTCCATGTCGGGTTATGGGTTAGATGCACGGGGCGACTGTCACTGTCAAACAGAAGCGGATTAGGGAAGGGGAAAAGAAAAATAAAAAGAGAAAAGGAGTTCATGTGTCAAGTCCTCTCGCTGATCTGGGCCTCAGCTTTGGCCTGAGAATATCTAGTAGCTTCCGGATGCGGTGGCGTTTTGAATCTATCCCTCCCCTAATACTATTATTATTATTATTAACATTTAAAGTTCTGAGAAATTCGACCTCCCCTTTTAGCCTATCTTTTCACGGGGAGGCCAACGGTTCAATTTTGAACTATGATTACCGTCTAACGGCCTAGACTAGCTCGACCCTTCACCTTTTACCCTGCGGTTGATGTGCTCGGCTAAAGTACCATGCTGTAGTACCCCAAAAATGGGCGACACGCGGCCGCATTGGTAGGAGGCTTATCACCCCCCGTGGAAGGTCATAACCCCCCTCCTTACCATCGGACACGGACACCCAATAGTGGTAGGCCGACTGTAGGTTTTGAAGAGGAAGGGGCGCTCGTCGGTATCCCGTTATGGGACCACGACTCTGTGCCTGTAGTCACTTCATTTGGACTAGCGGTTGGCAATGGCACAGTGAGCGATGCTTATGCCTTGACCGTCGAGTTTCAGCCCCGCGCTTCTTTCACTTTTAAATTATTACCCTGGAAAGAGTATTATTAACATGGAGAATTTGAAGATTAGCTGAGGAACTATTTAAATTTTCTCTGACTAGAGCGTAGGGATCTCGATGAGTAGCGACCCTATAAAGAAAGGGAGGGCGCGTCAGCTAGGAATTGTCGTGATTGGTGAGAGGTCCGTCTTCCATTCTCTGAGAGTTGGAACACTGTCCGTGGCCATCTGCGTGATAGTACCTTGTTTCCACTGTGAGCTCTGAGAGAGGGAGAAAGGCACATAGAGTAGTATGTTAATTGAGCCAGCTGCCTGGTACCGATTCTGGCTATTTTGAAAGTGGCTATGGCACACAATTATGGCCTGCATGGCTATAGGCCAGATTGCTGGCGACACATGGCGCGCTGGTCTTCGATATCTGAGGAAGGCCCTCAGATTACCACTATCTTGGACTACGGGGGTGATGAGGCCAAGTTGAAAGTAAGGATAGAAGGGGGAAAAGAGGAAGAGATGCGGGCAAATCAGATATTACAGCTTGCTATCACAGAGGCAAAGACTTGAGCAACAAGGAGATGTCGGAGAGACGGGGTCACAACGGAGATTCAAGTGACCATCGAGTACCATGAGGCAGAGACCGCGACTGACACAGCTGAGCGGGAGCAACAATACTCAGATCGTGATTCGGAGGCGAAAAGTGACGCGAGCGATCTAGAGGCCGAGACTCAGTCTTGGCATGGACTAGATCAAATACGGCGGAACAATCCGGTAGCGGGGACGGTGGAAGACGGCCCTGAGGCCAGTTCGAAATCAGCAGCGAGAGGGAAGCCGAAACCAGCGGAGGATGGACCATCGGGGCAGGACATTTGTAGAACGAGGGGCTGAGAGGCTAATACGCATCGGTACAAGGTGCAAGGGCACGAGGCGGTTACGGGCAAAGAGCCAGGGCTAATGAAGCACATATGTGTGCCTGTGGACTAGGGTAAGCGCGCGTGGTAAGGGCGACGAGAGTGAAGTCAAGTCGGGCAATTGCGATTTTCGTCAGCAACTTCTCGACCGAATGACACGAGTAGTGGTTCTAAAAAATATGTACGATTCTGCGTCTTGAACGCAAGAGGTCGTGAGAGGGAGCAAGCAGTACAGTCGACAATGTGGTATGGTCCAGTGGGAAAGGCGCGCAAAGTGGAATGGGAGAGAGTCAATGCGAAGGGGAGATTATGTATAAGCAAAACTGCTTGATCGTAAGCTATGGCTGACGACTCTCCTAATTTTCGGAAGTGATGACTAGTTGTAAACATGCGAACAGTATGGGACTCTACCTGCAGTGACTAAGCGGGATTGGCAGGACGTGATCTCTCTTTCCGTTGATTGACGTCTGTCTCTGATGATCTGTAGTTGTAAGAGTGAGAGAGGGTTGGGAGCGCCACGCATACTCGAGTGATGCTCATGATATTATAGTATGTTGACGTCATTAGCTGCTACGCCCTTCCCTTCTTACGTCTTGCGGTCTTTGTATGAGCGGCGGCAGTGATCGATGCCACTCCTAGCTCCGCTCTTATTGGTAACTGATGGCAGGCGAGGGCCTCAGTGACATTCTTGTGAAAATCGGGTACCAGGGACGGGGTCTAATGGTAAGTGGACCGCGCGTGCTGATTGGAGCTTGAGTTAGCTTCGGTCTCCTAGCGAGGGCGCGAGAAAAGCGTAAAGCAGCTTTACTCGGCGTCATTCACCACTATAGACTTCATTCCTCAACGAAGTGTTACAACGCGCACACCTCTACATGGTGGTGTGCAATGTAGATGATCCGCAAGGAGGTTTCTTCGTGTGAATGCTAAGCAGTCCTCGAGTGACAACTCACTATACATCGCCCTCGTGTGATTATTGAATTGTGATTGGACACGTTGAGTTCGATATAGCAGTTACGGGTTGTGAGAGAGTGCCACGGATACTGAGTATGGACAACGTCTGTAGAGAGGAAACCGAACTTGGGGGATAGTCTAATGAGTGGGCGTGATCATTTTTCCACACTGCTCGCATCGCTCGTCTCCAAGAACGGTGGAGAAGTGCTGATTATATATTTCCATTCCAGGCACTTACATGAGGAACTGGAAGTATAAGAGAGACTGTAGAAATGATGGACTATGGCTTACGAAGAAAATAAAAGGTCCTGCGTTTCTTGTCGAATGAAAAAACTATTAGGTAAACGAGAGAGTTGAGAAGGTGTTTATAAACGTTTGACTTACTAAGCAGATTTTGATGAGCTTTGACTATTAATCAGAGCTAATACGTAAGTCCTTACGCATACTTCACAAGAAGAGTATGATCTTGTTGTTGTCAGTATGAATGAGTGAATGACAGATGGGAAAGAACCAACGCGCCCTGAGAAAAATTGCATACTTGCTCACGAAATTCTTGACAAATGGCGACTGATCTTGGGAATTATCGGAGCTGACAAAGCATTGATTCCTGTTTGATGAGGTCATTAACGAAATCCTGATGCAGAGCGTGTCGAGTCCCTTTGCGCCTAGCAAATGAGGATCTAGAGTTTTGTGTTCAGTTTCCCTTGATGTGTTTGCGAAGCTCTTTTGTCAGTTCAAAGCTGCCTGTAAATGCTCAATATTTCTCCCTCTCTATTAAAACAGTCTAAAACCAGATGCTACCTGAATGGAGGAACTTGGGCGAGCGTGATACTCCCTCCTCTCAAATAGGGTGTGAATGGGCTGAGGGTAAGCAAACATGAAAGAGGTTGTGCGCCTTCTAACCAAGACCTCTTCTTAACGAAGATTAATAAATCACACTTTGCCCTATCAAAGTCAAGAGATAATGCTTGTCATTGCCTTCATCTGCATGCAAGAGGCAGAAGGAGAATTTTGCGAGTGTCTAGTTACGTTACTTCACACCACGGGCGCGCATACGAACACAGCCCCGCGCTCGGATCCGGAGGCCGGGCGCACAAGCACGCATACACGCGCAAACACCTGCGCAAGGTCGGGATCAGGCGCACAGCCGGGCGCGCACACGCACGCACACCTGTGCATCGACGAGATCAGGCGCACAGTCGCGCGCACACCCGCGCACGGTTGGGATCAGACGCACAACTGCGCGGATACGCGCGCACACCCGCACACGGTTGGGATCAGGCGCACAGCCGCGCGAACACGCGCGCACACCCGCGCACGGTTGGGATCAGGCGCACAGCCGTGCTGTATCAAAATGCCAATTTAGGAATTTGAAAATTGTGACATAATCAACATAGAACACAATCATCAAGCAATGCCAAAAGAGATAATCAAGACTGACTAACTCAAGGCAAAACCCAGATGAACTTAAACGAGGGAAAAGTGAGAACTCATAATAGTCTGAGAAAGCACGAATGAACAGACATGGTCAACACTCCTCAAAACTCCTCACTCATCCCTCTAGGTTCTCACACTCAATCTCTCATTTGACTGCCCGTTTCTTGTGCTTTGAACCATGTCTGTGTACTCTCTGAGGTTGTGGCCTCGGAATATAGGGCCACCTAAAGCTTGCGAGCTCTGAGCACTTCCATCCAAGGTACATGACTCGGAAGTCAATCATCGAACAGAACTCCTCTCACAGAGTAGGAAGATAAGGTCTAGAGAAGATTCCCCGTCTGAGATGTTGGAACTCTGAAGGCTCTGTCAAAGCCTGATAGACAATCTGTGCTGGTGAGATGTACCTCTTCGCCAAGTCAACCAAATCGCCCCAGCAAGACCCATCCGGAAGTAGAGAAGGAACTGGCGGCTTCGGATAGTCAACGTAGAGCTTGGGCCCAAAGCTGAGGATCAACTTTGTTCCACTCTCATCAAGCTCAAGTTCTCTTCGCTCAAGATATCTCGCTGCTGAAATCCAGACTGAGTCGAAGTGCTCATGAGTCTCTTTGCCTTTCTTTAGGTAGGATCTCAGATCATAGATGGTATCTCCTGCAAAACTGGTAAGGACAGCGAAGATTGACAGATCTCCCTGTCTGAAACAAACTGCACTGACATACTGATAGTGGAAAGCCTCCTTGAGTGCGATCTGATTGAGATTGGTCAATACTGACTTACTGACTGGAAATGACTGAACCATACTCATGCGTATGAGAACTGCTGCTTCCCTAGCTTTCTTGGGTTTGCTGGACTGCCTCGGTAGCGTGGTTATCTCGATTGCTGCTTGTGCTCTGATGATGTACCGTGTGTCCGACTGTGACCAATCTCAAATCTGGATCGTTCTTCCTAAACTGTCTTTGTTTGATGTCTGCACGTTTCTCTTGGAATCTGTGACTAAGTCCTCTTACTGATCACCTGCAACAACTTTCCTTGCCTCTTCAATGGATCCTACATATGAGAGGGTGTTGTGCAATTTTCCATTTGACCCATGAATGTAGTAGGTGTACTCAATACGTGTCTGGTCCTTCACTAGCGCTAGTGCGTGCTCCATCATGAGTCTTGTTTGATAGCGAAGATCATGTGCCACCCTTTCTTCCCAACCCTCGGTTTTGTCCCCGTGCAAAGAACAGGTCACCCTTAGTTTGTCTTTGCCTCCTATCTCACTGCTAAAACTCTTTTGCTTTGAGGATGATCGAACCCGTGCACATGCGTCTTAGGATTCACCAACGATAGATTGATTTTGAGAGAGTCTTGACTGAATGCACTCAAAAGTGAAGTGAGCGAGATAATTCAGCCTCGATGGTATCTCAAAAGGCAAAGATCGAGAAACGATCGCTCATCGTTTTGCTGTTCACGGGATCACCAGCATTAGAGGAGGTCCCCATGTGAAAAGTGATTTCTGTTGGTCGTTTTGCTGACGAGACGATCGAGGATAAGGAATTCAAACAAAACGTTACTTGGAATCTTGCTCTTGCCTTCCCAATGGTTTCATGAAGGAGTAAGAGTGGTGACGGTTAACCCCCAGATAACTTTCCAAGACTACCGCCCACACGCTCACATACCCTGTGGTGATGACTACAGGTTACATAAAACTTCCAATCAACTGCTCTCCTCATAAGGGGCGTTTACACTCTGCATGTGCATGACTGCAATCCCACCTCATTCATGTATTTGCACGAAGACGCTACTCCGTCTAATGATCGTGTGACTGTGATCATCTTCTGCAAAGTGCGTTGGAGACTAACATACTTATTGCTGAATCGCTGCTGGTAGTTAGCTTGAGTCAGTCGATATTTTACAGGTAGTGATCGGGTCGATACTTGTGTTCACTACCGACGTCCAAACAAAGAAGGTTGCTGGTAGAATTCAAGAGAAGTCACCACAAGCTGAAGTTTAACTCAAATCACTGTAGGGGCCGCTCACGTTGTCCATGTCCCAACATAGCAAGGGTTAACGGATTGAGAACCTTTCCTTAGTTCTATGGGTGATAACCGTTGACTGTGACTGCCATCATTTACTGCATGCCCAACTGTGTTCAATGATTGGGTTGTGGGCTGTCTGATCATGACCATACTCCCTCATTAGGCAAGACACTATCAAGCACAAATCTCACTCATATTGAAGGCAGGGTGTTGTCAACTCGTAGTAAGCCTAGGGTGTGAGAGCGAGTCATCTCTTCCGCTTACAGCCATAGGGGTTAGGCACATGTGATATCCACCAAATTTCACAGCAGAGAGTGGTCTTGAACGATCCTCAGAAAACCTCTTGCTAAACTTGATCCCTCTCCGTGCTGTAACTCTTCATAGGATCAGCTGAACGGAGTGAATTTGCAAGGAATGACTAACTACGTGCACTCGCCCCGAGTAGTTTAATGTTATAATCAGAGCAGGCACGTTCCAGACTAACCGAGTTCGCAACAGAAGATCAAATACTGAGACTAGAAGTGAGCAGTCAAACGTAGATTGACCCTTTCTTCAATTTTGCTCAGCTGACACAGCTCGTACCCGACCAACTGCACTTCGTATGTTACAATGGGCTCTGATGGCTGACTTTCAGTAGAAAGTGTCATCAGAGGTCATTGTCAAGCATGACTGTTACTCATTCTCTACGTAGGAAGCCACTGTGCACCAAGCACTTTTTGTGACACACAAGTGCACTCAAACACAACTCCTTTTCATATATGCCTCAAAGCTTAATCAAAATGAGTTTCTTGGGTTTACTATATCGATTGTAGGGCACAAGCCTGGTTCGTGATTGTAGAGCACACACTTAGTTCGTTGGTTCACACGCTAAATACGCAGTCTGAGAGACTTTGCTCAGAGCAGATCCGAACTCTGATCATGTCTGTGCCGGGCACAAGACCGTCACATCATAGTTCTTGCTACAGTGTGGGGTTGCACTCAGCAGTGAGTCTTTGTCTCGGACTTCTTCTTAGGTGTTGTACGTGTGTGTGTGCGCCCCGCAGACACACTTACCTCTCCTGTGCGTATGCATGATCGCTCCCTCTCTGTGCGTGTTCCAGTCCACTAGCGAGCTAGCCCCCCCGTGCCAGCTCTGTGCGCTCCTATAAGTGCGCCTCCCCTCCTTCTGTGCGTCTATAAGTCTGCATCCGCCAAAAAGCCCCAACTTTGAGCCTGGTTGGGCTTATATATTTTACGGGCCCTTCTCTCGGTGAGCCTCAGCATCCACTAGCTTTGAGGCTGCCGATCGGTTCGCAGCGCCCCGGTACCGGAGCTTTCCCGAGCCTGTACCCGAGCCTGTTTGGGGCCCTGAAGGGTTTTCTGGCGAAGGGGGCCCTTTTGTCGGGTACCGGGCCTTTTGCAGCGCCCTGGTACCGAAGCTCTTTCCGAGCCTAGACCCGAGCTTGTTCGGGCCTAGCGGTCACCACACAAGCAGTACCAGGCCCTAGGAAATTCCCGCAGGCCCAGCCCCGAAGTTCAAGGCCCGATGGCTCATCTCCGACCCTTAGGCCCGCGGCCTTTTCCCTCCGGTGTCAATGAACAAGCACCATACTCATCGGCGCACGTCTCCTTCCGGTGTTGACCAGCCGTGATGATTTCTGCTGCCGCCGCTGCTTGGAGCGCCCAAGGCCTCGACCCACACGGTCGGAGTCCGCTTTTTCCATCCCTTTGCCGGCCCTTAGTGCGGCCCCGATCCCTATCGATCATGCCTTCCTTCCGAAGCCCCGGCGTTCCTTCCGCCGCGGCAGCCTTCTCATGGCCCGCCCGCGATCCTTGTTCATACGCCCCTCATGAGAATGTCCTTCCATCGCTCGGGCTCCGCTCATTCCGAGTGTCGCGACCAGGTGCCCGTGGTGTCGATCTGTGGTCACTTCCTTCCGGGGCCGACCGTGGTCTCGCCTGGTAAAAAACAAGTAAAACGAGTCCTCGCTAAGCACCTTCATCAAGGAAGTAAAGGGTGGCACAAGGCTGGAGCCGCCCGACAACGGTACCAGGGGCATTTCCGCAAAAGCCTCCGAGGGCAGAACTGAAAAGTGCGGTATTTGAAAGTGGCGGTCGAACTGCAGCATGGCGCCAGTTGTCCAAAATCCAAAGGAGGGGTTTGGAAAAAAGGGCGCCAGGCCAAAAACGGGTTGCAGCAGAAACAGCAAAACGATAGACCAGGGATCGAGCCCTGGCGGAGTCCGTAACAATCGGTCTATTTAATAATCAGCCACCATATTTATGTGCTGTGAAGATACCATAGCCACCAGCTACAGAAACAGAGTCCTTACAGCACACTGGCAGCTTATGAACAACAAGGTCTCCCTCCCTCCAGACTGGCAGCTTCAGAAGAAGATCCCCTACCAGTGCTCATTTCTTGATCTGCGAAATGGATGGTCGGGCTCAGTTATGTTGTGTGAAGATTGGAGACATGGCCGGGTGCAGGTGTTCTCTGTGAGGACAGGAAACAGGGCTTTCACAATGTAGCTCGACGGCGAGACCCCCCTCAGGCAAATTGGTTACTCTGGGTGTGGATCCATGTGACCAATGGTCAAAAAAAATAATTGGGGTATGTGGGGCCTGGAACTGGTTCTTTCCTCACCATTACTTTTCGGGGAAAAAAATAAAAAATAATCAGTTTGCCGACTCTTGGAGTAATCATCAGTTTGCCAACTCTTGGAGTCTTTCTTTTTGTTTTCTTTATGTACGAGCTTGGAAACGGGCCAAGTTTCCGTCACAATGTACAAGTGCCTCAACGGAAGGGAGCAGGCACTTCGGCCTGGCCCTTTCCAGAGGCACCATGCGAAGAACGAAATGAAAGGTTTATGCACCCCACTCTGCAACCTATGCTATATCAACCAATGGCCAAAAACGGAGATAATTCAGACCTATTTACAAAAAGAAGACGAAATGCCAGTTCTGTCACTGCTTCAGTACGGCAAATCCCTTACTCTTGGAGTCCTTCTGGCATTACTCTCTCACTACATTACCAAAAAAAGAAAAAAGAATTTATATGGATGGCAGGCTTCATTGACAGAATAGCCTTCACTGACTTAGGGGCTTCTTTTTTTTCAGAAAAAGTCATATTTGCAATCAGACTCGCATACTTCGTCGCTTCACATGCATACAAACAGATGGTGAATCACACTGGCGCATAGCGCCCAACTCAAAGCTCGAAGATATGGAAACCAAGACACAGTCCAGATGC
>BFEA01000162.1:2788273-2816453 GCA_003427395.1 Chara braunii | reverse complement strand
AAAGAAAAAAGAGAAAAAAAGAAAAAAAGAAAAAAGATACGTTGATCTGTGGGATGTGTTATTTGCTTTGTGATAATTGGATTATCTTTCTTTCCCTATCTTTCTTTCCCTATCTTTCTTTCCCTGTCAGGTTTGGTTTCCTCCTCCTCTTCTTTACCTCTTTGCCTTTTGGCTGCGTGCAAGTGGGTCCTCGTGACACACGGGGATGGGGGCAGCCAGCACTCAACCTGTCATCCACGTGGCTGGCCTTGTACGTAAGAGGTTATGAACAGGTGGAGCTTTCCTTACCTCTTCCCCCTCCCCCTTTTTTCCTTTTCCTTTTTTCTTTCCCCTTTTTTGCGCTCTGATTCACAATGTGACAATATATATATGGGTGGGTCTTGTCCCGTCGTTTGGCCTGTGAAGGAGGGSCGGTGCTTGCATGTGGGACTTGTCATCTAGGATCTGTTTTTGGTGCTGTTGCGTGTTGCCCACTGTTTTGTTGTATTTGGCTGTTCCCTTCCTCTTTTCTTTGCCTCTTTGCCCTTTGGCTCTGTGTAAGTGGGTCGATATGACACACACACGGGGGTCGGGGCAGCCACCGCTCAACCTACATCCGCGTTGGCGGCCTTGTACGCAAGAGGTTCTGAACAGCGGGAGTCTTGTAAGGAAGAAGATTAAAAATGAATTGATATCTTTTTTGCTTCCTTTTGTTTTTTTCGCTTTTGCGCTCTGATATTCATGTGACAGTATAACAATATATATACAGTTGTGAGTCTTGTGACGATATATATATACAGTTTGTCAGCCCCTCGTTTGTTGTCCTCTTCTCCCTCTCTGCCTACGGTTTCCCGGGCAGTTCTGTTTGACGGTATATATACGATTTGCTGGGCAGTTCTGTTTGACGATGTATACATTTCCAGTTTCTATTCAACCCTGCCGGCACACTAAATATGTGGGCGTAGTTGTCTATGTGTCTCTGCATACTCTTTACGGGTTCTGGTGTATATTCGTATATGAGGTGTGTGCGATGGCTGCAAGCCATTTCCATGCCTGCACTTGGCATGCAATTGCTCCCGTTTTCACGCTCTATGGAGACACCTTTATGGAAGCCAGAATCCGTAGCCACCTTGCGTTATGCAGCAAGGCTTTTGTGTCTGGATGCCATGTGAAAGGCTGTTGTAAATTTTGCACTTGTTGAATTTACACCCACCTGAAGCCTGAAGGCCACCCTTCCGTGGTGTGCTCCAACCAACTTTCACTCCTGGACAAGTTGACCTGTGGTTTGAACTATATATGGCGTCAAGGATTTGTGCATGTTCGTCTGCCTCACGAGTGTGATGGATGCACCTGTCTATCAGCGAATTCGTCTTCGTCTGGGGCGATGTGGAGAATGGAACGGTACTGCGTACTGAAGAATGATGCATGGTGTGAGATCCGAGAGAGCAAGGGGTTGTTGTCAACGGCGTGAGGAAGGTTGGGCAACTTCTGGTGAGTCTAGCGAGACTTTATATTCAATTTTTTATAAGGGCGACCGTCCGTCTTGAGATATCATCAGTGAACTGACCGGCCGCAGGTAATTGAGAATTCTTTTATGCTGTTCAACTGATTGCATCTGGATTCGAACTTGCGTCTGTATTTCACCAGTTCATGGATGATTGCTGGAAATTCTGTTTGCCTTCACCCAGCAGCAGCAGCAGTGGAACGGGGTGCGGGCCCCTTGTTGTGTTCCTGTTCTTCGCCCAGCGGATTGGAGTGTTGTGTAGTATTCTCCTTCGCTTGAATCCGTTCTCGTCTGCAAAAAGAAAGACCGGCTGCTGCTTGGCCACCGAAGGTGCTATTTTTTGACTTGTATATAATCGAAGGTCGGATAATGCTTTGTGCAATCCTGATGGATTTTTGATGGAGAGAGCGGCTTGATGTATATACTTTCTTAATCGAAGTTGGGATAATGCTTTGTGCAATCTTCTTTGATTGATTGATGGAGAGAGCAAACTTGCTGCAGGCGTGATATACTTCGTGGTTTTCCGAGAACATCGGCGTCCTGCAGCAATTCATCATAGGCTTGATCTGGTGAAATGTATGTGCTGTACCTATATCGGGTTTTTGTTGTTTGAAGAGCGGAAGCTCCCACAGCCTGTCGTGAAAGGAGATCACTGGAGCGACCTGGTAATGTATATGCGGTACCTATCGGTCGTGTTTGACATGCTTCATAAATAAATTGGTGAGCGTGCGGCTGATACTGGGGCTTCAGTCCGTCCAAGAGATGGAGGCGATTACTGTCATCCTGCTGGCGGAGCCGGAGTCTGTGGACACACGTGCACTACATTCCTATCTGGACCAGAGGCTTGGAGTTGGATGAGATGATGATATAATATTTGTCATTTGCTGCTCTACTTTGCTCCAGAGGCATGGAGTTGGGTGAGATGATGATATAATATTTGTCATTTGACGGTTGACTTTAGTGCCCTTTCGATGGGCGAGCAAGATTTTTACCTTCACGATGCTTGACAGCAGCAAGCGAGTGAGGAGCGAGTGAGCGGTTTGACTCTCCAGAGTGAGTGCATCTTGCAAGAAGCGGTTTGACTGTATCTGGCAGCAAGCAGGTTTGCTTGCTCTCCTCGATTACATCTTGCAACAAGCGGTTTGATTTGATTGCTCTCGTGATTACCATCTTGCAGCAAGCGGTCGACTGCAACCTGCAACGACCGGGTTGATTGGTGGAGGAGTATGTGTACATTTCAGGCATCAGAGCCCTTTCCAGAGATTGATTGATGATCGCGTGGCAAGGAGAGCTGCAATGATGTGTTTTGGCGTTTCCGAGCGGTGGCTGGTTGGCCCTTGTTTTCTCCACTGTATTCATTTCTTGAGCAAGCGGGGTGCACTTCTCTTCTTGTGCTTTTGTTTGGACATCTATAATTTGGAAATGCTGCCGGGACTCGTTTGAAGAAGATGTGACATCGACTGGTAAAATGATGGGGTGCAATGAATGGTTAGTCCTTCCATCAGATGATGGCCTCCGTCCGCAAAGGATGGCACCTCTTTTGACGTAGGATCAAATGCCGTTTGTCGGTCCAGAAGTTCCATTTGTTGTTTAATGCAAAAGTGCTGCACTGTACTGTATATGCCCTTCAGCAGGGGTCGAAGACTGCGGGACATGCAAAAGAGCGAAGGGGCTCCGTGTACATGGAAGTTAGACGCGTGGGAGATGTATCCATCGTCATTTCATCGACTGCTGTGGCAGGTATCTTGGTGGTGGACTGCAGTGTTAATTCATCGACAACCGTAAATTTTGGTTTGTTCTATATACGGGGACGCCAGAGAGGGGCATAGGTGGCAGGAATTGCGGTGGTATAAGTGTTTCATTCCTTGGATCTGTGCACGATGCACCGCTGTTGGCTTCGAGTTGACAAAGAGTTAACGGCGCCATGTGACCTGGTGTAAATTTTTCACCTTTATGATGAAGTTTTATCTGAAACTGTGCTTACCTTTTTTTTGGCTATAATGCACAACAACAGAGAATTTCATCTGGAGATTCTCTATAGAATATGATCGCAGGATGGCTTTCGCATTTCACTTTCTTTCTTTCTTTCTTTCTTTTTTTATTTGAAACGGGCGGGCGGTAGTCTTGAGATTTCATCGTGAAACTGGCCGGCCCTAGGTAATTCAGGAATTTCGTTCACCTGGTTCCTTCCAGCTGGATTCGAACTCAGGTCTCCATTTTTTACAGTTTATGGGTGTAACAACTGAGCTAAGCGCGTTGGTCGCGTTTAACTTTCTTCTGCAGAACTTGCCTTAAAGTTTTCACTCAGTAAACTCAGGCCTAACGGCTGCGGACTCGGCGGCTGTCTGAGTCCCCTGATTTTTGTGCCTCTTCTGGGAACAGGAGTAAGTGTGACGGACTTTGATTGGCTGTCCTTACTGGGTTTTTGGAGGCCGCACAGATGTGTTTCTTGGCCTACCATGTGGGAGAAGTTCTGGTGGACTTGCCATCTGTCTGTCTGTTTATTAAACCGCTAGTACACAGCTGCAGCCTTGCAGAAAAGAAACTTGTCGCCTACTCCGGGCCGCCGTTGATAGGCCTCCGAAAGTCCCGGCGAGGGGCTCGCGGCCAATGTATGGCCGTGTACTGGGGGGTTAATAACAATGTGTTATCGGCAACGATTCTATCCTATCCCCTGCGTCTTTTCTTGTCTTCAAAGACTGCAACTGCCATGACATGCTGATCAGACAGGATTTTCAAGAGGGTTGGCTGGAAGATGGAGGTCAGGGCACAGCGGCTCTTGTTGGCAGAATGATGACGGAGGATTGGAGATTTTATTTGGGTGATGCACTTCATGATATAAGTCTGGAGTGTTATCTTGAACACAGGTTTGCAATGCATGCAAAGTGGATTTGTTTTCTGACGTTCCGCGGACAGAGGTTGAGGCGTTATTTTGGTTGCTGTGTTTCCAGGACGGTGGGCAGTCGATTTCTCCCATGACTATTTTGATTGCCGCTAATGAGAGGTCATATCCAGTGCGTCAAAGTTGTGCGACGCACACCGCCGAGACTGATATTTTTTATTATTCAGCTCTTGCTGGCTGGTAAAACTCCGTGCAATTTTAACTTATCAGCCCTGTTGGATGAACTGTTATGTTTTGTAAGGTCCCGTGCGCTGCGTTCCTAGTTTCCCAGTTGGAGATATTTGTGTGGGCTGTGCAGGTGGCCGGCCGCAGTGCTGTCATAACTGCTGGTCCTGGCTGGACGCGTGTCCACAGTGGGAATGAATTTCCATTTGTCTTGCTATTTGCCAGTATTGCCAGCTGTGGGCTCTGCAGGCGGTAGCAGTGCTGTCATAACCCGCCAGTACACCGCCCAGGCAAACTTGAGAATCAGAATTGAGGCAATACAAAAAGTTCGGGGGCTCAGGGCTGCCGGACCAAAATGACTTGCGGCGCCAGCTGAAAAAGGAAAGAAGCGCACCGCTGGGGGTGCGGCAAAGCTTGGCACGCAGTGTGAGTCTGCCTCTGCAAAAAGAGGCTCGGATGCACTGGTCCTATGACTGCTGGTTGTTGTCTGTTCGGAGATGTACAGAGGGAATGCGTCTCCATTTGTCTTGCCCTTGCCAGTCTTGGCAGATTTTTTCTTGCCCTGATGGCTGGTGTCTCGAGCTTCTATCAAAGGAATAGAGTTGCTGCTGACTTCCTTTGCCCGAGGAATGCAGTCAAGGGGAACTTGTACTCCTGCTGCACAAGTGATACCTCTTGTGTCCTGGCTCTTCTCATGCCGGTCATTGTGCCCAAGCTCCTAGACATAAGCTAGAAAAGAGAATTGTGGTTGATCATGCCCCCCCCAAAAAAGAAGAGGAAGAAAGGGAGGGGAGAGCTGTGGAAGCAGGAGCAAGCGTCAGAAGGGCATTACAGATAGATAAGGCGGAAACTGTTCTTTGCTCTTCCGATATGTGGCTATTTGATAGTGTGCTGTCTAGAGCCATTGTAGGATACTGTAGTTGGAGTTGACAGGGTATTTTTGTGCCCAGCGTTTTACAGGGGTAATGTATATGTGTGTGTGGGTGCCAGGGCTTGTATTTGGCAGGAAGGCCCATCATGTTGGTGGAGGAATGGTGATCAATTCATGGGGCAAAATCCTTGAGCTGGATATTGTACAGTCATTCATGTAGGGTATGTGGAAGTGGAGGTTATTACTGGTTGTGAGCTTGACATTGACCAGAGTATATTTTGAGGACGAGTTGATGACAGCGTACTCGAGGAGGTGACCCTAGGGCAGGAATGTAGAGTTTGTCTACTGCAATGTTTGCCCTTTTTGTCTCCGCCGAGTCCTTACCACTGGTGACGGGCCTCTCTGTCTTCCGAATATAATTCTTCGCTGGACTTCTGCATTACCTGTCTATGGATGGAGTGGTGGTTCCTGCTTCGTCATCCTGTGCTGGCTTTTAGGAAGATGTGATTGATGCCAGGCAAGACGTTTTTCCTGTGCTTGCGACAAGTTGTACTTAGATATGTGACTTTATATGTCCTGAACTTAAGACTTCAATGGTCGAGCAAAGGTGGAGCTGAACCAGACAGCTTCTTTCTTCATTTGAATGACTGAAAAAGCTGCACGCGTAAAATATTTATGCCGGGAATGGGGCATTTGCTTGGTTCAGTCTTTTCACCACCTGCGTTTTGTGGTCATCAGAGCCCACTAGGGCGTTAGCTCATAACTCCACTGGGGTATATCAAAAATGACTCATGGCAGGCGCTCTTGAATTCCTCAAGAAAAACGGTGAGCAATCAGCGCTTGCTGTTGGACCTTTGCATGGAAATGGGATGTGAACTTTAGATTTATTTTTCCTGTCTTTGCTTGATGTCCCCTTCTTTCCGGAGTTCTATGCGCCGATGTTGTTGTCTTGTGAAAGGAAAATAGTGTTTTGTTTTCCAACGTGTATCACTTTGCGCAATGAGTATACTATACAGTGCGATTGTACACAAAAGAATAAAGTTGAATGCAGACGGATGTATTGATTATGAACCGGAACTACTCGTGGGCCAATGTTTCTGACCGATTTTGCGATGTGTGGATGTGCCAACTATGATGTCATGACGGAATGTGTCGTCTCTAGCCCGATGTTGAGATTGTTCCATCCCACAGAGGATCTCCTGCCTGCCCAATGCCTGTCCTTGCAAGCCTTCAGTCATTCAATCTAATCATTTGATATCAAAATGCCGTTGTTCCTGCCGAACAACTTTCCTTGGCCAGGGCCTGGCTGTAAAGCTTCACATCCTGGAGCAATCTGCACTTGTTATGGAAACCCTGTTCTCGACATGCTGACATGGTCGGTATAAATTCCCTTTACCCTGGCTCAATGCACACAAATAAGCCTCCTTTTCTAGCTAAATAGCCACACATATGCATTACCCAGTTTTCTCCATACAACCGAGTCAACTCGCAGTAAAGCCTATCACAAATAAGCCTCCTTTTCTAGCAGCTGCTCTGCGCGACTGAGACCGACCTCTTCGTTTGCTACTGCTCCGGCACTCCATGTTTAGTAATTGCTGGTTGGGAACTCAGGATGGAGAGGGAGATTGGGCCTCACTCCGCGTTCTCACGAAATGTGCAAATTGATAATGATTTTCCGCTAGAAAATGGGAAGAAACACAGCCATATATTGTCAGGTCTGATGGTCGACTAGGATTTTTTTTTTTTTTTTTTTTTTTTTTTTTAATGTGGCTGCGTCTTATTTCTCTGTGCAGTACGTCTTCGGTTATTTGAACGTAATTTGGGTTGTTTGTGGCCTATGGCGAGTGCCCGACTTGGTCACCTTCTCACGGATATTTATGCGGCAATCTCGGTCCGCATTCTGTGAGTTGAATGGAATGAGGAAGTTTCATGCAAAGCCTCGGCGAGTGTTGTAGACCTTTTTCTGCACATGTTTTTATGCAGTCCAGCTTGTAGTTACTTGTGTGTTGAACAGGAGCTTTGGTGGCATTATGTGTCAGGTAGGGTTTCATGGTACTCGCGGCGTGTAGACAGGCACTTGCATTTTTGCTTAGGTCATTGGGTGCGTGCGACTTTGGCATTATCTGGACAACTATCTAATGATTGTGCACAGTAGGCAGTCGAGGTTTGCTAGGTTTCACCACAAGGAAGTGCACAGCATTGTTTCTCATGTCTATCTAGCTTTTGTGATATCAAATCTCCTAGTCTACGCTGCAGCTGAGTCCCATGGCTGTGTTTGTGTTTTGTGGTTTCTTCTCTGTGACAGCTTTTTTGGGATGCATGATCGCTACATCCCAACGATCGGTAAAACGTTGTGTTGGAAAACGCTGGTCACACTCTTGAGAGCTGGTTTGATCATCTTGAAAGCACCACATCGTTCGCTCACATCACCTGAGGTTTACCGGTGCGCTTGGAGTCGGTTTATCGCATTCCTTTGATAATCTTCTTGTGGATGGTGAGTTTGCTCTGCTTTGTCAGCCTTTTGACCCCTCGTAGAGGGAGCAGGAGTTGTTTTGTGTGCCTATGGATTGCCTTGTTTTTTTTTTTTTGCATCTTTTGCAGTGAAAGTACCTACGGTACCAGTTCATAGTTGGTTATTGAAGCTGCGAAGTGTGCAATACTCTAGGTAGACCGAACATTCAAGAGTGTGACATGGGTTATAGAAGGTGACATTACCAAATAGAGCTTGATGAGTACCGATGTTCGGGTGATGGTGTTTGCCTTTTCCATCCACGCATCTAACACATAGGGATTTTTGGACTTAAGCTCTAGGCTAAAGCTAGGGCCTTGCCACTCTTGTTGGATGCGGCGCATTGCTCAACACCGGTGACTTGTCATTGTTCAGCTATCCTGAGGGAAACTTCGGAGGGAACCAGCTATGAGACGGTTCGATCAGTCTTTCGCCCCCATATACCCGAGTCCGACAAACGATTTGTACGTCAGTATCGCTGCGAGCCTCCACCAGACTTTCCTCTGGCCTTGCCCTAGCACCCACCAGCTGGCATGCACGGGTGGCTTGTCATTGTTATTAGCATTGCCTTTTTAATATATAGGGTGCTGGCTCTGAGGTATTTTAAGCGAACGGATCGGCACCAGGTAATTCAGAGTCATTTCATTCATATGATTCCATCAGCATTCGCACTCATCTCTGTTTCTACTAACAGTCCATTCAGGCTCAAGCGGTGGGCGTGGCTTGTCATTGTGAGATACTTACTCTTTGTTGTACCCTTTGTCACGGTATTCCTGGGAGTGTTGTGTTACTGTTATGGCAATTGAGCAGGGGGAATACCTAGGTTCTTTCTGTGCCTTTTGGCTAAGAACAAGATGGAGCTTAACATGTGATCCTTAGTCCAATGGGCCACGTTTAGTTTTAAATTAGAAGAATGACAGAAAAAGAACTTACATCCTTTAGCCTGGTGCTTTTGACATTGTGCTGATGACGATGTCGCTGCAAACATCCGCGCTGCCGCCATTCTGAGCTTTGTGAGGAAGAACAGATAGCGGGCGATGTGCAAGCATCCATGGTTTGTCAATGGCTTTACCCCCAACTTCTGTCTCAATTGCGTTTTCTATTTCTTAGCAAGCCTTGCACGTTAGCTGCTCGTCGGATCCAAACCAAAACTAGCTTTTATGTTCTAGATCATTATTATGGAGGCAAAGTCATCATCATTCATGGAGCTTCTAGGATCTCACCGCGCTGAATGATCAGTTTTCGTGCACAGTGGAGGGCTGGAATGCCTCGTACGGGAATCCCACCTTATCCGTCATTATTGCACAGCTCAGCCGCGCGACTCGTTTACCATCCACATCAAGGCCACAGATCTGCAGGAGGTACTTGGGGCAACGCAGTTGCGCCCTGTGTTGCCATGACCAGAAGTAATTGCATCCTCGAGCAGTCACTGAGTCGTGTTCAGCTTTTGTAACTTCAGTGAAGTGGCCTTGAGTGTTCCTCCGTGTATGACAATAACTCACTCTCGTCCAACTGTGGATGTCATGGAGTTGCCTTTCCTCACCTTTCCAATCTTGTGGATGGGAGAGAGAGTTGTCTGTCTATTGCCTTTGCAAACCACCAGTACACGGCCCCGGGCAAGTCGAGAACAACAGAGGCTCTGTCCAAAAAGTTTGGAGACTCGGGGCAACTGGATCAAAGTGGCTGGCAGCACCATGCAACACAAAAACAAAAACGCCGGGCTGGGGTTTTGTCAAAGCTTGGCACGCAGGCGGAGTCCGCCTTGTGCAAAAGAGGCTCGGATGTACTGGTGGTTTAAGGCTCAAAGTGTGCTCGTTGAATGGGGAAACAGCCAAACGTGCGCCAAGCGGTGGGCGATAGGACTTGATGATTTCCTTAAAAGGACCACTTCCTTACCAAGCTGTTGGCCGCGGGCTGGTACCCGCAAGTCTCAGGGGTGGGAAGCGAAAAGTAGGCCGCTGATGAAATTAGTCAGCGGTGGCCTGCTTTCGGCCCGGCGCACGAAGAATGCGGTGTAGGCTATATTCCCACTTTTCCCGACAGGGGGAAAGGTAGTGGCGATTTAACGAATACAAAAACCTGTTGGCCAGACAGCCTCAATCTTCTTCTTCACCCTCATCTGCGTCCCGGAAGTTGAAGAGCTGGCATTCTGTCATCCTCGTCAATCCAGTGCATCTGTGATCTCATTGTGCGAGCCAGCAGCGTTCACTTTGTTCTACGTATGCCTTCTTGTGCTGTCTTCAACAGCGTTTGGCCGTTGTCCTTGTGTACGGGACATCGGAATTTGGCAATTTGGTGCAGGAATTAGTATTTCTTCCCTCCCTCGTATGGTTCTGACAGTTCCACTTGCACCCACTGTCCCAAATCCGTTCCTGATCTCCTTGGCCGGGCGTGCAACCACCATAGGGGTTACACCCATATAATGCAAAACTCAAATATGCAAGACTCGCTGAAAGTCAAAAGACAAAGAATGGAACAGAATGAAAAGAATGAAAATAATTAAAGAAGTCAAAATACACAAGGTGAACCACCGTCTTCCCTTCCATCCCTTCCCTCTCATCTTCATCTCCCTCAGAATGACAAATGTATGAATAAACAGGAATGATGTTAGAGCAATCCCCCTTATTGCCAGCACTCAAAGAGTCCTTTCGGCGAGATCGTCACTTCTCTCTTCCTGGCTGCAACTAGCACTATGGTGGAACATCCATGCTCATCACGAATGTTCGAAGGACAAAGCAATCTCTCTATGCGTCTCCCATCTCTTCTCCACCATAGCCATGCTGTTCAAGACCAACTGGAACCCACACAGGGGCCTTTAGGATGTAGTGCCAACCAAGCGAGGGAGGATGAACGTCCCCCACAGCCATAGGTGGTGGGTCTATCATGTCGGTTCCTCTCTCACTCCCTTTTCCTCAACTTCTACACCCTTCTCACACTTTTCCATAGCCTGGCATTGGTCGCTTCACCCTCTAGCTCCATAGCCAAGGCCTTCTCCCTCCTCCGCCTTCTACTACATAGCGAGGTAGGTATCCTTCTCCACTCTCCAGCTCGGCCGCTCAGCAGGAGCTCCTACGTCACTCATTGTACCCGAATGACATACTCTTGCATCTTGGCCTCACAGCTTCACTCAGGCTTTGGTACAGCTAGGCTTACGAGGAGTTCCCGTAGTCAGACTGATTGTGTGCGGGTCATTGCACTCCCACCGACCCAGAAGCGAGGTCCCTTCGAGCTAGAAAAAACCTAGGGAGCTGCACAAAATGCATTATAGGCCAAAAAACCATATAGTACACGTGTATGGTTTGCACGCGTTCTAATCACACATCAGTCCACGCTCGTTTGCGTTGACAAAAGTGGCGCAGCAGTCTGCAGTTCAGACCAAGAAATCCAATGGAGATCATCGAGGGGATGATAGAGAAATGTACTAAATGTTCGCCATTTCGACCTTTATGCAATCAATCTTGGAGCTACTATTCATGGGGTGTGGAGTCGTGGGCGACTTGCTGGGGAATTCATTGGCGTTAGTGCAGGGGTACGACTTAGGTGCATGAAACACCGGATACGTACGCAACTGCGGGGAAATGTACTAATTATTTGTGTTTTCGACCTTTATGCAATCAATCTCGCAGCTACCATTCATGGGGTGCAGAGTCATGGATGGCTTGGCGGGAAATTCATCTGAGTTAGTGCAGGGCTACAACTTAGGGGCATGAAACACGGGATACGTACGCAGCTGCGGGGGACAATCCACGACGTAGGAGGGTCCAAAGTGCTCATCTTCTAGGACCTTGAATAGGCCAGGCTCCATGGTCAAGAGGCAGCAGTTTGCGTGACACTCCCTCCTCATCTGAGAACTCGGAGATTTTGACCTTGACATAATCACCTTCCTTGAGAGTGGCAGATCTGCATTGCTTGTTTGCATGCCCCCTAACCATGGCCTCTTGCTGTTTGCATATCACTGAGACAGCACATAAGCAGTTACTGGTACGTTACACCGTACCCAGGCATGCCAGGGGTCAAGCTGATATGCTGGTCAGGCCATAAGTAATCAATGCGACTGTGAACTGAGTAACTGACCTGCAACTCATATGGGGTCATACCGGAAGCAGAATGGATGGACTGGTTGTACAGATTCCGTACTATTGGTAGGTCCTTGTCCCGACTGTTCTGATCAGGGACTAAAAGCGAACACAATGATTGTGTGACTGTTTGGTTCATTTCTTCTGCTTGTCCAGTTGCCTCTGCATGACGACCTTAAGTCATGGCCAACTGCAACTTCGTAGTGAGGGATTTCTACTGCGAACTAATGATGCGGGTGTCCTGATTGCTTGCAAGCGTTTTCGGGGGCCCCCATTCTAGAATGTAGTGCTTCTCTAATTCCTCAATGACCAGATCCATCGGTGCATGGGGTGGCAGAGCAATGAAAGTGACGAAGTTAGGAAAACCTTCCAACACACACCATGATCTGAGAGAACCCACTTGTGCTTTCCCTTCCCATGTCAGTGAAGTCGATGGAAAAAGATTCACTGGGGCCCTCGGGAACACGAAGGGAACTATAAGGAAACCACGGGGTTGCTGCCGGTGGAGTTTGTTCCTTTGGAAGACTTGACAACTCTCCGCGAACTTACGTACAGATCCCTTCGTACCATGCTGATAAAACTTCTGCACTAAACTCACATACATTTTAAACAGATCCCTCCATACCATGCCGATAAAAATTCTGCACTAAACTCACAAAAGTTTGAAAGTGACCGTCCCGTTGTTGATACATTCGCCCAGAATTCGAGATGAATTGCCTCAGGCACACGCTTCCTATCACGTTTCACATGTACGCGGAGCAGCATACCGTCCTGTATGTGGAAATCAGGCTGGCAACCGGCATCAGGCAGCAACGGTGTAAAGATGGGCCCTGTTACGATCCTGGTCATTCCCAAAGTGCAAATTCACAATGAAAGACAATGCCACCCAATTGCGAAATAAATGAAAGCACTTGCAAAGAGATAGAGACCAAAGAAGAGAGAAAGAAGAAGAAGAAGAAGAAGAAGAAGAACTGCTGACATCACAATAGGTCCACCATAGCTATGGCTTCCCCCCTTCTTCCACCTCTCACATGCCTAGGCTATGGCGGACTACTGAGGCCCTCCTGTGCAAAGGACAACGCAAAGCAGCTATGTTGCTGCACTCCTGTCCAAAGGACAACGCAAAGCAGCTATGTCGCTGCACTCCTGTCCAAAGGACAACCCAAAGCAGCTATGCTGCTGCTGACTGAGCCGCCATGCCTGACTCTGCCTCGAGCTTCCTTGGTGCGGCACTACCCCAACTGGGGCCTTCCAGATGCAGCGCCCAACAAGGTGATGATGATGGTGTCTACCATAGCCAGGTAGGTACCTTGCCACTCTCCTCCTTCGCCCCTTTCTACCTCCTCCTCAGGCTGGGCTGCTCGCCATAGCCAGGCTGAGCGCCCAGCTGCTTGTCACCTCCAGGCAGCGCTGGCCAAGTCCAGCGCTTGGCTCCAGCAGCAGCATGTCGCCAATCCTTGCATACCGCAAACGAGGAGGAGCTGCTTGTTCCTCCGGAAGATATAGCGGCCTACTGGCCTCTTGGGCGGTGACTTCCTAGGCCGAGCGGCCTCTTAGCAATCGGTACCTCCTCCCTTTGGGAGGGAAACATCATTCCAGGGTCTGCTATCGTCCGGACAGGCCCTAGACTCAGGCTACTTGGACTGGTACCGGCCTACCTCTAACCTACCGCTACTGGGCCTCTAAAAATGCCAACTTTTTGTCTTCTTCTGCTCGGCCTCCAGTACCTGACACTTCTACCACTACTTGAGTGGTACCGGCCTACCTGCTACTTGAGTGTTTTTCCCCACTGCTCTAAGTGTCGCGGGCCTACCCCCGCTACTTGAGTGTTTTCCCCGCTGCAACCCTCAAAGTCACGGCCACAGGTAAGTACCAGCCCTGCCGGGCCTTTCAACCAACAAGTACCCTTGCGGGTCACACATGCACTCAGCTGACAAGCACTTAGACAGGCACGCAACACACACAGACTTGGAAACCAGAGCAGAATGCGGGAATCTCAGCAAGGCATTCATTCCAGCAGCATATCCCAGAATCAGCAGTGTTCTCAGTCTGTGTTTTGGAGGGTCATTACAGGCCTAAAAATAGGGTCCTTGGGTGTTGTGAAATGAACCAAGTTCTCATCAAGTTTCACCTCACATACGTCAATGAGCATTCACACGAGAGTTCACACGTGAGAAGCTGAAGTTGAGATACAATTGACACAAGTGGAAACCGCCTCCAAAATTATCGTTATTATACAAAGAAACGTTTATGTCACCAGCGGCTCTGAACTGATCTCGACCGGATGATGGCTATGTCTTCTCTCTCCCTCTGCACTCCCGCTCTTCTTTTTGACTTGGCTCGCTCTGCCTCACCCTCGGTCTCTACACTACATCGTAACCCTGGATGCACCCACTCAGGTAAGCTTCACACTTGGCGGCTATGGCCGCCCTCCTTCCTATCTCCCTCTACCCCAGATATGGAGTAACTCTCAAGCGCACCCTTCGTCCTTCAGGCACGAAGTGCCCAAGTGCCTTAACGCACAAGCGGCAGCAGCGCTTCTGCATCGTGCAATTGAACACGCGATGAGCCTTGCACTGTAGCTGCTAAATATAGCACTTGACTTGGCTTGGCTTGCTTCAGACTGGTACCATCGGCCGCGGCCTGTCTGCTGCAATCATTTTGTCGGCCTGGTAGCTTCTGGACTTTCCTTGGACATGCTGCAAAAATAGGACTTGGAACTGTACTGGACTGGACTGGACTTTTCTGGTCGGGTACTGGACTGACTTTTACGGACCTGTGATGTGTCGGTACCGACACTTACCAACCTACGACGCTTCGGCCTATGGACCGTATGCCCTACGCTACTGGGGACAGCCTGGGACCGGGGCCATCTGGAACTGGGACAATTTTGGGACCCTAGGACCGGGACTTGGGTTGTCTGCAGCGTGAATTCTTTCAGTTGAGCCTCTCCTACAAATTTGGAGGCCATGAGCCCTCGATAAAATGCATCGGCAGTTCGTGGCCACCTATTTTTTTATGCTGAATCTCCTTTTTCGGACGTATTGGTGGTTTAACAATGGAGTTCATACATTCTGGGTGATGAGATAGAGCATTAGCAACGCAATTATAATAGCCGTTTTTGTGCTTGAGCTCCGAAGTTGTACACATCAATCGCTTGGCACCATCGAGTCAAGGTAGTGTTGAGTTTGGGCCGGGTCTTAAACCACCTGTACATGGCCCCAGTTAACTGGAGAACCTGAGGCCGAGCGCTGCAGATAAAATGAATCGGCGGTGGGCGGCCTTCGAAAGGGGCCTGCGGCTGACAGCTGGCGTGCACTGGTGCTTTAAACCACCAGTACACGGTCATACATCGGTCGCGGCCCCCTCATCATGAGTTTTGAAGGCCCGAAACTCTACGCCGGCCATTTAGGATTTTTATCAAGGACGCGCCAGCCCCGACTTCTTCGGTGCTGGAGACAAGTTTTTTTTCTGCAAGACTGGGGCCGTGTACTGCTGGTTTAATCCACTACAGAATCTGATGATTGGAATAGACCTTGAAGCGCCGGCCAAGGAGGTAATGCCTCCAACACTCCAATTGCTTCCTGAAGCGCGAAGAGTTCGCATTCCTAAGTGGAGCTGGCAACCTTTTGGGAGGTCAGCTTCCTACCCCTGCAGTCTACTCCCATCATCTTGCTGTAGAACAGTGCCAACGCCAAATTGGCTTGCATTGGTGGTTACAACAAAAGCTAGAGATTGAGATCAGCTATGCAAAGGACCGAATAACTCCCAATTGCATTCTGCAATTTCTGAAACACAGTCTCACATTCCTCACTTCATGCAAAACAAACGTCCTTGCTTGTCATTTGTTCTCAAGGGCGGGATATTGCTGAGGAATTTGAAACAAATGTCCTTTAGCAGGATGCAAGATCCAAGAATCGCCGTAGATCATGCACATTCGCATGTTGAGGCCATGAGGTGATGGCTTCCACCTTCACCTTCACTGCCTGTGGCTCAAGGTACGCAGTGTAAATCCTGTGCCCAAGGTAGATAACGCTGTCCTTCCCAAACTCACTTGTATTGATTCTGGGGAGGTGTGAATAGCACGGTCTTTTTTTCTTTTTTTCTTTAACACCCAGGGTATTTTAGTGGCCGGAGACCTTGGAGGAACCTTGAACCATTTTCCCGGTTCCTATCCGAATGGATTGCCTCATCTACTCTTTTATCTGCCACCCTCACTGCCCCGGGGGACCATAGACCCCAGCCACCATACTCCTAAGGCTTACACACGTGGCTGGCAATCAATCACCATGGGTCTACTCATGCATGGTCTTGAATGAGCTCTTGCTGCTTGACATTTTTGTCTTCTCACATGCTGTTCCTTGCAACCTTGCATGATTGTGCTAAAAACACAGAATAGTCTCTCAGGAGAAAAGGACAATGAAATTAACCCCCCCTTGTACTAGGCAATCCATCTCTCTCTCTCTCATTGTTCTCTCTCTCTCTCTCTCTCTCTCTCATTGTTATGCGCACACACATTCACATGTCATACTTCTGCAGGTTGAAGTTTGGCATGCAAAGTTGTGCGCGCCTCTGTACATGTATGCGACTCCTCCCGCAACAACCTCCCTGTCCTCCGTCATAACATCAGAAAGAAATCACCACTCCTGTTTGCACATTGGAGACTTGCATCAGTGTGTTTTGTGCATATGGCTAGTCTGTCTGTGTTTCTCTCTTTCTCTTTCGGTGTGGAACAAAATGGTTTCTCCGACAAGTCCTTTGTTTACAAAGTATTTATGTTGTGTGGTTAGTCTGCCTTGCAGCTCTGCGTCTATAGAGCTCTCACTTGCCAAATCTGAGTGGTATTGCACAGGTCACCGTTGATCGAAGCTTTCACTGTATCGTCCAAGACATTGCCTGGAATTATTTTACAATAATTTGCTGGTTCAAACTTCACAAAATGGAGACCTGAACGGTGAATAGGGTTGCCTTTTGTCTCCTATCAATTGATAGGGCAAAGGCAGCCTTTTCCCCCAAACTAGCTGCTGACTAGCATCCTTAATGAGTTTGTCAATCAAGGACCTCCCGAGATTGATGGTGTATCTGATCTTCGCTTTCTGACACCCAAAACTAGGTTTTGCCCCAGGCTACCTGGGCACATGGCTGGGCTTCACCTGGTGGGCAGACACCAGTCCACCTGGATAAACCGGGTGAGCGAAAAATGTGGCAAGGCTTGCTCGGGGTTTGTGCTTGCCTGACGAGTCAGAATCTGGCCTTATCCTCCAGTTTCTTGTTGGGTCAGTGAGGGGTGCTTAAGTTCTTTTCCCATGTTCCTTTTAACTTGAAATTAATAAGGAATTTGGAAGTGATCCTCAGCAGAAAGTTGTTAGTGTTTTCAATTTTTTCTGTGAGGCTGATAGGGCCTCAGAATCCCGGGTGAAGATGGGTAGGCCCTAAGTTTTGGCCACAGAGATTTTGGCCCGGTCAAACATGGAAAGGATGGGCACGCCAAGTCCAGGTACGATTCTGGCAATCTAGGTCGTGATAGGCCGTGGCCTGTGCAGAATATTCCGGAGGCAGTAACTACAAGCCGAGTTGGGACCCCGGCCAATGAATATAGACGGCCGCGAGGGCAAAGGCAGCATCTTTTTGGGCAGACTGTTTGCTGTGAGAGAGCCCACGTACAGCTGAGTGCTATCATTGCCTGTCAGTGCCCAGTGGTGCTAGGAAAGTGAGGTCCTGTGAGTAGGAGAGAGCTAAGGATAGCCAGGTTGGGGAGGGAGCGAGAGAATGGGGGCTAGAAAAGGGAGGTCCTCGGTGTAGGAGAGAGAAAGGTGGTGAGGATGAGAGTGGCAAGGGACATAGCCAGTGGATGGGAACGTAAGCTTTAGCGTGTACGTATACGTGTTCATCTGGTCATTTGTGGAAGGAGCATGGAGCTGAGTGGCATTGTCCTTCAGTGAGCATTAGAGTGGGCTAGCAGATACGGTTGGTGACTGCTCGTTACGTTAGTCAATAGAGACCGACATTAAAGAGTGTTACTATTATTGTTGTTGGATTGATAGATTGGAGGTGAGTCGGGGCCTGTCTTCATCAAGACACATCAATATTGTCAACATCTTATGCATGTGTGATTAATGCATTGCCATTTTGACTCTTAGCTTTAGCGCTTTGGCAATCCTTGTGCACGAGATCTCAATGATCTTCTGATTCGAGTTTCCTCTGCTACGGTTCCTTTGTATCAGAACGCTCCCTGTTTCTGCCGCTTCGCTGTGTCCGCACTACTTGGTGATGGTGAAGGAGTGAGGTGTGGGACTGCGCACATCTGTCGTTAGCTGTCCCTGTCCACTTAGAGGAGAAGTGGGTGGAAGGGAGGGAGAGTGCATGACAAGTGGTGACAACTTCCCTTGGTGATTGTAATTACCAATATGGTACGTGATCAGCATTATACGGTTCTGTAATCTGGCTCATATGTTTTCAGCGTTGATTGGAATTGACCGGGCTTCAGATGATGTCATCAACTATTCCAGTTAGTGAGTTGTATTGGGTGAGAGTCTTCAACGAGGGTAAGTGCTCATTGCCCTATCTCACCTGTCTAATTCAGTTCTTACAATGCGGTTGTGCAATTTGCTTGAGGGCCGTCTCTCCTGTGAGGTATAAGTGGCGTTCAGTCTTGAGCGTCATTCCAGTTCCTGGTGGTTTTGGCGGGAGATGGGAGCGTGTGTGGGAAGGGTGCTGATGATGAGATGGAGCAGGTGATGATGTGGGACTAGTTCCCAGCAGTCTGTTCACCCATGTGCGCTGTGAATTGAGTGGGTGGAAAGGGAGAGACACACGAGAGATGGGTGAGAGTTGGCTGTTTGCTCATTCGTATATTTGTTAAATAAGTATTTACACATGTCATCTTTTTCTTCTGCTATTATAGTCTGTCCATTGATTACAATGATTAGGAGATATGGTTGGACTAATTAGTCTTGTATTAGTAATTAGGATCTGATTAGTGGTCACCTGGCCGATCTATCGGCAGCTTGTCGTTGAGAAGGGGTTGAGGGTTAGGTCATGGCTGTATTTGACACGGTTTTCCTGAAGTTCTTGGGTTACTGATTATTATTATATCCTTGATGATTCCGTATGCAATCAGTCTTGAATTAGTGGAAGCCAGTCTGTTCTGTCCTTGTTTAGGTTAGCGATAGGTTTTGCCCAAGTGGATGAGCTATCTGGTCAGTTCTGAGACCCAGATGAAACCAATAGTTTTGCAAAGTCTGGGATTACTTGAAAAGAGGCGCAGAACGCAAAAACCCTTGCAGAGCTGTCAGGAGCAGCGGGTTCAGGCAGAGGTTCTGCAGCCAGAGATCCCATTAGCTGGCACAACAAGGATGGGGCGTAATGTCACATGAACAAAGGAGAAATCCGCAGGATTTAATGCAGACTCCGGCCATCTGCAGGATCTAATGCAGACTCCTGCCACTGTTGGTTGGTTAGATAGTCCAGGGTGAGCTTTTAAGGACACGGATCAAAAGATGGAAAAGTGCAAAGGAAGTCTTAGGAAACGGAAAGTCACCAATGGAGGAACTGGAGTGTAGTTGCAAGAGCATATAAGAATTATAAAGTAGAAGAGTGAGATAAATGGCACGAAGAAAGCTCTTCCCAAATAGTTGATTCTGAACAACATGGCAACAGTCCATGCCATTGCAGTCGTGCCGTCAACAACCTCACCTCTGTGCAAAATCAGATGATGGGCGCTATTGATCAGTTGGTAATTTAAGTACATTTTGCCAGGTGCTTCCTAGGTCGCTTGTGGTTGTATCCACCACTCCAGTAACTAGTCGTGTGGCCGGTTCAACGGTAGTGACAGCACCTGCCTCAATGGTATCGGTCTTGCTGCTTGGTTACTATTCTCTCGTCCCTCATGTGGCTGATATTGTCCCAATGGCTTGACCTGTCTCAGCCCCTGCTCTTGTCTCTTTGTTTCTTTTGTTTCGGCTGCAGCAGGCACACTTGTCCGAACCAAATCATCCAAGATCAATATGAAGGAGCCCTTAGACTCCACATTAGAGGAGGATGATAATCTACCCAATTGCATAGCCACAGAAGTTATTGGAACCTTCATTGATGTAAAGCATATTCCCAAAGAGTGCAAAGTAGTGGTAGCAGCTTTCTCTAGGTGGAACTGGTCAAAACTGACTGAATGGCAAAATGCATAAGGCACGCCTGGGGAAGAATCTGAGTGCATGGACCACTAGGTATAGTTTGGTAGAGTCCCCGAAGATGGTGGGAACCCATTTAAGAGATTTGACTGCTGCACAAAAGTCTTCAAATAAATTGAATAACACAGGGATTCGAGAGTTTTGAGCATGGTTGTCAACTGGACGTCCGGATCCGGATCCAGACAGCCCGGTCTGGATGTCTGGGTCCGGTGTACGGTTTGGGGTGTCCGGTTGGGCCCCTTTTCAAGAAAATAAAAAAAAAAAGGGGTCCCCAGGCGATTTTCCAGTAAGGTGGGCCCCCAAAAATGGTTGGTGCAGTTTTTGGTGGACCGTTGGGCCAACCGGACCGGCTGTGAAGAGCCTGTACTTGCAATCTTGGTTGAACTTCAGCGGGCCAAGGAGAACTGGTTGTTGGAGGCATTCGGTGCCCGCTCGTGGGAGGAGGCCATTTTCAAACTTTGCGCCTCCTGTAGCAGGCGTCCACCTTGCACACAAGTGCTCTCCCACAGTAGACGCCCGCTCCTGCCACGCCATCACCAGCTTCATGTTGTCTATTTGAATTTTGAAATCTGTTTGACAATTTGTGCAATACTGCGCGCGCGCGTGTGTGTGTGTGTGTGTGTGTGTGTGTGTGTGTGTGTGTGTGCTGGATAACACAACTGCAGCAGCGTGTCTTTTTTTCTTTTTAATCCGGACGTCTGGACTTGGTCATCCATAACCGGACCGTCCAGGTCCGTATGTCCGTATGTCTGGATCAGTGTCCGGATTAATCATCCGGACTTGCTCATCCATAACCGTCCGGATTAGTGTCTGGATTAATCCAGACACGGGTCCGGGGCCGGTGTCTAGATGTCCGGGTCCGGGGCAACCATGGTTTTGAGTTAGTCAAGGCTCTGATAAACGAGGTAGAAAAACTAATCTAGGTGCCAGGTGTTGACTATATACAGGAGCAACTTTTTATTTGGGATTCAAGCGCCTTAGGGACATTAGAAAACTGTTAGCTAGTGAGGCAAACCCTTGTTTCCATACCCTTGCCTCTCTATCTCTTATGCTGGTAGTGAAGCAGGGAAGGGGACTGTATCGAGGGAAGGACTGCTCTATGCTCAAAGAAGGAATGGTCATCCTTTTCTTGTTCGTAGTGATGACACAACAGATTAGTGGTCCTGTTAGGAGGGTCTACGGCTGACAAAGGAGGAGGAAGGCAATGATACTGAAGAGGGGTGAGTCGTTGATGCAGGTAAAGACAAAGGAAAGGAACAAAAGGACAAACCCCTCTACAGGATCCAGGCACTTCCCGAAACAAACCATCTCTGCCGACAATGGTGAGGAAGCCAAGGTGGTATTAGAGGATTAGTAAGGAGCTCTGGCGGGATATAATGATGAGGCGAGCGTGTATGAGATGTGGTGAAGTAAGCCACATCAAGAAGTTCTCCACATAGGTAAAGAAGGGGAGCATGAAGAGTGCATGCAGCCTCTTTTACATGATCTGGTGAAGCTGATAGTGTACTGTTCGGTCAATATGTTGCTCCAATGGCCTTACAGACCATGGTGGTGGTGGCTGCTGACCTTCAGTCTGTCTTGCAGTCACACTTCGGTGATGAGATCCTCCCCACTCGAGATGTGATTGACCCAGGATCTTATTAGAGGTTGAGGTGAACTGTGCTTAAGCAAGAGCCTTGACTGATATTGGATCCACTTAGAGACCCCACTTCGAGTTATACAAGTCGAGCCATGTGTAGTGAAACTGCGTCTTAGTGAGAAGTTGCAGGAGTTGGAAAGGACAATTAGTACCTACAAGTGCAAACACATGACGGGTGACTATTGTGTGAAGGTTGTAATCTGCGCTTTGGTTTCTTTGTTGCTTAATGATGATTTGCTTTGTTATCTAGGGTTACTTAGCCAATTATTGTTTGAGAGCCAAGCAGAACGCCTAGGATTCGAGGTGGTCAATGTGCAAGAGGTATCAACGTCATCAACTTGTCCAATCCTATGGGTGTTTGAGAGCGACTTTGTCCTGCAACTGTTGGAAGCAGAACGAAAAGGAGGGTATATGCTTAGTAATTATGTCACAGAAGGAGTAATGTGTAGAAGTTCCTAAACTGATAGAGGAAGTCACCCCTGAATTTGTAGACCTTCAGAGTGAGTTCACGGGGTTTGTGAAAAGGGAGGTACAAAATACTCTAGAAATAGTCCCACATGGAGGAAGAGTTCGCAAAGGGTACAACCTATAGGTTGTATCCTATGAAGCTTGATAAGCTTCGTAAACAACTGAAGGAGCTTACAGAGAAAGGCAGGTTAAGATGTAGGGAGTTGTGGATGTGCATTGGCTATAGGTCTCAGTGCCATTACAATCAAAAACATTAATCCCATACCTGGCATAGATGACCTCATTGGTAGGCCGCAGAGATAAGGACTTTAGCAAGGTATATCTAAAACCCGGATATCATCTGATAGATGTAAGCCCCGAGGATCAATACAAGATTGCACTTCAAATTAGATAAGAGCTGTTTGAGTTTGTGATGATGCCTTTTAAGCTTTTTGTGATGCGTGTGGAACATTTCGGCATCCTGGATTGCTCAAACAATACCAA
Source organism: Chara braunii (assembly GCA_003427395.1). Taxonomy (NCBI): domain Eukaryota; kingdom Viridiplantae; phylum Streptophyta; class Charophyceae; order Charales; family Characeae; genus Chara; species Chara braunii. The sequence goes on along the minus strand of BFEA01000162.1, from coordinate 2,793,671 downwards.
TACAAGATCTATGCTGCTAAATGTGAGCTTGGCCGCCCTGGAATGTTATATCTGGATCATGAGATCTATAAAGTCGGGTTGAGACGAGAAGATGCGAAGGTCCCAGACATGAGGAATTGGCCAGGACCATGGAATGTATCAGAAGCGTTATCTTTCTTGGGATTGCCACATACTGTAGGCAGTTTGTTCAGAACGGCAACAATGATATCGTTCTTAGGATTGCCCAGTACTGTAGGCAGTTCATTTAGAACTGCAACAGTATAGCAAGTCCTTTGACTAAGCTTGTGGTTGCTGATGGACTAGATTGGATCCCCATGGTGAATGGACTAGAGAGTGTTAGTGAGCCTTCAATGCCTATCCAGTCCTAAAGACTGTTGGTCTTGACAAACCTGACCAAACCTGTCCATTCTGACTTCCAATGCTAGCCTGTATGGGGTAGGTGCAATACTATGGCAACAGTAGGGGAACAAGCTGAGACCACTTAGTAAATGTCTAAGAAGATGCCTTGTATGGAACTTGCGGCATCTACCTATGAGAAGGAGCTATAGGCTTTGCTCGTCTCCCGGAAGCATTATTTGCATGGTAGAAAATTTTGAAGCGATGTCTGACTGTGATTCATCTAGAGCTCGATTGGATGTACAGATATGCTTGACTTCACACTGAATCATCTCGAAGGTAAGTTCTATGTGGTTGCTGATGCACTTTCACCCGAAGCTGACTGCCTAGGTGTGATTGTTGGTTTGTATGCAGGGGATAGTTTGTTTACTCAGTGCGGTCTTTGTGGGCCTCCAGGACAACGATAAGGTCATTAATGAGTAGTACAGATTGTCAAAGGGTTACTCTCAGTAAGGATGGGTTTGAGAGACTGTGATCCAAATGTAGACTCAGTGAAGAGCCTATTTCTAGGTAAATGTCATGATAAACACACTTGGGATTTAGGAAGACTTATGCTAATCTGTTATAGGAATTCTGGCGGCCAATTGTAACTCAATATGAACATGGATATGTAGAAAGTGGCGAGGTTTGCGTCTTGGATAAGCCCTGTGCTCAAGTGCCTTTAGGCGAGAGATGGTTAACGGAGGGCCAAATATTCGCCAGTTTCGCCGGCAATTTCGGTGTGAAAATTTTAAAAATAAAGGATATGGGCCCATAGTGCAAATATTAAAAAAGGAAACAGGCCAAAGAAAACGAAAAGAAAAACACTATAAAACCTAACACAAAAACACTGTCCGAGTTAAAATGAAGCGTCCAACGAATTCAACGAAATGGCAACTTTTTCATTATTGATCCAAACATGTCAAAGCTGGACACATGACGTACCCTAAAGCACATATATGTCACACAAAAAGAAAAACAAGAAAAAAAGCAAAAAATCAGCACAATGTGACAGTTTTGTTGCAAAATTCGCCGACAATAACACCCCTGGTTAACCACATCTGGATTAGGCTTGTCAAAGCCTCTCCCTATTTGCCATGGATTTCATGGATGCTTTTAATTGCCAGTAGGAGTGGAAATAGGCACATATGTGTGCTTGCTACTAGGTTGCATAAATTGCAGATTGATACCACTTCTGGTGCAGAAATAGTAGAAGACAAACTTAGTCATAGTTCTTTTTTGGCGAGTGGGTTTCAAACTTTGGCATGCCCGAACTATTGTGAGTGGATATCGGTGTATGGGTCAGGAGTGAACACTTGCAAAGTCTCATGAAGAGACATGGGCACAGTGTTGGTCATGACCTCAGGATATCGCGCTAAGACAAATATACAGGCTTAACGAATGAACAGGCCAGTGTAGCAGTCACTGCGACATTTTATCACCCCGAGCGAACTTGATTTCAATGAGCAGATCCTGAAGTAGCTAGCGTATACAGTAATGTCATTCATCCAGTTACATGAACGACACCTAACTGACCTCGTCTTGGGTGGAAACCAGGAGAGATGCTTGATTTTTTTGTTTCCTGAAAAGATTAGAGGTTTACCACCTAGGACTCTGTAGAATTCACCATCCATTATTGAGAAGACCATGCAGAAGACTGCAGAGGACCTGGAAAATCTCAGCAGGGCATGACACCATTGTGTGTTTCAGGTAGAATGACTGGTTTGGTAAAGATACCAGAATTCAACCCAGAGCAGAAGTTACTGCCTCTTGATTATGGACCTTGGGCTGTGATGAATGTTGCAGGTATTGGCCCTGATGGTCCTACCTCTGTGATTGATGCTCCCCCTCATATTTGTGTATATCCTGTTTTCCATGCGCGTTGAAACTGATACCCTATGTGACTTACTGGCCGATGCCCTCACATAGACTCGTCATACCACATTCTATGAGGGGTACTACGATATTTGATCAAACTGCGGAACGGAAATATGTCCCGGTTCCTGGACAGAAAGGACATGGGCAACGGCCAAAACCTAAGCTGCAAGACGAACCATGGCTAAGGCATATCACTGACAGAGTATGAAAGGCGCCAAGTAGGTGATTAAATATGAAAGGCAGCTTCAAGTGGAAGAGCTTTCACATATGTGATAAGCGCATTGTCATTTTGACTCCATGCTTTGGCTCTGTGTCAATGGTTGTATAATAATGTATATGAGAGCTCAATGTGCTTGCGGTTCCAGTCTCTTGTCTACGAGTTCCATGCAGGACTTCTGTTCTTTTTTTTTTTTTTTTTTTTTTTTGGGCACTCCTGATGTCTGGCACCTTGCCTGGCCGCTGCCTTGCTGGGCTTGGCCGTTAGCTGAGCAATGAGATGGGGCCAGGGCTGCCTGGCCAATATCCAAGTTTTTCACCTCGAAGCCTAGATTTTCAGACGGTGCAAACGTAAATCTCATGACAGGCCTATGATAAGGTATATATTAGCTGATGCTGTACCTGGTGTCTGGCAAATGCTTTCTTTTTATCAAATTGCTGACATTAGTGTTCATTAAATTCTGAGTACATCCCAGTGATCCCACAGCTAAATGTATTCACCCACTTTTGCCCCAGGAACTTCCGCAGGAAACATTCATTTCGGTGGTTCTAGAGCTCTGCAGTCCGAATCTGGCTTCATCTTGTTCTCCTTATTGTTCTCCCTTTCACTTCTTCTGTGCTTCATCAAGGAGGCCACCCTCATCACTTGATCGCCTCCCTGTTATTTATGCTGCCAGTGATGACTTGGCAGTGCATGCATCAGATCATGCAGTCTTATGGCATAAGCTTTTGTTAAATTCTCACCGTCTGTCCTCTTTTGTGGGGCCTTGTTTCCAGGTACTCCACACATTATCCAAAAGATGGCACACTATGGAGACTTGTTCAAGACTAGGATATGCAGAGCTTTCCAACAAGGGAATTGCGACCGGACAAACTGTTCATTTGCGCACGGAGAGGAAGAACTAAGAATTGTTGGGAACAACGGTGATGATCAGAAACATGGCCTGCATTTTTTGACTGGCTTTCTGCCACATTGCTGGTCTGAAGACTGAACATTTTGGTTATTGAACACTGCTTTTTCTTCAGTTCCCGAGCTGGCTTGATGAGCTTGCAAGCGTGTGCAGCTATGTATTGTTCACCTCCTTATATTCCGTACAGCACAGAGGAATACCTGGTGCATGAACAATGTTGCGGCCAATGACGTTGACTAAGCATTTGCGGCAGGCTCATACGTGGTCTGGAAGTTGTTTTTGATAATTTCAAACATTCTCTGTGCTTTTGCCGTGTGTCCAAGAGTTGGAGTTGCAGCAATCTAGCCAAGTTTTCCCAAAGGAACCAGCAACATAGAACGGGAAAGACAGTTTTAGCTCAACTGCAACGCAAGGTTCGATGTTGATATGTTCTGGAGTACTAACAATGGAAGCGTGTTGGATGGATGTCAATGACTACAGAGAGGCGGTACATGGGAGAGGGTCAAGGACAAGTGTGGGACCGGTTGAGGAGGCCTGCATCACCACCCAGGAATGTGTATAGGCGTAGACCTTCTCCACATGCTCGTGGTCCAGCTTCTCCACATGCTCGTGGTGCAGCTTCTCCACATGCTCGTGGTCCAGCTTCTCCAGGAAGACCACCTCCAATGCGTAGAGGTGAGAGTTAAGCTACTCAGCGGCTTTGACATGGCTGGTCAGGAAGCATGTGGGGAGCCTGTCAGGTTGTGGCATTATGTCCTGGTTCCCTGACGTGCTAAGTGAGTGGTGGGGCCAGGTCTACTAGATTGATAATTAGTTGATATTATTTGGTTGCACACAGTTATCTGCATCTCTGAGTCTGATGCAGGGGGTAAAAGAGGGGGACCTGGAGGGGTGAATTTGGACTTGCAAGCGGAGAAGGGAGTGGGGAGTGGTGACCGGAGCTTTCTAGCCTTTTTGTTTTAAGGTACTATGCGTCTTTTGAAGTGTGAAGTCTTCTCAAACGTGCTGTGAGGGTTGAAACTTTTGCGGGGAGCTCGCTCTATCCAGAAGGGTGTTGGCTCATGCTCTCCCAGCATACATGCTGCTGTGGCTTGACAGTCAACACATGGATCCTATTTTTTGGCGGCCTATCATGTCCCGTGGCTGCTAATGTGCCTGCGCCGATGGTCCTGTTCGTTTTGCTTGTTTGCTCATTCATGTGTCAGTACATCTTTTTTCTTTTTTCTTTTTTTTTACAAAAGGACGATGGCCTTGAGATATCGTCATTGAGCTGACCGGCCCCACGTAATTCAGAAATATAAATTCAAATATTGTTTCATTCATCTGATTCCCATCACCATGTGGATGCGAACTTGGGTCTGTATTTCAACAGTTCTTGGGTGTACCAAGTAAGCTATGCTCGTTGGTTGCGTCGGCACGTCTATTCTGCATATTCTTAGGATTCTATGGATGAGCATTCGTTTGTTGGGTGATACATGCCAACTGCAAATGGAACTGTGGTGGCAGGAGTGGTGGAGTCCTATCTTCTGAAGCTTGACTGGTGGTAATTGTGCAGGTCCACCAATGGACAACAGGAATCGTAACCGTTCTCACTCTCCTATGTACAAACGGCGGAGGAGTAACTCGAACTCGCCATCCCGATCACCTCGTCCATTAAATGGGTACTGAAATCTTTGACCTCGACATGCCGAGTCTTCCTTATGCCCTGTGGGTGCTGGGACTGCTGTTGACTAATTTGGCTCTGCTAGAGGAAGGAGTGCAGTGGCTGGCACAGTTGCACTCCCGAGTTTTCTGCATTTTTCTTCTCTTTTTTTTCCCCGAAAATTTGGACCATTTCTGGATTTATGTGTGTCATCCTTGCGCAGGGGCCATGTTAATCTTCTCTGTATCGTTCCAATTTTAACGGATGTCCCGAAGGACTTCTGCATTTTTCTTCTGATGTGACGAGGCAGAGGCAGAGCAGCGAGGCTGGGAGAGAGAGTGAGAGTGAGAGCACACAGACATGCTCACTTGACTCG
>BFEA01000162.1:2753007-2764902 GCA_003427395.1 Chara braunii | reverse complement strand
CGCGCACTCTCTCTCTCTCCCCTCTTCTCCCTCGTCCCCCTCCAACCCTTCAAAATTCTTAACCCCTAAACCCTTCCGTCACCTCTTCCCCTCCGTGGCGTGTGACTAACTTCTACCCTCACCATTACATTGCCAGGGGACGAACGGAAAAGGAACTTGGCCCTCACTTGGTGGAGAGCGAGGGCAAGGGAAGGGTTGCCGGTCCCTTGTGCCACCAAGAAGGAAAGGATACGAGGCTATCAAGGACGTGGTGAGAGCAAAAAGAAGTGTTGTTTTGGACGAGGTCAGTCGACTCAACCACCTCCTCGACTGCATGCCTGAGTAAGAAGAGCATGGTTTGACTGTGGGGAGGAAAAGAAGGCATCCACAAGCATGGGAAGGGAAGGGAAAAGGAAAAAACTTGGGCTTGCATGAGGGGCGGTGTGTTGACCCCATCGAGGACGGGCATATGCCACTGTCATGTTTGCTTGGATGTGTTGCAGGTAAGTGACCGGGACGATCTGGCAATGAGGGGATTGTGCGACATGAGACCGTAATGAGGAGAAGGGGGTTTGAATCTCGAACGGTCGGGATGGACTCTGGGCTTTGACGATTGCATGACTAGCCCGACCTGAAAGGACTAAGGGCCGAGGATGGGTTTTGAGCCTGACTTGCCGTGATATGTGGTTGTGGCTGTGCCGCGAGTTTGGAAGTGCGGTCACGAGACCTGGGGGGATGCATGCGTAGGCCGACGATAGGAAAGATAGGGGCTAGGGGCAAAGGGACTAGCCGCCCCGATGATGCAAAGGGGACTAGGGCCGTTAGTGAAGATGTGCGTGGCCTAAGGAGAACGCTTAGCCTACGCACCCTAAAGAAGAGAAATCTCTCAATGAACCTCCCTGGACTGCCTGAGTATTGGAAGGAGCAATTGCCTGGTAAGACAAACGAAGAATCGAAAACCTTACGCTTGCGGACCTAGACCAGTGAGGCTACCACCCGGCTAGAGGGCTGAGCTACATCCCCAATGTTGAGCTCTCTCGCCCTATTGGCCCAACCCCATCCATCTCATAGCATTAGGTGGGGGTGACTCTGGGACGAACGACCCGCGCCCCGAGCTCGAGCGCGGGCGGGTCGAGCCACGTGGGACCCGCAGTGGGGTCGACTTAGGCTCGAAAGTCCTTCAGGGTACGGCCCCTACAACTGTCTCTTATACACATCTAGATGTGTATAAGAGACAGGAGAGAGAGAGAGAGAGAGAGAGAGAGAGAGAGAGAGAGAGAGAGAGAGAGAGAGAGAGAGAGGGGGGGGGGGGGGGGGGGGGGGGGGGGGGGGGGGGGGGGGGGGGGGGGGGTAGAGAGAGAGAGGGGTGAGAGAGAGAGAGACCCCCCCCCCGAGGGGCGCGCGCGAGAGAGAGAGAGAGAGAGAGAGAGAGAGAGAGAGAGAGAGAGAGAGAGAGAGTATTTAGGGGGGAAAAAAATCTGAGTGGGGGGCCAGTTTTCCGTCGAACAACTGGCAGGGCCTCCCATCAGGGGTGTGCGTCTGTGTGTGTGCGTGGGGGTGGAGTGAGGGGAGGGAGGGAGGGTGCTAGCGAGAGAGAGGTGTGACAGAGATAGATGCCCCCCTCCCGAGGCTCGCGCGCAAGAGAGAGAGAGAGAGAGAGAGAGAGAGAGAGAGAGAGAGAGAGAGAGAGAGAGTATTTAGGGGGGAAAAAAATCTGCGTGGGGGGCCAGTTTTCCGTCGAACAACTGGCAGGGCCTCCCATCAGGGGTGTGCGTCTGTGTGTGTGCGTGGGGGTGGCGGACATCAATCAACCAATCTTGAAAAAATGTTCGAAAAAAAAAATGCACTTTAGCCGCCCGTGTGTGTGTGTTGTGTGCACGCGACACCAATCAATCAATCTTTATAAAATTGTAAAAAAAAAAACGCGCTTTCGCCGCGTGCCCGCACGTTTTTGTGTGTGTTTGTGTGTTTGCCCGGAGGGATGTGAGCCCCCCTTACAAAAAACCAGCTTTTGCTGCACGTGTGTGTGTGATGATGTGTGTGTGTGTGTGTGTGTGTGTGTGTGTGTGTGTGTGTGTGTGTGTTAGCGGGCATGGGGGGGAGCCGACCCCCCTGCAACCAATCAACCAGTCAGTCAGTGAGCTGCTTTGATCATTGATCGATGGATTGATTAATTCATAACGTTAATCAAAAAAAAAAATTGCAAAACAAAAAAAAAAACAAAAAAGAAAACGAGGGGTTTTTTGAGTTCACCCGACCCCTCCAACTTTTATGATTTTTATTTAGTTTTTTACTCATGCGAGGATTTTACCCCTCGGCATACTTGCGTAAGGCCCCTGGACCAAAGACATGTGCCTGGTTAGTTGGGCATGCCTAACCAATTCGGTCCCGGGCCACTATTTGAACGGGCATGGGTGCAGATACTTTGGCTGAGACAAAAGCTACTGGAAACTTTGTCCCGATCGAGACAGCAGGCCTTGTGCCCGCGCTTTCGGTATAGGAAAGTGTCAGGCAAGGGGGCATCCGGGCACTCGCGTGTGCAGGCAGCAGCGACAAAATCTACTGGAAATTCAGTGCTGATGGGGACAGCAGGCCTTGCACCCGTGCTTTCGAGATGGGAAAGTGTCGGGGGCAAAAGGGGGCATTCAGGCACTCGCGTGTGCAGGCGGCAACGCTGGTGGAGCAATAGCTCGCTGGCTGCTGCGCGAGCGGTAGTGTCGAGCCCCGCGCGGGGGTCGGTGGAAGAAGGGCGCTGCTCTAAGGCAGCGCCATAGCCAGCCCCCATAGCCAGGGCTTGGCTTGGATGAAGGTCAACGGAGGTGGTGGTGGTCTTCGTGAATGAGGAAGAAGACGTGGGTGAAGAAGTCGGTGGTGAGTGAGATAGAGAGAGATGAGGATGATGATGTGAGAGCACACACCTGGTCTTGGTGGTGGTCTACATGGTCAACATCTGTATGTACTTCCGTTGCAGCTGCTGACGTCAACAAGTTGCTTGACATTTCATTGCACGTAGCGTAGCTGTAGGATAATAGACTAGGTGCTGAGCGCCAGTGGGAGGAAGAGCTACGATTGCGTTGTTGGTGGTGGCGAGAATATGCTTTAACTGACAATTGAGTTTGACGCTTTGGTTATCCTTCGGTGTAATATCAGTGCAATTCTGCTTTCTGAACAACATTCAACTATCTGGCATTTGATGTGATTTGCAATCTGGAAATCTGTCATTTCGCTATTGCTCATTTTCCTTGCAATTTGGTATCTGGATATGGTGGGCCAGTGATAACACTTGCGGTTGGTGTATAGGTGGCCCAGTGTCGTGTGGGCACGCCTGGAAGGCTATGTGGTGACATAGGGGTGCACGCTGGATGATGAGAGCTCACTGATGTGGCATTTAAGCCGAGGTGGAACTGCATTGTCTTGGTGAGAAATTTGTGGTTGGGGGCAGCAATATGAGGTACGTTGCTCCTTAACTTACCTATCCTCTTCGTTACTTCTTACCGCGAGGAAGTGAGTTCTATCTTGAGAGTCCTCTTGTTGTGAGGCGTCGCGAGCGCTCAACCTTGAGAGTCGACATTCTTCCTAGGGAGCAAGCTAGTGGGAGACACACGTTGCCTCTGAAGGGCCCTGGGACGAAGCACTCGGGTCATGGTCGCCATGCCAACTCCCTGGGACTAGCACACGCATGCTTTGCCGGTTGTCCTTTGGTCAGCTTGATGCGTTGTAGAGGTCATGTCGGGCAGGCCAGCCCTATGAGGGAGAGACGAGTATCGGACCATCTATAAAGAGAGTCCGGCGGGGATATACGACTCGTGTTGTACTCGAGTATAAAAATAGTACGGTCGGGGATGGCCAGTTCTGCATAGACTTGGGGCATAGGGGTGGGCTGATTGCACACCTTTAGACACACCGCTGCACCAGAGCTTTAGAATGTCGACCCAATGTGACTGCTCAAGAGGGATACAGGGGCAGGGAAGATTCCAGTAAACTGCGCAATTGTTAGTTTTTTGAACAATTCCATTCTGCATGCACACCAACAAATAATTTTAGTTTTATTTTTGATTAGTTAGTTGTGACGGACTGTGCTAATAACTAACAGATAATTGCATATAGAGTAGTGATTATACTTGCTGCATTGCAAACTGTTTCAGAATAGTCAAAAGTAGGAATAAAATTGTTTGTAGGGGTCTGAGCTTATCTGCTGTTACCGCCTGACTAGATTTTGTTCAATCTTGATTGAATAATGATTTTTTACTATATTTATTTATTCTTAAACATGGTTGGATGTTGTGCTGCGGTTGGTCCTAGCGAGGATTCTAGTGCAGATTGCATGCCACACATAGCTAATGAGCGAAGGTGACAGTGAGGTTGAGGGACTAGAGGAGGAAGGAAGGCTCGCTCGTAGATAGACACTTTGTTGGCCGATTACTTACCTGGAATTAGGACCAAGTGAGGAAAGGAGGCTTCAGAGAGAAGCAAGAGAGAGGAGAACCTTGCAGAAAGATAGGGAAGCAGCAACCAACGCAGAGTGGGCACTAGAAACAGATTCAAGAGCCATAACAGTGGCAGCCATGGGTACTGCCTCCGCTGTCAAGCACATCGGCGCCCGCCTTTTCCGCAAAATGTGAGAGACCTCCCGGTCATGTCATGTAGGAGTTGAACAAAATAAAACGAGAGACAACTTGGGGACGACTTATAGATAACCCCGCGAACCGTCGAGGCGGGCGTGGTCGCGTCGTCCCTTTGCCGTTCTAGCCGGGTGCGCCAACCGTACTTCCCGTGGTCCTCTACGACAGGATAGATTCCCACGGGGCACAACTTGTCTACCCTAAGGGGCAGCAACAACTCACAATAGAGGAAATAGAGATCCGACAAATAGACGCCACTTAGTCAGAGCTACGACGCAAATACAAGATTTGGAGAATATAAGATTGAGTGGTATTAGAAGAAAAGTCAGACTAGAGCAGATGGAGGAGAAACTAGAAAGGATAGAGGCGATGGATGCTGAAGCACTAGACCTTGAGTTACAGTCACTTCGGGCTGGGCTCTTGAGAGTAGCTCAAGTACAGATCGTGCATCAGGAAATGCTGCAAGCTCTAATTGTCGGACAACAACAAATAATGGATGCTTTGTGGGCGCCTAGGCTAGTTACTAGGGCACTGCAACCTGTTCTAGTTACTCCAACAGTGGCTGGTCCGTCCATGTCACTGCCACCAGTTAGCGGTCCTTTCACTCCTAAGTTTGCCATCATTTCACCAGGCGGTGTACAAGTAGGTATTAGTGGGCACCCCTGTACAACCTTCTTTGCTCCCCCATCCATTTCCTGCAGCTACAGGGCAGCTGCAGGTCCAGCAGCCTTTGCAACAGGCTTTGCAGCAGCAGCAGCAAGTGTTGCCGTCACCGCAACCGCCTGTCCCACCGGTGTCCCAACCGGTGCAGCAGGCACAAGGTCCAGGACCATTGATGCAGTGGACGCCAAAGATTCCATTGCAGGTTCCTAAACATTTCTCATGCGATAAAAGAAAGGAAGAGGATCTAGACACTTGGGTGAGGATTGTGCCTACTTCCGTGAGGCACAAGCTGACCCATCCCGACCAAAAGGTTATTGTAGCTGCATCCTTTTTAGAACGATCAGCAGCCAGATGGTTGAACGGATTGGTGCAACAGCATGGATACGGTCAGAACTTCGATGGCTGGGTGCAGGCTCGGTCGTTAAAGGAGTTTGTGCGTTTGGTTCGCGATAGGTGGCGTGACCCTTAGGGGCAACAAAAGGCTACTGACTCGCTGGCTAGTTTGGGATTGAAGAGGTACTAGACAATTCGTGAAGTGATCGACGTCGTAGGGCGTCTGATGATTGTCTCTGACGTGCGGTATGATCGACAGGTTCTTTTGACAACTTATTTGAGATATTTGCCTACAGATGTTAGGAATAAGTTGGTCGATGAGGCCTCCATAGACATGCATGACTTTGCCTCGTTTAGCAAAAAAGCCTTAGGCTTGGAGGCTAGACTAAGCACGACACACATGGATGGACAAATGAGAGTAAGAAGAAGCTTCCTCAGGATTGGCGCCTCGTTTAGCAAAAAAGCCTTAGGCTTGGAGGCTAGACTAGGGACGACACACACGCATGGATGGATAAGAGTTAGACGAAGCTTCCTCATGATTCGCGGAAGAAGGGAAACCTCATGCTCATTGACCATGATGGCAACACAACTAAGGTTGAGGATTTTTCGGATCTTGGGGAGGAAACCGAGATAGACGGGAGCCCAAAGACTGCAGAGGGTGGAGTGGTTGCTCCCATTAGAGAAAGGCCAAGGGGGGCAGTAAACAAAAGGTAGGCCGACCTAAGGGTCAGCAGGAACAAGGTCCACCCATATGGGTGGAACTTGGGTTGGAGTACTGCGTTGCAGGAGGCGCGAGCCTCAATTGTGGCATGTATGGACGCACAATGAGCCGCTGCAAGAGTAAGCAGGTCACCAGGAAGGTAGCATCCTCTATAGTGGTTGTCCGATCTTCCAACCTTGGTGGTGCTTCTACGAGCACTTCCCAGGGAAACAGAGTAGGAGTGTTAGCCGCTTTTACTCGTGCTACCTTACCCTCTCCATTTCAGATGATGGCCAAGGGATTGACTCCTAGATCGCCCCACTGACATATCTAGACCAATGGATACTCTGTTCGATGGATGTGTCTGAGTCTCGTGGGGGATGTTGACTAAAGGTCCTAGATGTGAACATTTTGTGGTAGAGGTCGATGTAGGGACTTGAAAAGTTTGAGCCTTCGTGGACATCGGTTCTACGGGGAATGTCATTAGCCATGCTTGTGCGAATAGGCTGCGCTTAGGGGATCAAGTGCAACGACTTAGCAAGTTTGTAGCATCTACGTTAGCCAACAAGCACTCTACGGTAGTTAAGGATTATGTCAAGGACGTAGTTTGCACCTACCTTTATGGAGGAGGGGAACTGAGACACAAGATCTCATTCCTAGTGAGCGACGAGCCGCCGTTTGACAAGTTGCTAGGCATGTACTACCTCGAGGTTGCTAAGTCTCAATGCAATTGGGATACAAAGGTGATGATACACAAGTTGCTAAATGGAAGAACCTTTAGGCTGCAGAAGTTCAAGGTTGGAAGACTAGTGGAGAATTGTGGTTGCATATGCGCATTGTCTTTTTATAACTACTACCAGCATAATTGCGAGGAGGGTATGTACCTAGTCTTTGTCTCTGAGAAAGGGGAGGTTATTGAAACACCTCTAGAGATAGAAGCAGTGGTAGCTTAGCATCCAAACTTTTTTGAGGAGCCTAGGGGTGTGGTAGAAAGGGAGATATATATAGCATCCAAACCTTGTCCATGTGATAGAAGTCGTTCCGGGTAGTAAAGTACCTAGAGGATGGATATATAGGATGTCTCGTGCGGAGTTAGATAAGTTGTGCCGCCAACTCAAAAGGCTCACAGAGAAGGGCTGGATTCGACGTGGTTCCTCTGTTTATGGTGCGTTAGTCTTATTTGTCCCCAAAAGGGGAGGAACCCTAAGGATGTGCATTGACTCTAGGGGCCTCAATGCCATCACCGTGAAAAACACTGAGCCCCTACCTCGCATCAAGGGATCCTGGTACTTCACCAAGATAGATCTGAAGTTGGGGTACAATCAGATTGGCATTAGGCCTCAGGATCAACACAATACCGCTTTCCATACCAATTACGGTCTGTACGAGTTTGTGGTGATGCCCTTCGGTCTATGAATGCTCCTGGGACGTTCCAGCACGCGATGAATGGGATTTTTCATGACTACTTGGACAAGTTTACCGTGTTGTACGTCAATGATATTCTTATCTTTAGTAGTAGTGTAGAGGTGCACACTTAGCACGTCAAGATTGTGCCAGGGCTCCTAAGACAGCACCAATACAAGATTAACTTGGAGAAATGCAAGTTTGGTCGCACCAAGATCTTGTATTTGGGTCATGAAATTTCAGCGGATGGTTTGAGGCTGGATGATGCAAAGGTGGCCAGCATACGCGACTGGCCCGGACCTCTGTTTGTGACTTAGGTAAGGTCATTCTTGAGGACTACGGGCTACTACTGGCCGTTTGTGAAAAAATCTATAGAACTATAGCTTCCCCACTAACTGGCCTCACACACCTTGACACCCCACTTCCCGATCCTGAGCTGCCTTTCATTGTGACCACAGAACCCAGCCAATTCGGCATAGGCATGGTCCTTGCGCAGATGTAGGGGAAAATGTTGAGGCCAATCATGTACATGAGCAAAAAGATGCCATCTCAAAAACTAGCTAAGTCTACGCATGAACGAGAGCTCTATGCTCTCTATGGAGCGCTGGTCCACTGGAGGCATTACCTCCTAGGCAGATTCTTCTATGTGAGATCTGACCATGACACGCTGCGGTGGATTTAGACACAGCCCATGCTCTCCGATGCACTCAAGATGTGGATTGAAGTCATAGATATGTATGACTTCGAGCTCGGCCCTTTGAAGGGAGAATACAACAAGGTGGCGGATGCACTATCACTGAGGGCAGACTATGTGGGCGCGCTAGGGACTGAGTTTGGGATTTATGACGATGTAACTCGGTCTATGGTAGAAGCCTATCGAGAGGACCCCATCATGTCTGAGATCATGCACAAACTTGAGGCTAAAGACAAGGCCACATCGGACGAGTTTGTGTTGGTTGATGGCTTGCTGTTCCTTGAGAAGGCCGGAATTAAACGTTTGTGTGTTCCATGTAGAGAGGCTTTGCGTAGTTTATTTTTAGGTGTGTGTCATGATGCAACCGGACATTTCGGTTATAAAAAGACAGCAGCAAATTTAGTGCAGCGTTTTTGGTGGCCCACAATGATGGATGATGCGAAAAAGTATGTTGAGACGGGCCAGGTTCGTCAACGAGACAAGCCAAGGATGCAGGCACCGCTTGGGCTTATCAAGCCCTTGCCTATCCCTGCAGGCCCTGGTCAGAGTGTGTCCATGGATTTCATGGATACCCTCGTGACCCGCAAGAGTGGCAAACTTCACATCTTCGTCATTGTGGACAGATTCAGCAAGTACGGTAGACTGATCGCTATGCCAGAGACCGCTAAGACTGACCGCGTCATCAAGCTTTTTATGGATAACTGGGTGCGTAACTTTGGTCTTCCGAAGTCCTTTGTCAGCTACAGTTCACCAGTGAACTTTGGCAGAGCACAGCCCAGCAGATGTGAACCCAACTGCAGATGACATCAGAGAATCACCCTGAGTCCAATGGCCAAGCCGAGCAGATGAACCGTGTAGTACAGCACTTGCTCCGGCACTACATCAAGCCGAGCCAAGACGACTTGGATGAGAAGTTACCTCTCATTGCCAGTCTGTAAAACAACGTGGTGCACAGCACTACTGGCATGAGTCCCAAACAGCTGCATCTTGGTTGGAAGCCCAGGTCTGCTCTAGATTTCCTGTTGCCTGAGAACCAGCCCACTGCAGCACCTGGCAGCGTAGAGTTTGCTGTTAAGTATGAACAGCTGCTGCAGCAGGCTGTCGAGCACATAAAGAAAACTCAGGATGCCATGATTGCATCTGAGAATAGGCACAGATGGCCATCTGCATTTCGGGTAGGTGAATGCGTCTGGGTTAAGTCATCTGAGTTGGGACAGCAGTTGGGAATCTCAAGAAAACTGATGCCACAGTACTTTGGCCCATGGGAAGTTATAGACGTTGGTGATGCACCAGATGGGCCAACTTATGTCATCCGAATCCCTGGGCATACGCACACACCCGGTCTTTCATGCCTCCAAACTGGCGCCTTTTTCTGAGACTGACAGGTTTCCTTTAAGAAGACCTATGCTGCCCCCAACCATGAATGGACACATGGACATCCACAACATCGTTAAGCTTCCAGGCAGGGGTCGTCCTCCAAAGCTGCAAATGTAGTACAGAGTGCAGTTCAGACACCATCTAGATCCTAAAGATGACTGATGGTTCACGAGAGAAGAACTAATGAAGACTGCTCCCCAGGTAATCTCAGGGTATGAGAGAAGGTTGAAAGGGAAGCAGCCTGCTGAATGAAGACTTCTCAGAGGACTACCGAAGTAAAGGAGGAGGGAATGCGAGGATTTTACCCCTCGTCATACTTGCATCAGGCTCCTGCAGCAAGCGCGTTTGCCACACGCCAGTTGGTTACATCCGCCTTGCTCGTGAGAATCCAAAATAATCGCGAGCCTTCCAGGCTCTTTCAGCAACGTCGTGAAAGCGGGCTACACTGCACGTTTGTGCCTGGTTGGTTGGGCATGCCTAACCATTGGGTCCCTGGCCACTGTCTGAACGGGCCTGGGCGCAGACACTTTGGCCGAGACAGAAGCTACTGGAAATCGGTCCTGACGGGGAGAGCAGGCCGTGTGGCCGCACTTTCAATAAAAGAAAGTGTCGGTCGCAGAAGGGGGCATTCAGGGACTTGCGTGTCCAGGTGGCAGCTGCTGGAGCAATTGCTCGCAGGCTTCTGCGCTGGCGCTAGTTTCGAGGCGGGCACGGGTGTCATGTCTTGCCACCACCAACAATTGAATCATAGCTTTTCCTCCTACAGGCGCTCAGCGCCTAGTCTACTATCCTTCAGCTACATTGCGTGGAATGAAATGTCAAGCAACTTGTTTACGTCAGCAGCAGCAACCGAAGTACATGCAGAGGCCGACCATGTAGACCATCGCCAAAACCAGGTACGTGCTCTCACATCGGTAGGAGCTATCTATCATCGAGCAGAGCTGGAAAATAACAAAAAAACTGAGTAAGGACGCCGCACGGCTGAGCCCATCCGGTTGGGCCCGAAGGGGCGGGCCAAAAACCGCCCAGAAATATATATACTAGGCGGCCATGATGTGCCTCTAGTGCCAGCGGCGTGTCTGGAGCATGGCTGTGCCGGCAATCGGCCGGTTGGACCGGCCCGGATCCAACCGGGCCGGTTGGACCCCCGGTGAAAACATGGTTGGACTGCGCTTACCGAGATCTCCCTGAATCCGCAAAGAAAACTTTGAACAAAGAAGTTTCGTTTGGGGGGTTGCAGGGGTTGGGGGGGGGTATTTCAGGGGTTGAGGGTCGGGCGTTGGGGGGTTTATGGTGAGGGTGTTAGTGGTGGAGTTTCAGCACGGGCTTCAGCAGACATTGACAACAACGTACCTGGCTTTCTGCAAACGTTGACGTTCTGCCCAAGAACTTTGAAGAGGGGGATGGGGGTGTTAGTGGCAGGGTAGGGACGGTACTTCCCACCCGAAAACTTTGAAAAGGGGGGTAGGGGTTGTAGTGTTAGGGGGTGCTTCGTCCAAGTTGCCCTCGATTCTGGTAGGGTGATGGTCCTGAGTGCTGGTCACACTGGGGTGTTAGTGGCAGGGTAGGGACGGTGCTTCCCACCCAAAAACTTTCAAAAGAAGGGTGGGGGTTATAGTGTTAGGGGGTGCTTGTCACTGCTGTCTGGTGACTGCCCTCGATACTCGCAGGGCGATGGTCCTGACACTGAGGTAGGATAGTAGGGATAGGGGGTGCGCTGGGAGCATTAACGTGGGGAAGGGTAGGGAAGGTGGCCTATCCTGTCAGGACAACCACCGGCTGCCGCTGCCAGCAATCACTTTGGGTCTAGTCCTTGGCCTCAACAACACCATGGGCTTAAACAGCCAACCGGGGGGGAACCGGCCCGGTTGACCGGCCGGTAGGACCGGTCCGGTTCCGGTTGGGGGAGGACCCCCCTGTCCTACCGGGTTCTTAGCACTGGTCTGGAGTGTATTTTTTGGCTGTGACAGACCTTTCTTTGTTTCGTGGATGTTTTGCTGGCTTGTGATGGGGTGTGAACCGACAGTCTAGAGAGTTTTCCATCTGGTGTGGGTGAGTGATAGTCTACTTTGATTTTGGTTAAGGTAGATTATCATTTACAGTGTAATCAGTGAGGGGATTCT
>BFEA01000162.1:2728036-2747015 GCA_003427395.1 Chara braunii | reverse complement strand
TTTTTCTTTTTTCTGTTTTTATTTTTTGTTACGCAATTGAAAACAATAATGCCCCCCAAAAAAATATGGGCGTGTAGGGTTTTTTTAGCCCTACACGCCCATTTTTTTTTTTTCCATGCGTAAAAAAAAATAAAAAAAATCCTGCACGCAACTCGGCTGGTCGGCCTAGGCCGAACCGAGCCGATTCGGCCATCGGCCAAGGCCGCGGCCGATTCGGACCCCCCGGCCGTGGCCGGGCGTGCAACATAGGTTAAGTATGGTCTCCGCCCTATGAATTGCTGGCAAGTTTGGATAAAACGACTCTTCAGTTTTGTTATAAATGGCATGACAAGTTGTCTGAAAATTTAGGTCTCCGTTAACCATCTCTCCCGTTTTCATGCGGGAGGCGATAGCGGGCAGGAAGGGGGAGGAGGGGGGGGGACATTGCAGGAGATAAGGGTGGGAAGGTGTAGGATTTCTCTCTCTCTTTCTCTTTTCCCCCAGTTCGAATGCAAATATGGAAAGGAAAAACAGAAACAGCGCAATTACTAAGAAAAAGGCAGATACTTAAACAGATCAATCACTGCCCTTTCCCGCCCCCACCCCTCCCCCCCTCCTCCCCTTTCCTCTCTCTCTCTCTTTATCTGCCTCATTTCTCTTTTTCGCTCCCTTGCTCTCTCTCTCTCTCTCATGCTCATAAGCGTGCTCCGGTGACACTTTAAGAAAAGAGCAACCTGGTGTGCGCAGCCTGTTGCATTGGCGTTGTTCATTAAACTTCATTTGCTTTTGTGTGCTATGTTGTCTCACCCTTCTTGTGAATGGGCTTCATATCCACTTGTTGAGCACTGTGGGAGTCTGTTATGGGAGTTCGATTCATGTTTAGGAGGGTGATTTGGTGTCAGGGATGGTGCTTTGGAAACTAGCTCAAATTGAAGCACAACGAAATTTATAGGCTGTCTATTTTTGTCTTCGTGCACGTGGACAACATTATCGTTGGTAATGTCCCTTTTCCTCCGTTTTCACGTCCCTCATTGGACATTTTATGATTTTATCAAGTACTTCTGTGTGAATTGATGTGCTCAGGATGCTTTAAAAAGGAAAGAGGTAATGGTCAAGGATTTACTCACGAAGCTGACAGTTTCTGAGGAGAAATTTCAAAGGTATGAGAATCAGATCGATTCAGTTATCAGTATGGTTTGTCTGATCGCAGCGCTCCATTGTTTTTCAAGAAGTTGCCAGTTTGATTGAGTTTGAATGCTCATTCATGCTCGAGTTTTGTTAGGGTTGCAGTGCTGCTTGTGAAACGGTATTCACCTGTTAGCGGTAGCGGATGCAGGTCCCAGGGCTCGATCCCTAGTCCTCACTTTACCTGTGTACAGTATCAGTGTCGACCCCGAGTGTTTGAACCCGTGACCTGTGTTTTGAGAGTTGTTGTTGTCTGTCGTAGGTCTGTGTAATGGTAGGGGTTCGATCTGTAGATCTGTCAAGTAGGAGTCACAGCCCTGTAGAGGTCGTAGCTGTAGGCATCCTGAAAGGTCAAGGTCGTAGCTGCTACAGTCCTGAAAGGTCAAGGTCGTAGCTGCTACAGTCCTGAAAGGTCAAGGTCGTAGCTGCTACAGTACTCGAAAGGCCAAGTCCACAGACTTCCGGAAGGTCCGGAAGTGGCCTTTCGAAGCTGCCTCACGTTTTAGTCAGAGGCAAGTGGGCAAGTGGTGAGCCCAGCTGCATTACGTCGGCAGTGCGACTGGCAGTGCAAACCCATGCAGTCAGCGGTACCGGTCCAGCAGTCCCAGTCCAGGCAAGCAAGTACCATGAGGGACTGTGTGCACCATAGGCCTGGTGGAGAGGGGCAGACCAACGAGTCACAGAAGTATAAATCAAGAGGCAGCGCCCAGCCATGCATTCATTCCTGCGTAAGCCATGCGGAAGCGCTGCTACAGCGACTTGTGCGAGGTGGTCTGCGGTAGGCCCAAAGACGAAGTGGGCGAGAAGGAAGCCTAGCCATAGCGATAGGGTAGGCAGCGGCCATAGCCGCCATAGCTGATAGGAGAGAGAGTGGTGTGTGCGAGTGTGCGAGTGTACAGTGGGTTGCGTGTGGGGATATCATGGGTGATCCAGAGTTGAAGTGTGAGCGAACAGTGGTGTTGGACACAGTGACGAGAGTTGGGATGTATAGGTGTTGGTGCACCATAGCCTGTTGAAGCGAGTTTGCATCCGAACTGTGTTCTTGGTTTCCATATCTCTGAGCTTTGAGTTGGGCGCTATGCGCCAGTGTTAATCACCATCTGTTTGTATGCGTGCGAAGCGAAGAAGAAAGTGAGTCTGATTGCACTTGGTGTTCCATTGTTAGTGCTATCACACAGTGGTGTGCTTGAATGATGCATGCATCTATGCTCAGTGGGACAAATAGCAACGCCTTGCCGGTAACAACAGGTATGCCTTGTGTGTCTCAAGGTGCATGCGACTTCCATCTGACATGGAATGCTTCTGTCCCAGTTGCTGAGATGATTGTCCCGCCACTTGACCGCTGTTGTGATGTGTCAGCAATTTTAACAGGCATCATGGCTTAAATCCATTCCACTTTGGAATGACTCTTCTGACTGTGAATATGGTGGCATAAGCTGCACCTGCTTTGCACAGAAAACATTCGGTGTTGTACTTCAGGGACATAACTGCAATGATAGAGAGGGAGATTTGGGTGATCCATATGAATGCCAGTGATCATGTTGATTTTATGTACCATATACCATTGGGAACACGGGATTGCAGATGTAATGTGGCACCAAATGGCGAAGTACACAACTTTTTTTTCTTTATTCTTTTATCTTTTTGCGACGGCCTTACAACATGACCATATATACCAACTTGCGCATCTTTTATGTGACAATATATACCAGCTTGTGCATTTTTGACCTGCCCTCCATCCTGGGTAGCATTGCTCATAAACGCTTCTGGCGTTCTTTACAGAAGCAGCATACCTAGTGTCTGTGGAACTCAAGGTAGCCAATTCTGTGCCCCACTTCCCTGACCTTTCTTTCGCTCGTGGAAACTAGGGATGGTGTGCCCAACGACTTTGACCCATTATTGGTGTTTATTTCCTTTTGCGAGGGTTTAGTCCCTTGGCAGTGTCTGAAAGGCCGCGCCCGCTCTAAGTGAAGGCGGGCCTGCAAGTATGTGCAACTGCCTGTTTATAGGCCTAGGAGACCAGGCTGAGGGGCCCAAGCAGAGCCTGTTTGAACCCCTGTGTGGGCATGGATCTTCGACGAGGCCTTGGTACGAGTTAGCTCCTCGGCATGCCCCTGCGGGGCCCTTTCAGCAAGCATGAGCCCGCCCTAAGTGAATGCGTGCCCCTGAATTTCAATATGGCCTCAGTTCGTCAATTTTGGCAAAGTCTGGTGGGCACCAGACAGTTGCCACATGCCAGTTGGTTACATCCTCCGTACTCGTGAGAATCAGAAATAATTTGTGAGCCTTCTAGGCTCTTCCAGCGGTACCGGCGAAGCAGGGAGAACCTCACGTTGACTCCTTGGTGGTTGGGCCGGCGCAACCAATTCGCTCTCAGGCCACTGTCTGAATGGGCCTGGGCGCAAACACTTTGGCCCAAACGGAAGCTACTGGAAACAGACGAGGCCCAGCCAGACAGCAAACTGGGCGAGCACTTTCCATAAAGGAAAGAGCTCGCCACTGGTTTGTGCAAGCGGCAGTGCTGCTGGAGTGTGTGCTCGCGGGCTGCTTGCTGTGCATTAGCGGATGCCGGGCGTGCGCGGGCATTGAGGAAGAAGACAGGGCTTTGCTGAGGGCAGCGTCATAGCCAGCCCGACATAGCCAGGGCTTGGCTTGGATAGCCAGTGGAGGTGGTGGTGGTCTTCCTGTATGGGAAGGAAGACGTGGGTAGACAAGACACGAGAGAGAGAGAGAGAGGGAGAGAGAGAGAGGGAGGGAGAGAGAGAGAGAGAGAGAGAGAGAGAGAGAGAGAGAGAGAGAGAGAGAGAGAGAGAGAGAGAGAGACGAGGATGATGATGTGAGGGCACATAACCTCGCCTTGGCGATGGTCTACAGTGTGACGAGGCAGAGGCAGAGCAGCGAGGCTGGGATAGGGAGGGGGAGTGAGAGCACACACACACGCTCACTCAACTCGACGCAGACTCGACACAATTCGATGGACGCAGACACCAAGTGGCAAAGTGGCGAAGTCGCAAAGTCGCAGTCTTGAATTCCCGAACGCAATGTCGAAGCTAGTCACACTGAACACAAGCACTGAGGCTGAAAATTTGGTGCCCGTACTGGGCTTGAGTCCGGACATAAGCACCGGACTCAGGTACGGTCCTGAGGGCGAAAGTGCAAATGCCTCAGGGCCAGTACTGAAAATTGAAAGTCTGAGAGTGGGCGCCAGAATGTCGGAGGGCGCCGAGCGTCCGAAATCCGAAAGTCCCGAAAGAAGGATTTTGAAAACAGGCGCCAGAATGCAGATGGCGCCAACTGTCTGAAATTTTTTAAAAAAAACAAGGAAATTGTATAATCGAGCTCTGCGGAGTCCGTAACATAGAGGGTTGACATCTTCATGTATTTCAGTAGGCTGCTAGTAGCTGTGTGACCGTAGTCTGGGCGGTGAGTGCCAAGTAGCAGGAAGGACTCTGGATATATATGTTGGTGGTGGCGAGAGTATGCTCTCATTGACATTCGGATTCGGTGCTTCGGTTCTCCGTTGGTGTAATATCAGTGCATTTCTGCTTTCTGGATGGCGTTGGACTTGCTGGCTTTCAATATGATTTTGCACTCTGGATTTCTGTCATTTTGCTGTCACTCATTTTCCATGCAATTTGGTATCAGAGCTGGTTCGAGCCGCTCCGCTGGCTCCTTCACAATAGCTATTTGGTGCTTTGTTGGGATATGGCGAGGCAGTGGAAACGCTTGTGCGTTGGTGTATAGGCGGCCCTGAGTCGAGAGGGGCATGCCTGGAAGGCTATGTGGTGACATAGGGGGTGCACACTGGATGATTAGAGCTTGCTGACGTAGCATTTGAGCCGAGGTGGAACTGCATTGTATTGTGGGTTGTACCGAGGCATCGACCGGTTATCATAAATGAACGTCAGGTTACTGGTGAGAAATCTGTGGTTGGGGCCAGCATTCTGAGGTACGGTGCTTGTTACCTTATCTACCCCTTTTGTTGCTTCTTAGCATGAGGAAGTGAGTCTTGTCTTGAGTGCCCTCTGATTGTGAGGTGTCGCGACCGCTCAACCTTGAGAGTCGACATTCTTCTTGGGGAGCAAGCTGGTGGGAGATGCGCGTTGCCTCTGAAGGGCCCTGGACGAAGCACTCGGGTCACGGTCACCATGCCAACCCACTGCGACTAGTACATGCATGCTTTGCCTCTTGTCCTTTGGTCTGCTTGCTGCGCTGTAGAGGTCATGTCGGGCAGGCCAGGCCTATGAGGGAGAGACGAGTACCGGGCCGTCTATAAAGTGACTCCGGCGGGGATATACGACTTGTGCTGTATGCGAGTATAAAATGGTACGGACGGGGCTTGCCGGTCTTGTACTGACTTGGGGCACAGGGGTGGGCCGATTGCACACCTTTAGACACGCCGTTGAACCAGAGCTACAGGACGTCGACACAACGTGACTACTCAAGAGGGATATAGGGGGAGGGAAGATTCCAGTAATTGCTCGATTTTTCAATATTGTAATATTTCCATTCAGTATGCATTTCAGCAAATGATTTTTTTTTTATTTTTTTTTTTAGTTAGCTGTGACGGACTGCTAACAGCTAACAGACTGTTCCAGATAGAGTAGTTGTTTATTCTTGCTGCACGCATCTATTTCAGACTAGTCAAAAGTGGGACTAGAATTGTTTGCAGGGGTCTGAAACTATCTGCTGTCACCGTTTGACTGCTTACTGATAAATCTGGACCGTATATTTAATTTTATTTGTTAAGCGGTTCGGTGCCACGCTGTGGTAGGTCCCTGCGAGGACACTTGTTCAGATTGCATGCCACGTGTAGCTCTGGGGTGAAGATGACAGTAAGGTTGAGACAACGCTTGCCATTCGCGCTGCCACTAAGACCGCCATCGCCGTGGGGGAGGACGATCATCGAGGAAGATCGCCATCGCGAAGAAAGAAGGCCGCCACGTGGAGGAAGACCGAGGCGCCAAGCTGGAGAAGAGCGGCCATAGCCGACGAACCTGCAAGGAAGAAGACACACAAACTAGGATGAGGGGAGGATTGCCCGTGGACAGACACTTTGTCGGCCGACCACTTGCTTGGTGTTAAAGACCAGGCGAGGAAAAGAGACATCGGAGAGAAGCTGAGGAGAGTAGGGTCTCGCAGAAGGCACAGGTGGCAGCAGCCAATGCTGTGATGGCACTAGCAACTGTAGCAGCAGTGCACGTTAGAGCCAAGGCCGAGGCAGCAAAGGCTACCGTTTCTGCAATGTCCCAGGTCTCTTCCCAAGGCTCTACGATAGGTATTAGTCAGGGTATATCGAGGTTTTTCACTAGTCAGTCTGTTGGCGTGCAGGACGGCCAACAACAACCCTTGTCGGTGGAGGATGTTGAGATCAGAGAAACGAATGCCCTTCACACAGAGTTACAGCGTCAGATGCAGGAGGTAGAGGATAGCCGAGATAGAGCTAGAAAAAGAAGAAAGCTTAGACTAGGGGCGAGGGAAGCGGAACTAAACAGGGTAGAAGCTGTGACTGTGGAAGCAGCTAGTGTGCGTGGATTTTGGTGCAGTAAGTGTGAACGAAGTACAGGCTGTTTAGTAGGGAATGCTGGCCATTTTGACAGCCGGTCAGAATTAGATTCTGCCTGCGTAGAGAGGGCCCAGGCCTCCAGCGGTGGCCGGTGCATCCGTGTCAGTGCTGCCTATGGGAGAGGTCCCTTTGTACTTTAGTACGACATATGTCCATCTGGCGGTTCATTAGTAGGAAGTTGTAGCACACTCCGGAAACTGCTTCATCTGTCCCCTGCTGCAACTACAGTGCGGCAGTTGGGCCAATGACTTGAGCAACAGGTTAGGCAACCTGTTCCACCGGTTCGGTCCTTGCTGCAGCAGGTACAAGAGTCTGGTGCACAGCCATAAGACACGCGTCTAGAGAAGGGAGTAGTCGTTTCTGCATCAAGGTAGTTGGATGGGTGGGCACAGGGCAATGGACACAACTGCGGTCTTGACTCTTGGGCTAGAGCCAAGTGTCTTGATCAGTTTCTATTGTCAGGGGAAGCGATGTGCCAAGAATGTCGTAAGGCATGGCTTGCTGCTCATAAGTTCACCGACATTAAGGGGAAACTAGTTGTGCACTCCTGGCCGCCGTGCGATAACCCTGTTCGCTTGGCTGCTCACATGGGATGCTTACCGATTAGAGCAGGAAGTGAGATCATTTGGGCTGTGTACGATTCCTCTTCCAGTAATAGGTGGGCTTCAGACTAGGAGGCAAAGCTTAGTGATGCGAGCAAGGGCTTGGATATAGGAGGAAGAAGAAGCCACCCTGGGATCGACGGAAGGACGATCTTGGGGTACAGACAGAGTGAGTAGGCGGCCATGAAATGAGAGGAAGGAGTGTTGGCCGTTTGTAGTTAGGCTGAGGCACCTGGCATGCAGGAAGGCATCCGGTCTAGGAGTTAAGGGGAAGATCCTACTCTGTCCATGTGGGCAAGAGAGGGTCTTGGATGTGTGGATAGACCGGCATGTAAGGGGCACCAGCAAAGTGTATGGCATGAATGACCAAACCAGGGCGAGGGGTACAGTGCAATTGGTCACCACGGGGATGCAGCGTAGAAAAGGGTGAGGCACCCTCAACCCGGGGAAGCACTGAGAGCACTTCCTTGGGAAGCACATCTGGCCTGTAGAAGTAGTAGTCGATTTTGCTCTTGCTCAGGTGGTGGAATCCCTCACCGTCTCAAAAGACGGCCAAGGTTACTGACTCCTTAGTCACCCCGCAGGCACATCTGAACCACATGAAGCTTTGTTCATGGGATGTGTCCGAGTCCTTAGAGGAGCTAGATGGTGAGACGTGCTAGCTGCTTGGGTGACCAGAAGTTAGAGGTCCTAAGAATTTCGTAGATGGCCGTGTGGCTCTCGCAAACGTCGACACTACCTAAGACTGCACTAGTCGGATTTGTGTGATAAGACTGTACATTGGGACCATGTGCAGCGGCTGAGGCGATTTGTAGTATCTAGCTTAGCCAATACGAAAAGCATTAGTGTGTAGGGGCGACATAGCAAATGTAGCCGGTTCTTCCTCCTATGGGGAAGGTAGGTAAAGACAATAGTCTAGCTGCAGGGAAGTGACAAGCTTGCTGTTATCTACCATTTAGGGGTTGCAATGTTCCTAATTGGATGGGACCAATCACAGTAGGAAATGTAGCTATTCTTTAAACCTTGGGAGGGGCAGGCCCTCCAAACCTCTTTAGAGTAAGAAAATAAGTGTTACTAAGTGTCCAAACCTTCTTAGGAGTTGTCAGGAGTTGTAAGCAATGAGGCTGCCCAAGAGATAGGGACCAGTCCTTGTACTGTGGGATAGACCTTTGTGCGGGTTTTATGCCTCAACATAGGGCCCTGCAGAAGGCGCGTGCCCGCCCTAAGTGAAGGCGCCCCCTGAAATCTCAATACGCCTTGAACTTGTGAATTTTTGCAAATCTTGGTCTGCGCCAGACCGTTGCCACATGCCAATTGGTTACATCCGCCTTGCTCTTGAGAATCCAAACATGTTCGTGAGCCTTCCAGGCTCTTCCAGCAACGTGCTGGAAGCACGGAGCACAACACGTTTGTGCCTGGGTGGTTGGGCATGCCTAACCAATTCGGTCGCAGGCCACTATCTGAACGGGCCTGGGTGCAGACTTTTGGCGGAGATTGAAGCTAGTGGAAACTCGGTCTCACGTGAGAAGCAAGGAAAGCGCCCGCCACTTTCCATATACAAATGGGCAGGGCGCCGGGCAGAGGGGACGGGCACTTGCAAGTTGCGTGCGGGAGCGCTGCTGGAGCGATCGCTCACGGGGTGCTTGTTGCGCTGGCACAGGTGCTGTGTGCACGTGCGGACTTGCAAAGTGCACGACGCTGCTGAGGCCAGCGCCATAGCCTGCTCCCATAGCTGGGCTTGGCTTGGTCTTAGTCAGTGAGTGGTGGTGGTCTTCGTGCAAGAGAGGGAAGACATGGGTAAGAGAAGACAAGGGAGAGGGAGAGAGATGAGGATGATGATGTGAGGGAACATACCTGGTCTTGGCGATGGTCTACAATGTCCACATCTTCATGCACTTCGGTTGTTGCTGCTGACAACAACAGGGTGCATTGTCAATTTGTAGGCTGCTAGTAGTTGTGTAGTAGTAGAGTCTGGGCGCTCAGCACCAAGTAGGAGGAAGGGCTCTCGATACATATGTTGGTGGTGGCGAGAGTATGCTCTCATTGACATTCGGATTCAATACTTTGGTTCTCGGTTGGTGGGATATCAATGCATTTCTGCTTTTTGGACGACATTGGACTTTCT
This sequence comes from Chara braunii, assembly GCA_003427395.1. Classification (NCBI taxonomy): domain Eukaryota; kingdom Viridiplantae; phylum Streptophyta; class Charophyceae; order Charales; family Characeae; genus Chara; species Chara braunii. The sequence goes on along the minus strand of BFEA01000162.1, from coordinate 2,737,558 downwards.
GGCCTTCAATGTGAATTTGCATTATGGATTTCTGTAATTTCTCTGTCACTCATTTTCCTTGCAACTTTGTACCGGAGCTGGTTGGAGCCGCTCCGCTGGCTCCTTCGCAATAGCTGTTTGGTGCTTCGCTGGATATGGTGGGGTTGTGATAACGCTTTTGCGTTGGTGTGTTGGCGGCTTAGGGTTGTGTGGGCGCGCCAAAGGCTATGAGGTGACATATGGGGTGCGCGCTGGATGTTGAGAGCTTGTTGATGTGGCATTTAAGCCGAGGTGGAACTTCATTGTAATGTGGGTTGTGCCGAGGCAAGGACCGGTCGTCATAAATGCACGTCAGGTTACTGGTGATAAATCTGTGGTTGGGGGCAAATTATGAGGTACGTTGCTCCTTACTTTATCTACCTTCTTTGTTACTTCTTACCGTGAGGAAGTGAGTTCTGTCTTGAAAGTCCTCTCATTATGAGGTGTCGCGACCGCTCAACCTTGAGAGGTGACATTCTTCCTGGGGAGCAAGCTGGTGGGAGACGGGCGTTGCCTCTGAAGGGCCCTGGACGAAGCACTCGGGTCATGGTCACCATGCCAACCCACTAGGAGTAGTACATGCATGCTTTGCCGCTTGTCCTTCGGTCTGCTTGCTGCGCTGTAGAGGGAACGTGGACTGGCCAGTCCTCTGCGAGACGTCTACCAAACCGTCTATAAATTATTTCTGGCAGGACCTTAGGGGCTGTCCTTAAACTGCCTCTTGATCTGAATAATGGTTGTGATCATCGTCCTGTCTGCGATGTTAAATAATTCCTGAGGACCTTAGGGGCTGTCCTTAAATTGCCTCTTGATCAGCCACATCAATCAGATGGAAGGCTCATTGCACGCGAGGATAAACAAGGGGCAGAACTGGTCGTAAGTGATTTGGGTGGGCCGATTGCACACCTTGAGACACGTCGCTGAAGAAGAGCTTCAGGACGTTGACACAAGTGACTACTCAAGAAGGATACAGGGGGAGGGAAGATTCTAGTAATTAGTTCGATTATTTATTATTTAAAAAAAAATCCATTTTGCATGCACACCAAGCAAATGATTTTATTTTTATTTTTGATTAGTTAGTTGTCACGGACTTTGCTAACAAATGACAGAAAGCTGCAGATAGGTGGTAATCATTCCCTGCCGCATGCAATGTGTTTCAGACATGGCTGCGATCCGGACCACCGGACAGGGACCCGGACCGTTTGGGGTCCGGGGTCCGGGGTCCGGGTCCGGATCTCGGTCCGAATGTGTGGGCCCCAGCCCAACGGGCAAGATGTTTTTGGGTGGTCCAGGGCGTTTTGTTGCCTGATTTTTTATCCCCCTCACCAACGATCCGGAAGGCCCGGAAAGTCTACGAGGGGGTTTGGTTTCCAACCTGCGGCGCAAGTGTGCGGTCCACCCGGAGCAGTGCGGTGGTCACCGATGCGCAAAAAAAAAAAAAAAAAAGTCGCTGTTATGTGTGAGAACACGAGAGAGAGAGAGAGAGAGAGAGAGCACAAATAGCTCCTTATAATGTATTAGAAAACCCCGGCTGGTTATCCGAGAGGCCCCTGCAGATAATTAGCAAGGGCCTTCTCACCATGAGCTAAGTAATGCTCATATATCCATGCTAGAGTCATGGCACGCCCGGTATATATGTTGTTGATTCACATTAAGGTCCGTGTTTCAGCGGTTATGGGACCACTGAGCACGCGAGTTTCTGGGCAGTAGCAGGCCAACTCACCGCGTGCTTTTCAGGGCCAACTCACCAAGTGTGCAAAACCAGAATGAATCTTTTGCTAGAACATGGAACCATACACCGCCATATGTTTTGTTTTTTGTTCAAGTAGTGACGAGTGGAGCAAGGCCCTTAGGGCCACTGCTCGTAGGAAAAGGAAACAAAAGAAAGAGTTGGAATGAATCTTCTGCTAGAACATGGAACCATACGCCGCCATATGTTTTGTCTTTTGTGCACGTAGTGAAGAGTGGAGCAAGGCCCAGCACGGCCCTTACGGCCATAGGAAAAGGAAATAAAAGAAATTTTAAGAAAGAGAGGAATGAATCTTCTGCTAGAACATGGAACCATGCGCCTCCATATATTTTGTCTTTTATGCAAGTAGTGACCAGTGGAGCAAGGCCCTTAGGGCCGCTGCTCGTAGGAAAACGAAACAAAAGAAAAGAGAGAGCTACGGTAGCAAGTAGTTGTAATTGTGACCCATACGTGCTGGAAAGCAGACCTGACTTCGGATCCAGAACATATATTGCTGGCCTGCTTCGCTCTCACACGAAATTTGCCGAACGTCTTTTGAGATATTGGACCCTTGCAGATGCACTGCTGGGGTCCTTCGGGAAAAAGGCTACTCAATAAGGAATATGTGGGCCCAATTTTTTTTTCTGTCGTCCTCCTCTGTTCTTGTCTTCCTACTCCTCGTATCCCCCCCCTCCTCCTCCTTTTTGGGTTATTTATTTTTTATTTGGTCCACTTCCCCATTAATGCGTGTCATCTTGGTGCAGGGGTCATGCTAATCTTCCCCTTGGGACATTCATTAACATTGGAAGGAGAAGATTAGCATGGCCCCTGCACATGGATGACTTGCTATAAATGAGAAGTAGGAGTAGAGGCGTTTTTTTTCTTTTTTTCCCGGACAATGTAGGGGATCCGGACCAGGGGTACGGACCGGTCTGGAAATTCCAGAATAGTCCGTTTTTTTGGAAGTCTGGATGGCCCCGGGAGGTCCGGGGTCCGGGGTCCGGAATCGGTCCGGTGTCCGGCTCGGCGTAGCTATGGTTTCAGACTAGTCAAGAGTAGGAATTGAATTGAAAATACTTGCTGTTACCTGTTGACTACTATCTGAGAATGTTGGATCGAACATTTATTTTATTTTATTTTAATCGGTTGTATGCCATGCTGCGGTAGCTCCAAGTGAGGACTCTAGTACAGATCACGTGCCACACTGTCGAGCGCATCGGTCCCGCAAGGGGACCGTCCCGGTCGCGTCATGCAGGACTTTGTAGGACTCCTTCGTAGTGGAGCTTTCGCCTCTCCGGCCGAGTGCGTCAGCCGCACCTCTTGCAAACCCCTAAGACAAGATAGGTGTCACGAGAGGCACAACTTACCTTTGCCCGAGGGGCTGTCTCCACTCTTGAACATGTGTATCCTCGGCGAGCTTCCGAACCACATGCGAAGGCTGCTCGGATGCAATCGCAGAGGTGGCACAGCCGAGGGCGTTTCTCCTTTGTTGTAGCATAAGGGGTCCGCGCGGTCGAACTCCTTAATCGGACCCGTACGTGAACCGATGTTGTGGGGGCTGATCTCCCAAGCGTGGCTCTGCGCCGGTCGACTAGGACGGTCCATCTAACCACGAGGTACACTTCACAAAAATAAAATCAAACTCCAAACGTGAATCGCGCCTTGTCCCTTTTTCATATCTTACCCATAAACTTTTGACAATAGAGACAGGCGTGTGTCGCACCTGAGCCTCCGAATAAATGTTGCAGCATCGTAGACCTGGTCATATCAACTAGCCATGCATGAATATGCAAGATGTTGCAAGGATGACATAATATGTGCTACCTATGAACACGCGGTCCTTAATGATTTCGAGGATCGCCTTCGATACTCGAGTGTCGGCTGACACGCGTCTTAAGAGGTGAATCTGACGCTAGACGATCACCTGTGCATTGCAAGGCCTACCCTCTTCTGCACCCTGCGTGAGTGAGCGGTAGGCGGCTTCGGCCCTTTAGTGGCGGTCATACGCCGTTAACCCTGGAACTGGGGCTCCATCTTCGGAGGCCTGGAAACATATCAAGGGGTTGACTTTGGCGGCCGCCACGGACCTCAACGTCCAACTGTAAAAATTCTAAAAGCAGAAGTAAAAAGAGGATCCCGCTTTTCTCAATTCAAATTTGTTCAATCCTTGCGCACTGCGAAAGTAGTCTGAAGAATACACAAAACATGGATGTAATCGGTGTTATAGGACACGAGATCATTCTCACAGTCACAGTGTGACTCCCTTCAAAATATACACATGATCGCAGGCAAGGCAAATCCAGACTTCGACTCACGAAACATACCTGCAATCACATGCATATGTTCCAGAACGACAACCATGCACTACACGGGGTCAACTTCAACCACTCTCTGCACTTGTACCCCTTGCCTTATCCACATAAGCCCCAACCTTTGTCCATCCTTCCAAAATAAACACTCGGTCCTTTTTGAAATGGCCATTTAATAAAAGTTTGGGTAAAAGCCCAAAGAAACAATTCAACCCACAAGGGCTAAGGCCTTAGGTTGAGTTGCGAGAATGAGTTTGAAGTTGAATCGTAAACGGACCTGTTATCAAAAGATAACACAAGACGATTCTCGCGGGATCGAGCTTAAACTAGCCAGATCTTGAATCACAATGATAAAAAAGGACCTGTAACACAGCACAGGCCAATTCCGAAAACTGAACTCTTAAATGTATGGAGATCAAACGCCCATATTTATCCGTTTATGACCAGTTCTGCCCCTTTATTTATCTTCGTGTGCAACGAGCCTTACATCCGATGATCTGGGTGATCAAGAGGCAATTTAAGGACGACCCCGGAAGTCCTTAGGAATTATTTAATGTCGCAGACAGGACGACCACAGCTAGATATCAGATTCCCGCCAAAGGTTATAGACGGTCTAGTGCATGTCTCGCATAGGACTGGCCAGCCAACGTTGCCTCTTATAGCGCAGCAAGAGCTGGAAGGAAAGCAGCAAAGCATGTGTGCTCTACTCCCATGGGTTGGCATGGTGACGGTGACCTGTGCTTCGACCACGGCCCTTCAGAGGCACCGACCCCTCCTTCCAGATGCACCATCAGGAAGAATGTTGACTCTCGAGGTAGAGCGCTCACGACTCCTTAACCAGAAGAGGACACTTAAGTTGGACTCACTTCCTCACCGTAGGAAGAGATCGGGATGGGAAGATAAGGTAAGAAAACAACATACCTGAAGTAGCTGCCCCCAACCACAGATTTCTCACCAATTGAGCCGACATGCATTTTGATGACCGGTCTAGTGCATGTCTCGCATAGGACTGGCCAGCCAACGTTCCCTCTTATAGCACAGCAAGAGCTGGAAGGAAAGCAGCAAAGCATGCGTGCTCTACTCCCATGGGTTGGCATGGTGACGGTGACGCGTGCTTCGACCAGGGCCCTTCAGAGGCACCGCCCTCTCATGCCAGATGCACCATCAGGAAAAATGTCGACTCTCGAGGTAGAGCGCTCACGACTCCTGAACCAGAAGAGGACACTTAAGTTGGACTCACTTCCTCACTGTAGGAAGAGATCGAGATGGGAAGATAAGGTAAGGAAACAACATACCTGAAGTAGCTGCCCCCAACCACAGATTTCTCACCAATTGAGCCGACGTGCATTTTGATGACCAGTCATAGCCTCGGTACCGCACACAATGAAATGGAGTGCCACCTCAACCAAAATGCATTGTCAGCATGTTCTCATCATCCCACATACACCTGCTGTCGCCGCAGTTCCCACGCTATCGCCGCAGCCTTCCTGCCAGACTCCCCTCTACCCGGGAGTGGCTTGACAAGCCAGTGCCAATGTATCCTTACTGCGTAGAAGCTTCGTCAGCGCACCATGTAACAAAGTCGCCAGCGCCGGTAATGGCGATCTCGAACCAGCTCTGATATCAAATTGCAAGGAATATGAGCGAGAGCGATAGACAGAAACCCAAGTTGCAAAATCTTTAAGTAACTCAGATAGTCACGTACCAAGCAGAGTGCACCAAGATACCGTCGCAATAAGAGCAATACAATGAACTCGTATGTCAATGTCACCACTCTCTAGTCACACCAACACGGTATCCAATGTTGCTCCTACTATCTGACGCCCAGAGCCCAGCCTACTCAGCCTATCTACATCAATCTACGTTCTTGCAACCAGGTCACATCGCAGCTGAATCCAACGTACGTGACGTCATCACCAATGCTGACCGTCAGCATACACCAGGTACATTGTCTCTCCTCTCCTCATCACCCCTTGACTCCCTCTGCATGCGCCTCCTACCCGAAGACCACCATCACCGTCACCTGCATCCGCACGCGCTGCCCGGCTATGGCTGCCGCGCGCCCACTGCCACCGCATTGCCCTCTCAGCTCTCAGCGCCTGTATGCCCCCCAGCCTGCCAGCGCTAAGCAGCACAAGGCAGCAGCGTGGCCGCATTGCCTTGGAAGGCCAGAATGCCGTGCCCAGGCGGCACACACTTTTGTGCCTGCTGCTGGCTTGCCTGGCCAGGCGTGTGGGGGCCCAATAGCTTCAGTCTGGCCCCAAGTGTCTGCGCGCAGGCCCAGTTGCAGATACTGGCCTGGGCCTCGTGCAGTTAGGCACGTTCCGGCAGCCACTCAGCCTCCAAGTGTTCGCAGCATTCTCATTGGCTCGCGGTGCATATGTGACAACAATGCTGCTTTCTCATCGGCCCACAGCCAGTCTGTGATGTGTCGGCCTCACACAGCATGTACCCTGGGCACAACCGCCTCAGCCCTGGGCTCAACTGTACAGCGCAGCCCTTACTTTTGGAAGGAGCCTGAAGGCTTACGTTGCTCTGTAGCCAACTGGCGTGTTGCAACTGATATGAAAAATGTCGAAAGTAGGCCTCACGTGGATATTCAGGGCTGCCTTCACTTAGGGTGGGCATGAGGTTGCTGGGGGCCGCAGCCCAGAACACTTGCATGTCTGATAAGTGCCCCGCGAGGGCTCATTCCTTGCATTATTTAGAAACTGAAATCAATGGTCAGTGACTGGCAGGCGTTTCCTTTTCATCTTGTGAAATCCTTTACTAGTACTTCTCGTCTTCGGGGGGAAGTCGACAAGTGGACGGGCAACACAAGAGCGTTCGTTGCACGTCATTCCACTGTTCATTTGTCCTATACAGTTAGTTCTGTTTCACAACTTGTTTCTGTCAATTCAAAGTCAAAGCCTTTTCTTTTACATTAGTGCAGATGCCTTGGACAATCATGTGAAGTTTTTTTCTCAATCCTCATGAGATGAATTTGACTGCAGCAGTTATTCATCAGTGGTGGTGATTTTCTGTTTTCTACAGGCTGGAGTTGCAGCTGAGGGAGATTGTGACAGCTCAGATCAAAGTTGAAAAAAGCAAGGAGCATTATGAGTGGTAGGGAAGCATCTCTACTGTACTTACCATGCACCTAATGGGCACAACTTGGGCACACGGAAAGCACCATGTACAGCAGCACACTACAGTAGTATGCTCTCCTCCCCAGAAAAAAATCCACAAAAAGGCTTGCGACATAAAATGTGGCTGCAATGTCTCTGTTGAGTCTGTTTTCTTTTTTCTCCTGTTTTGAGTGTGCCCCACTTTGTCTTAGTCCACCGCACAGCACACGGCTCACCACACAGCTGGATGGTAATGACTGTCTCTACTTAACTGTGCTTGCAACACAGAAATAAGTGCCCAGTGCTCTATGTTTTTCTTTTCTTTTAAACCATCAGTACTTGGCCCAGCTATCAAGTCCGAGCCTCCAGCGACCGGTATGTTGAGCCTGCCAAGCCTGGCAGTACCGGTAGCTGGACGGGCCGAGGCTGGGGGGACCAGTTGGAAAACAAAAACAGCAAAAAAAACAAACAAACAACAACGCTGTGGATGTGAATGCAGTTGGATTCATTCTCCTGAGTGCTAATGTGAGCACGTCGCAGTTTGGGTGTATCAGCCCCATGGCGTTTCTGTCAGAATCCAAAAGTAAAATAAGGAAAAAAAAAACAAAGAAATGAATCTCAAAGAAGAAAAAAAAACGAAACATGAATTTGGCCCTGAAATTAGTTAGATACCTTTGTCTGTGTGCAAGTGTGAGTATGCCCTCAACGAGGGCTGTTCAGTAGATCATGGATTATGCCCTGCCTCACTGGCAGGGGAATCTAAGAAAAATGAAAAAAAAAAGCAGAAAAAATAGACATCCAGAATCTACCTGAAATACTAGTGAGAAGCATTCCACCAGGAACAGACGTGACCACGACCGCCGCCCAACTTTTTTTTTATTATTATTATTATTATTTTTTTTAATTTTAATAAAGCAGGTCCTTATGGTCCTGGCTCCTTCTATTCTGGGGAGCGTCAGTCCGGTTCCTATTCCACCGGCAAGTCAAAAAGCACATTACATTGAAAATTAACCACGCTTCCTTCCGTTTGGCCGAAGGACCCCTGAACAGCATTGATTGCTCCACCTTGGTGGAGGATTGACTGTCAGCTTGCCGTGCCCCTCTCTTTCCTCTCAGATCTGGAGTACAGATCTGCCATATAGTGCTATGCTTCCTAGAAAGAGTTCAACCTTTGACCCTGTCGGCCTGTGTCTTCCCCACTCATCTACCCTGCCCGTAGTGTAACCCCTTTCCCATTTTATTTGTCCCCTTTTTTTAAAACATGCTTTAAACCCTAAACCCTAAACCCTCAGCCTGCGAACCCATGTTCCAGCAAACCCTTGAGTCAGTCTTTTGCCCTTGCTTTTGTGCTCTGGTGCCATCCGTCCAACTCTGTGCTATCAATCCATGTCTGTAGCAGTTTCAGCTTGTCTATTTTGTCCGTTCCCCAACCTTAAGCTCTCCTCCCTCAGCCTGTGCATCCATTCTCTAACGTTCCCTTGAGTTAACACTGTTCCCATGTCTCCCGTTTCCCATGCCTGTGTCTTGATCCAGAACTGCTTGCTCGTTGTTGGAAACCTTGCTTGTTTCTGATTAGTGCCGATCCTTCCTAGGTCACTCGGACTTGTTCACTCTTTCTCCTTGCCTTTTAGTGATCCTTCCATACCATGTCCCTTCTTGCTGTGTCGTGTCTGCCTCTTCAGCCCGTAGTTCTGCACTGAGTTCTCGCTTCTGAATTAATCCTCCCCTTCCACTTTCCTGAGTCTGTTCTGGCCTGCTGTCCTGTCCTCCTCCTCAGTGCAAACTTTTCGCCCTCTCAGTTCCCCCTTTGATCCCACTCCCTGGTCCCCTGTCGAACTAGCCCCTTTTGTTAGAGTTCGAAACGTAATTTGACCCACCGACGATGCCCATTTCTGATAGCCCTTTTCTGGCACTGAGTTCTGTCCAGTCTTGGTTGGTCTTACGCCTCCTACACAGGATCTCGACTTGTGTCAACGTTCTGGTTGCTGCCCTCACCTTCTCCAGTAGGTTGGCCCATCCTTCAATTGTTCTGCTGCATCACTCGTTCCGTGTGACCCGCCGGGTCTCTTTCCTGATGAGTTTGAGCCAGATCCCTTCCGCCTTTCGCGCCTTCTCAGGAATGTTAGTCAAGAGGGGAAGTTGAATGGGTTGCTCAGGGGAGGAAGTTGAGAAGGGTGGATCGCATCGTTAGGAAACTCTCGCCCAGTATTCTGTTGTCTCTTTGCAGTGGGCTATGCAGTGCAGTCTCTTCTCTTCCATGCCTTCGGTGCAGACTGTGTATGTTTGCGAGCTGTCAGGATCTGTGTTCTTTTTTTTTTTTTTTTTTTTTTTTTTGGTCGAGTCCTCTAGAGTAGAGAAG
>BFEA01000162.1:2678654-2710167 GCA_003427395.1 Chara braunii | reverse complement strand
CTCTCTCTCTCTCTCTCTCTCTCTCTCTCTCTCTCTCTCTCTCTCTCTCTCTCTGTCCAGTTGGTTGCTTGGCTGTTTGGCAGCTTGGCATTTCAGCATCCTGCTGTGGATGCTCATACAATGGTGACTATGTTACTTCTTATCTCTTCTCAACAGCAGACATGGTGACCGGCTGGCATTAAAAATGCTCAGCCAGCATGTGCAGCTTAACCTTCTGCCAGATGTCATTCGGGCGGTCGGAGTCACTGTGAGCTGTCATTCTGAATGCCTGAGCTCTTGTTTCTACCTCCTCCAATTCTGTTTGTTTTGTTCTTACTTTGAATTTTATGTGGTGTAGCCTTACAGCTGCACGCCTCGCTCTGAGTTTTATGTTTTGTCTGTGCTTGCTACTGCGGCAGCTGCAAGTTTCAGGATGCCCAGTTCAAACTGGTAAATCAAGATGAGCCTGCCGATGCACCCTTTGACTGATGTTCTGTGTAAGGCGCTGAGTTGATAGAAGCCCTGACCGTTGGTCGTATGAAATTGTGGTGTTGTCATCGTGCCCACATGATCACCATGCATTTTTCCATCTTGTCCTCTTGCTGACTAACGTCATTCCTACCTGTCATTGTCATCAACATTCTGATTTGTTAGCATTGAATTGTGTTGTCAGGATCAGTTCATCATGATCGTGCATTACCATCTTGATCAGTTCATTATCACTATTGTTCTATTTATGGGAATCCATCTTGTGTCCTTTTCTTTGGCCGCATTGTTCATCGCGCTCTGAACTTCTGGAGTGTTGTCACCGTGGCCTTACTCTAGCAGCAGACGTGGGGGGGTTACATTGACAGTGTACTTAGAGAGAAGGGTGCAACCAGTTTTGGTTCACTTGCAAAGAAGCCATGAGAATGGAAAGGGATAAACTTGGGGAGTTGGGTTGAAAGCAGACTTATGGACTATGAATGCCCATCTGCTGTGAGGAGGGGAATAGGAAGTCCGCGGGTTTGATGGCAAACCGATGTTTGATCACAAAGCTACAGAGATCGACATCGGAAGTTGCTAAGGGCAGAATGACTGCAACCGAGAGGCTCAGGTATCTCGGAAGAAATCAGCAGGTAAATTTTTTTCGGTAGTGGCAACTGGTCATATCCACCTACAGGGCATCAGCGACTGGCACCTTTCACGGAAAGGTGTCCCACAGAGAAGAAGAACAGTGATCATTTGTTGAGAACCCAAGCCATTGCTCTGACCATCATATTGCACTGGGTTTTGGAGAATGTGGGCCCTTTCTCCGAAAAGTTATTTTCCAAGAAAAAAGCAAAGACAACTGAAAAAGACAAGAATAAACACAGCCAGATAAGGGAAGGCGTTTCACAAACTAACAACTCAATTTTGCAGTCCAAACATGAAGCTCATCTCAAAGGACAGCAGAATGATGAAGAAAGAAAAAGAACAAGAAGTGAACAAAGAAGAAGAAGAAGAGTTGTCTTAGGACAAGAAACAACCCAAGTTTCATCCCCCTTATCTCTGTCTCTTATACACATCTAGATGTGTATAAGAGACAGAGATAAGGGAAGGCGTTTCACAAACTAACAACTCAATTTTGCAGTCCAAACATGAAGCTCATCTCAAAGGACAGCAGAATGATGAAGAAAGAAAAAGAACAAGAAGTGAACAAAGAAGAAGAAGAAGAGTTGTCTTAGGACAAGAAACAACCCAAGTTTCATCCCCCTTATCTCTGTCTCTTATACACATCTAGATGTGTATAAGAGACAGAGATAAGGGAAGGCGTTTCACAAACTAACAACTCAATTTTGCAGTCCAAACATGAAGCTCATCTCAAAGGACAGCAGAATGATGAAGAAAGAAAAAGAACAAGAAGTGAACAAAGAAGAAGAAGAAGAGTTGTCTTAGGACAAGAAACAACCCAAGTTTCATCCCCCTTATCTCTGTCTCTTATACACATCTAGATGTGTATAAGAGACAGAGATAAGGGAAGGCGTTTCACAAACTAACAACTCAATTTTGCAGTCCAAACATGAAGCTCATCTCAAAGGACAGCAGAATGATGAAGAAAGAAAAAGAACAAGAAGTGAACAAAGAAGAAGAAGAAGAGTTGTCTTAGGACAAGAAACAACCCAAGTTTCATCCCCCTTATCTCTGTCTCTTATACACATCTAGATGTGTATAAGAGACAGAGATAAGGGAAGGCGTTTCACAAACTAACAACTCAATTTTGCAGTCCAAACATGAAGCTCATCTCAAAGGACAGCAGAATGATGAAGAAAGAAAAAGAACAAGAAGTGAACAAAGAAGAAGAAGAAGAGTTGTCTTAGGACAAGAAACAACCCAAGTTTCATCCCCCTTATCTCTGTCTCTTATACACATCTAGATGTGTATAAGAGACAGAGATAAGGGAAGGCGTTTCACAAACTAACAACTCAATTTTGCAGTCCAAACATGAAGCTCATCTCAAAGGACAGCAGAATGATGAAGAAAGAAAAAGAACAAGAAGTGAACAAAGAAGAAGAAGAAGAGTTGTCTTAGGACAAGAAACAACCCAAGTTTCATCCCCCTTATCTCTGTCTCTTATACACATCTAGATGTGTATAAGAGACAGAGATAAGGGAAGGCGTTTCACAAACTAACAACTCAATTTTGCAGTCCAAACATGAAGCTCATCTCAAAGGACAGCAGAATGATGAAGAAAGAAAAAGAACAAGAAGTGAACAAAGAAGAAGAAGAAGAGTTGTCTTAGGACAAGAAACAACCCAAGTTTCATCCCCCTTATCTCTGTCTCTTATACACATCTAGATGTGTATAAGAGACAGAGATAAGGGAAGGCGTTTCACAAACTAACAACTCAATTTTGCAGTCCAAACATGAAGCTCATCTCAAAGGACAGCAGAATGATGAAGAAAGAAAAAGAACAAGAAGTGAACAAAGAAGAAGAAGAAGAGTTGTCTTAGGACAAGAAACAACCCAAGTTTCATCCCCCTTATCTCTGTCTCTTATACACATCTAGATGTGTATAAGAGACAGAGATAAGGGAAGGCGTTTCACAAACTAACAACTCAATTTTGCAGTCCAAACATGAAGCTCATCTCAAAGGACAGCAGAATGATGAAGAAAGAAAAAGAACAAGAAGTGAACAAAGAAGAAGAAGAAGAGTTGTCTTAGGACAAGAAACAACCCAAGTTTCATCCCCCTTATCTCTGTCTCTTATACACATCTAGATGTGTATAAGAGACAGAGATAAGGGAAGGCGTTTCACAAACTAACAACTCAATTTTGCAGTCCAAACATGAAGCTCATCTCAAAGGACAGCAGAATGATGAAGAAAGAAAAAGAACAAGAAGTGAACAAAGAAGAAGAAGAAGAGTTGTCTTAGGACAAGAAACAACCCAAGTTTCATCCCCCTTATCTCGCCACCTCTATCTGTCATCCTCGTGCTCCACCACGCATCATTTTATTACCCCAATTCGTGCATGTATGAATGAAGAATCAATGTCCGAACACTGCCCCCGGAGTACTTGCAAGATATGTTCATCTCTGCGATCTGTTCTCAACAGGCTGCACGGGCCATTTCCAGGCCCGTGACGTTTTCAGGCCAAAAGCCTGAAAACAAGGGCCTACAGGCCCTGTGTCGTTTCAGCCTGAAAGCCTGATAACAAGGGCCTACAGGCCCTGTGTCGTTTCAGGCGAAATCAGGGCCTTTCCGGCCCTGAGTGTTTTCAGCCTGAAACTGAGGGCCATTTCCGGGCCTTCATGAGTTCGGCCTGCCCCGAAACTCAGGCACCAGACCAGGGTTTTAGCTCAGGCCATTTCTGGCCTATTTTCAAGACAACCTTTATTTGAGCTTCAACCCCAGGGTCTGGCACGTTGAGGCATTGACAAGAGCAGCCTCTTGGACGGGCCAGCACTATATAGGACTGGCCCGCCCTGCAGGCCGCAGGGAGTTCATGGGTACTTCCCAGGCACTTCACGTGCAGTTCAGGAGGCAGGAGGTAGTCTTCAGGACTTGGCAGCAGCACTCTGGAGGAGCGCTGCAGGAGTAGTATTAGCGCTAGCAGTAGTCTTCAGCGCTGGGCGCTTTGTAGCGTTAGCAGTAGTCTTCAGCGCTGGGCGCCATAGCTAGAGTAGTACCATAGAGAGAGAGAGAGAGATTGGGCGGAGGCCAGAGGGACTTACCTGCAGCGCCATCGCTCCAGCTTCGTCTTCAAGGTACCTGCAGCACAGCGCCACCTTCACAGGTTAGTACCTGGCATATGAGAGAGGGAGAGTTCTTCTTCTCTTCTCAGTCCACCATCTCCCTCTCACCCTCTCGATATCTGACTTCACTGCATCAGCAGACTATGAGAGAGAGAGAGAGAGAGAGAGAGAGAGAGAGAGAGANCCTCTCACCCTCTCGATATCTGACTTCACTGCATCAGCAGACTATGAGAGAGAGAGAGAGAGAGAGAGAGAGAGAGAGAGAGAGAGAGAGAGAGAGAGAGAGAGAGAGAGAGCTTGGTGACATGTGGATCCAGACTCGACGTTGGACTTCAGACATTTCGACGAGGGATTATTTGGGACTTGTAACGAAACTTGCTGTTGACGACTTTCCCATCTCTCCCCTCCTCTTCGTCTGATCCCCTCCTCTTCGTCTGTGCATGGGTGGACCTGGCGCCTCTTCCTGTGTATAGCGCCAGGCCTCTTCACACCTTGTGATGAGAATGATGTATGTTTAGTCTGCATTGCGACATTGATTGGGCTCGTCATTAGTATTCTAGCTTTCTGCTTCGCTATCTTGTACTACGTAAAGAGGTCAGTCCCGGTCAAATCAGGACTTGTATCTAAGTCTTCCACTGCGCTGTAAAGCACCATTTGGTATGTATCAGAATGTACACTGCTCGTTGAGATTTCACTTGCACCGCATTGTCCATTCAGTCCTTTCATCACATTGCGGATCCTTGGTTATTATGTACATTGCCCATCTGGGCATGTAACACTTCCCCTCTAGAGATCATATTTCCTCCTCACTGAAGAAGAAGGTAGCGCCATATACCTGGATGAAGATCTTGTCCTCCTAGGGCCTCAGCACCCAACCATCATGAAGCGCCAAACAAGGATGATGAGAGATGAAGTTCGCCATAGTTGCAGGTGAGTCCTCCGCCAGGAACCTTTTCCTTCCTCCTCCTCGTTGTCATTTAACTGAAGTCCCTACCTCACTGCTTAGACCTACACTCTTCCCTCGACCAGAACGTATGGTTATTATCGCTGTATCTAGTCAGAAAGTTGCCCCAATACAGGCATAATGACCATACGTCTTTTTCTGGGGAAGACGGTACGATCAAAATACAACTCTGAATTCTCTAAATAGGCTGGAAGGATTACAATCTTTCATTTTAGGTTGCTTTTCCTCTAGGATTCTCCTGTTTGGTTGTTCTATGATTTATGGATTTTATGCCTTTTTTATGGGAGTTGGCAGAGTTGCCAATTTTGAAGAATTGCCCAAAATTTTGACTGGCTATGACATGATTCAAATGACTCCTTTTGAGAGAGATCAATTTTTAAGATTGCCCAAGAACGTGACTGTGTCGAGACCGAATCGAGTGATATTTTCACGGAAATTTCATCTATTGCATAGTTTTTTGAACTTTTTCTAATGGAAAACAGCTCTAGCTCCTTTTCCATATGCGGACCTGTTGATGACCGAATCAAGTGTTATGTTCGTCGGAATTTCGTTTATCAACTTTATCGTTGTAGGTTTTTATGGGAAGGTAGTTGTTTCTTTTGATATGTGGGTATGTGATGTACACAAGGGCTTGGTTCTTATATGGTTGCTGGGCACATTAGCTCTGAGGACCCTTGTCATTGCAATTAATCCACGATTCCAAACAATGTATTAACTTACCACACACCAATTTATTATTTAAGACCGTTCAGTTTCTATAATTAAATACAACTTTGTTTCCCTGCCGGATTGCCACAAATCGTCAACTGTTCTTATGATCCTGGAGAAAGCAGTGGGCTGAATCTTAGGATTCGGAGGACCAGGATTCGTAGGGGAATAGTCAGGAAAATGACCAGTCTCGGATGAAATATATTTATAATTCTCCTTTTTGAGTGAACCTCTATAATTCGGGGAGACTCTATGCCTTCCTAAATGAGTACCCTAGATGGACCAATAGCTAGATGGACCAATAGCCACCATAGTTTGGCTTTTGTACCTCCTCCAGACCCATAGAGACCTTTCTTCTCCCTTACCTTCATTTGCTTCAGTACTCACCCTCTTGGCGGATAAGAATGATGGCCCCTGAATTAGCCAGTGACCAGGACTATACCACAGCATCCACTGATTTATTACAGGGCCTGTAGAGCCATCGGCAGAGGCCCCTTTCTTGGGCTACTCCAAAACCTATGAGGTAACCCTATTGGTTGGAAAACCTGCCGACTGCCCACAGAGTGCTAATCTACTGTTCATCTGGAAGTATATATCCCTAAGTCGAGCCAGACAGATCTGGTATTGTAATGATAGTCAGGCTCTAAGTCTACCGGACATCAGGGGGAAATTCGTACGTGCTCTGAAACAAAGAATGTGTCCACTGACGGGGAGGGGAGTGAGTGGTGAGAGCACAGTCAAATTCTCAAACATCAATGCACATACAACAAGACAAAGATGCACACCAGAGGGAGAAACGAGCGTGATCACTATTGATGTAGGCAAGCGAGATCAGTTGGGAGGGAGATCATTCGCAGTGGCTGTGTCCGAACAAAATAGCCAGGAAACGGACTGGCGGTTTCAAGATTCGCTCCTGTGATCCCTCCTCTGCTCCAGAACACAATGCTGCAAATGAAACCTCTCTCTTGATTAACAAAGAAAGAAAGAACAAAAGAAAGGACTCATCCGGAGTACCTCTCTCTCTCCTCCCCCCCCCACTCCTCCCAACTCCTCTCTCTGTCCCTCCTCCACACCCATAAGTGCGCTGAGAAATTTCAATGCTCTGACTGTCAAAAGTTGAAGTCTTGGGATCCTTGCTGTTTGATAACCCTCCACTCTGGAAACGGTATTGATCTGCAAAGGGGTTAAGGGGAGTGAGGAGGTGTACCCCCCTTTCTGTTTGAACAAAACCAGAAGACAATTAGTGCTGGATCCTCAGGGATGGTACCTTCCCCCCCAAAACCACAACAAGAAGCACATCCCACTTGAACACATCACCACAAAGGTAATATATCGGTCGCTACTTCTGAGCCTGGACATAGCCGAAGAGCTCAGAGGAAGATGGGAGAAAAGGGATGGATCCCCCCGGTGCTAATCCATATGAACTCATCGGAGGTGGTGGGAGCATTGCGCGATTATGAAGGCCTTGCCCGATCAGAAGCAGGCTGGACTCTTATGGCAGATATACCTCTAGTGGTCCCCACAGCGCAGTCGCTGGCAATGAGAACTCGACATAAAGAGGGTGTGTTGCTTGGCCTCTAGATGCAGCCAGATTGAATCCGTCCCCACCACAAAGGCGATATATTGGTCGAGCCTGGACATAGCCGAAGAGCTCAGAGGAAGATGGGAGAAAAGGGAATGGTTCCCCCCGGTGCTAATCCATATGGACTCAGCGGAGGTGGCGGGAGCATTGCGCGCTTATGAAGGCCTTGCCCAATCAGAAACAGGCTGGACTCCTATGGAAGACATACCACTAGCGGACCCCACAGCGCAGTGGCTAGCAATGAGGACTCGACGTAAAGAGGGGTGTTGCTTGGCCCCTAGATGCAGCCAGAGCCTGGACATAGCCGAAGAGCTCAGAGGAAGATGGGACAAAAAGGAATGGGTCTCCCCAGTGCTAATCCATATGCCGAGCCTGGACATAGCCAAAGAGCTCAGAGGAAGATGGGAGAAAAGGGAATGGATCCCCCCGGTGCTAATCCATATGGACTCGTCGGAGGTGGGGGGAGCCATGCACAATTATGAAGGCCTTGCCGAATGAGAAACAGGCTGGACTCTTATGGCAGATATACCACTAGCGGTCCCCACAGTGCAGTGGCTGGCAATGAGGACTCGACATAAAGAGGGGTGTTGCTTGGCCCTTGATGCAGCCAGATTGAATCCATCCCCCACTTGTTTGTGTGCTGCTCGGTGGCGGTGGACTTTCAGAAATGGTGGGCATCAGCTATGAGCCCTCACCATGGATAGTAAGAGAGGAAGATGACACTATAATCCTATTAGAGACGTTCATGGCAGTGGAAAGGGGGGAGAAGCTGAAACGTTTTGCAGCGGAGTTGGTTAGGGTGGCGGAGCTTTGGGCGATTTGGACGCTTCACAACAAACAAGTTCGCCAAGGCGAGGAGGTCACCGCACAAGGGATTAGAAACAGAGTGATGGAGAATGTGCGGGTGGCACTGCTCTTGGATCTACAGAGGCGCAAACGGAAATCGGGAAACAACCTTGGCAAATTCTAGAAAACCAGGGGGGAGTACCCGACCCTGGCGAAGAAGGACCTGTTGTCGAGCAGCTTTGTGTTTGGGCCCCTGTTACAGAAATGCGCCTCAGACTTGGATGAGTAGGGGGCAAGGAGCAGGGCAGGGCCCCCAAACATGGTCGCTGTTTCCCAGCTGGTAGTGTATTTTATGTAGTTTAGGTTAGATGATAGCCTTAGGTTTGCACCTTCTAGTGTAGTGAAATGAACTCGCAGATTCCAGCGGGTTGTGAAATTAACCGGGTTATGTTTTGCGATCTTCTCAAGTTTTCGTTCCTAACCAGTAACTGTAACAGGCCTAGTTCCTACGGGGACATTTTTGAAAATTCCTGAATTTTCCAGGCACTAACTCGCTTCTACAGCTTGGGACTGGTACCGGCGTTACTGGAAAATGTTGGCAGGCTTTGCTTAGGTAGGTCCTAGAGTCTGGTAGGCTGTAGAGTCTAGAAAAAGGGAGTGCTTGAGGTGGGACGGGTTCTTTCGACTGGCATTCGGTCTTCAGGTGGGGATGTGCTATTTGGTTGTTGAGGTCGACACCGCCATACGTGAGGGGAGCTGCGCCATAGCTGGGGCCGCAGCAGGGGCGAATAAGCAGCGCTGAGTATGGACTCCAAGCGCTGACATGGGGAAACGATAGCTGTGCTGTTGGGGTTACACAATGAACTCATGGAGTTCAGAAACTCCATCTAGGACTCAAGGTCTCAGACCTTGAGCGTCCTTTGGACATCCAAGTGGGTAATTCCCAATCTATCACAGTCTGGCAGGTTCTCTAGGGTGTCCCAGTGAATGGAAATTCAGACATAGTGTGAACTTCTACTTGTTTTCATGTTGATATGGTCCTGAGCCTCAAGTGGTCGAGGGCTACTAACCCTTCCATTGATTGGGCTGTCCCCAACATTCAACTAAAGAATGATCCAGGTGAGCTTAGATATTGTGTCTTAGCAACATAATACCACCCAAAGACAAGCTGCTATGGCCAGGCAAGAGCGTTTTACATCTTGTCAACACAGACTGATCATGAGAATCTGTTTGTGGCATATGACTCTCAAACAAATGGATCCTTCCCTCAGTGTGATCCTGTCATCCAACAAGTTGTTGATGAGTATGCTGATTTGGACCAAGAGCCTACTCGACTTGTTCAGAGGCAGACCACACCACATTGAAATCCTTCCAGACTATACCATTCCCAAGGGAAGAGTCTACAGGATGTCTCCTCCTGAGCTGGATGAGTGAAGGAAAGAGTTAGAGATTCAAACTGAGAAGGGTTGGATCAGGCCTGGCTCATCTGAGCATGGGGCACCAGTCCTCTTTCCAAAGGGGAATGGTGAACTAATAACTTGAAGACAACTCTCTAATGGATGTTCATTTGTGAACTCAGTTGATTCTCTGTTATGACTATTGGTTCAGTTTGAGTTTCAGTAGTTACTGAACAACTTGCTTTTAGGGCATCAGCCACAATGTATTTTCATCAGTTTTCCGCTTGCAGCATCTTATTTGCAAGTAAAAATAAAAAAATAAAAAATAGAAGTGGTGCATCAACCACAGAGGCCTCAACAAGATGACTAGGAAGACCTTTGATCCCTTGCCTAGATGGTGCAGGGCTGCGAAGTCTTCAACAGAATAAATCTGGAATCTGGGTACCATTAGATCGAAATAGCTGAGTGCCTGGTGATTCCTTTTGGATTATGCAATTTACCTGGGACATTCCAGGTGGAAATGAATAAGATTTTCAGACCTTTCCTTGATCGCTTTGCTGTTGTTTATTTGGATGACATCATGTATTCAACAAGAATGTCAAGGAACATGCTGATCATCTGAGGAAAGTCTTGCAACTTCTTAGAGAAGAGAAGTACAAGATTAACAAGGGAAAGTAAGCGTTTGGTATCTCTGCAGATAGCCTAGCCCTTGAAGCCGCTGAAGTGGCTGCTGTTAGGGAATGGCCTCAGCCCCAAATAGTCAGACATGTCAAGTCTTTCATGGCATTGCCCTCATACTACAAGAAGTTCATCAAGAACTTTTCCACTATAGTCACTCCCCTAACTAACCCCTTGGCTAAGGATGTCCCCGTTAAGTGGACACCCAAATATCAGTTGGCCTTCTCCAAATTGAAGAAAGCCCTTACCCAGGCATCTGTGCTGATATTGTTGGACCCGACCTTGCCATTTGTGCTGACACGGATGCAAGTCCGTATGGAGTTGGGGCTGCTCTTCTGCAAGATGATAGGACTGGCCTCAAGCCAGTGGAATTGATGGGTAAAAAACTCGAAGTACGAAAAATCTAGGCTTCTTCTTATGAGAAAGAAGTGTATGCCCTTGTGCATCTTAAGCAACGGAATCACTTCTTGCTGGGAAGACACTTCAAAATTTATTTTGATCACTAGAGTCTGTAATGGATGAAAACCCAGGGGGAGTTGAATGACAAGTTGGGGAGGCATATTCAGGTCATTGATGCATTTTATTTTGAGCTGAAGCACAAAAAGGGTTGCCATAACAGAGTTGCGAACGCACTGTCTTGTACAGCAAACACCTGTGCTGCTATTGTGCAAACTTACTCATTTGGAGATTCCATGAGGTAGGCCATTGCAGATGCGTTGCCTCAGGACCCTGTCTTGGGCCCTATCGTTAGGAATCTGCAAATGGAGCCCAATTCTAAGCCAGACTATGCCCCAACTTCGGGCTTGCTGTACACAGTCAGTAAGGGGGAGGAACGTTTGTGCATGACTAATGACCGCAAGATCATAACTCACCCCATTGCAGAAAGTCATCATGCTGGCAGGCGTTTTCGGTTTTTGGAGACTTATGCTGCCCTGACTCGGCGATTTTACTGGTCCAAAATAAAAGAGGATGTACTACAGTACTTAGAAACCTGTGAGATGTGCGAAAGGGACAAAGTCCACAAACGACCTCCTATGAGACTTCTTAAGCCTTTGCCCATCCCAGAAGGTCCTGGTGAGTCTGTGTCACCATTGACTTCACCAATCTTTGCAAGACCAGCCTTCAAGGGATGAGACAAGTAATGGTCTGAATTGATCGTTTTTCTAAGTTTGTCTCGAGTTTATCCCTTTGCCAGCCGAAGGAGTGCCTCTAATCAGAGATGTTTTCTCTGAGAGGTGGGTGAGTCTCCATAGGCATCCAACCTTTATTCTTAGTGATAGAGACACAATTCTGCAAGAACGAGTGGCTGTCCTACTGTAAGGACTATCTCCACTCTAGACTTAACATGAGTTTTGGCAGACATCCCGAAGCCAATGGACAGGCTGAGGTGATGAGCCAGATCTTATTTCAGCTGTTGCGGCCTTTATCACACTAGATAAACAGGACTGGGACGAACATCTGTCCAGGGCTCAACTGATGTATAACACTTATATTTAGAGTTCCACTGGATTCATGCCATATCGTCTCGATTGGGGTAGAGATCCGAGGCAGCCTCTCGATGGCATCATCAACAAGGCTAAGCCCAAACTCACTCCGGGCATTGTAGAGTTTGCCAAGAGTTATGAACAGGATGTAGAGAAGGCAAGGTTCACGATACAAAGCGAGTGATCGAACAAGCTAATGAACACCGCTTGGCTTCCCCCATTCGTCTAGGGCATCCAGGGTCCGGATGAAAAGATCTAAACTGTCTGATGAACAGGATATCTCAAGGAAGTTGCCCATTTACTGTGGTCCATGGCATGTTCTTGATACAGTAGGGGCTGATGCTTTTGGTCCTATGTGTTGGCTGGACCCCGCAGATCAAAACCTACCATGTCTTTCATACATCCAAGTTGTTGCCTTTCACGGCCTCGGATGCATTTCCTGACAGACCCCCTCAATTCGGTCCTCCTATTCCTGGGTAGGGGTACAAGGTCGATAGTATTGAGGATCAGTGGGGCACATTCCCCGACTGTGAGTACCTTGTCAAGTTCCTATTCGAACCACATTGTGGACATCAATGGTTTACAAGGAAGGAGCTTCTCAAGACAGCCAAGTCCGTTGTACTGTTTTATGAGGCTAAACCAAAAGTGCAGTTGCCCCGACGCTCACCTCGTGGACACTCCTAGCTCGGGGTCCTCACTCACCGGAGGCAGGAGTGCAATGAACTTGCAGATTCCAGTAGGTTGTAGAAGTAACCGGGTCATTTTTGCATTTTTCTGAAGTTTTTGGTCCTAACCGGTGACCGTAACAGCCTAGTTCCTACGGGCACATTTCTGAAAATTCCTGAATTTTCAAGGCCCTAACTTGTTTCTACTACTTTCTAGTACTTTCTACAGCTTGGGACTGGTACCAGTGTTACTGGAAACTGTAGACTGGCTTTGCTTAGGTAGGTCCTAGAGTCCTTTCCAGGCCCTAACTTGTTTCTACAGCTTGGGAATGGTACTGGCGTTACTAGAAAATTTAGACTGGCTTTGCTTCGGTAGGTCCTAGAGTCCGGTAGGCTGAAATAGGGAGTGCTCGAGGTGGAACGAGTTCTTACAACTGGAATTCGGTTTGCAGGTGGGGATTTGCTGTTTCGATGTTGATAGCTGGGGCCGCAGCAGGGCCTAACAAGCAGCGCTAAGCATGGGCTCCAAGCGCTGACGTGGTGACGCGATAGGTGTGCTGTTGGTGTTAGGCGCTGCCATATCATCTTCTTCATGGAAGCTAGTTGTTTTCTTCTTCGAGCAGGAGGTTCTTCTTCGTCCAAGGAGCTGGTGCTGCCCTCCTAATTGGCGTTTTGTGTGTTCTCCTGATTGGCGCTGGTTTCTAGAAGGGCGCCATAGTTAGAGGTTGACTGAGGATGATGGAGGAAGGAGAAGTCTCCAGTTGAACTCGATGAAACATAGTTTGAGCTTGTTCGGGGTTGTGTAAACATGCTTGGGATTCTTGGGAAGTTTCTGCAGCTGATTGAATTGCAGGAGGAAGAGGGATAACAAACCTGAAATTAATTTTGATTCTATATTTTGTGTTGATCTTGCGCTGTGTATTTCTCTTCGGTTCGGTGTGGCTTTGGTTTCTCCAAGTCTGCTTTTCTTATCTTGTGTGTGTATGGGAATATGCTGATACTTGTTGGATGGAATTTGAATCAGTCACGTAACAGTAGTGTACTATAGTAGGGTGAGGGCGTCTGGGTTTTGGCCAGGGGAAGGCAGGTCGAGAGAAGGAGAAAAGCACGTACCTGCAGCCAAGATTGAGCTTGAACAGGCGACTTGCTGGTCTCAGCTAATGTGGAGCAATCAACAACCAACTGGAAGTGAAGTACCCAGATGCCCTAAGCCTTGTATGATGCATGCATGACTTTGATTCCCTGTCTGTTGGCCTTTCTTGGATTGAGTAGAAGTCATCGTCCTTTTTGCTGATGTCAATTTGTCCAGGTCAGTAAGGGGAGGTTGGGGAGTACTCTGTGGTACCCTTCAAGGGTAAGGGGTCCTTTCTGTCTACTAGCAAGTGGGTAGAGTTGCTGGCCTTGCTGGGGCCATTCTGCCCGGTGGGACCCTGTCGCTGTAAGGGAGGATCAAAGGACTAGTCAACCAGTCCTAGCTTAAGTGTCGAAGGTCAAGTCTGCAAATAGCAAAACCGTGTAAAGTAGCTGTAAGGGTGTGAGCGGCAGGTGCTCGTAAAACAACCTGGCTAGCCTGGTACTGACTGCGTGTATGAAAACCCCATCCGCACGAGGGACTGACCAGTTGGGTAGCGGAGATACCACCTGGCCCCGTCGTCCTGTCTACAGTGGTCAAGCACCACAGTGCTGTGTTTAAACTGCTTGTGCACGGGGAAGGGTAATATATCCAGAACCCGGTAATCAAGTTGATCCGGGGTCAGTCAGCCTTAGGTAGGTTGAGTTAGTGTCAAGTGGGTAGAGTGTGTGGGCGTGGACATCGAAGTCAGCTGGTAAGTCTATGTCTAGGAGGTGGTGGAACGGGATCTGTTGAGATTGACTGCTACCGGTTCTGCAAAATGGTCCACTATCCCATGTATGCTATTCTGGCTCTTTCTCCTCTTTTCTAACCCCTCTTTCGGTTTTCTATTCCTCTTGGAGTTTGGCGTAGTGTGCACATTACGGCCAGGGGATGAGGAGTACAAGTAACCGCCAAAGAGTATAAGACAGTGTAAGGTTGGAGAAGGAGGGAAAGGAGAAGAAGAGAGCGAAGAAGAAAGAAGATGGAGTAGAGAGGAGGCGGCGAAAACGGAGAGACCTCCAGTGGCGGGACGCAGCCTTTGCGAGTTGGAACCAGGGCCCCCATTGTTACTGTTAATGATTGTTTGGTGGAAGTGGAAAGAAACAGGCGGAGGCGAAGAAGAGAAAGGAGGAATTGGAGCAGTCGATCAAAAAGTCGAAACAAGAGGTGGAGAAAGCGTAGAAGTGGTGGTAGAAATATTGGAAGTTATTGTTCCACCACGTAAAAGATCAGTAAGAGAGTGGCGTGGTGGATGTGGACCAGATACCCACACTGCCCTTGATAATCAGTTGGCAATTGAGAAGCTGCAGTAAAAGCTGGAGGAGGTGGTGAGGAGCATGGAGAAGGATAGGATTCAGGTGGATCATAATTTTGATATCCTCAACGACAGCCTAACCACTTCAAATAGTGGTTAAGAGGAGGGTGGAGAAAACCTTCAAGGCTATATTTGAGGATTTTCCGGAAACATTAATAGTAGAGTTGGAAGGGTAGGCTGTTGGAGGAGAAGAAAGAGGGCATCGAGGAGGCGAAACAGACGCAGTGAGGAAACCCGCTGTGAAATAGGTGAGGATAGATTCCGCTACAAGATGAAGATCCCTGACCTTTATCACAATAGAAGGACAAGGATATATACTTGTGTTTTGTTGAGATATGGATCTTTGTGTTTGTAGAACAGATCTCATGGGATCGCCAGGAGATCTTTGTGTGCATTGCACTGAAAGATGATGCAAACGGGTGGGTAATGCAACAAGCAGTAGATACCAGTCTTGAGGATAGCTTAAACCTTTATGGCGCAAGCCATCACTGATGTGTTCCTGGTGAGTTGAGAGCTAGGTTAAGAGACTTTGGCGAGGTGGCTGGACACACACCCCCTTGGGCTGACGCACGGTAAGCTTATACAGACACTGCCTGCGCACCACCCAAGGGTTGTCCATGGTGTTGTATGTCGGGTCTTGATACTGCGTGGGTTGCTTGTGGCTGTTGCTCGTGGTTGTTCTGTTGATCTCCCCAGTCTGGCATATCACACACGGGCCGTTTGCGATTGTCGCTAAAATGGTAGAGTCTTCAGGTCACATGTCATAGATCACGGGTTCGAGTCTGGCTTGGGACTTTGGGGGGGGGTTCTTGTCCATCTTGGCCTGCCATCTCTTCAAACGAACACATAGTTACTGCACATATCTGGCCTACGCACAGCTGGACACACACCCCCTTGGGCTGACGCACGGTAAGCTTATACAGACACTGCCTGCGCACCACCCAAGGGTTGTCCATGGTGTTGTATGTCAGGTTTTGATACTGCGTGGGTTGCTTGTGGCTGTTGCTCGTGGTTGTTCTGTTGATCTCCCAAGTCTAGCATATCACACACGAGCCGTTTGCGATTGTCGCTCAAATGGTAGAGTCTTCAGGTCACATGTCAGGTCACATGTCATAGATCATGGGTTTGAGTCTGGCTTGGGACTTTGGGGGGGGGGTTCTTGTCCAGCCTGGCCTGTCATCTCTTCAAACGAACACATAGTTCCCTCTACATAATCCTGCACATATCTGGCCTTCGGGCACATACATCTCGCTATACAGTTACACAGAGCACTCATAGCCTTCGGGCAGGCACAAAAAACATGGCCCTATGGGCTCATACAAACATACATAGCCTCTGGGCACACGCATATACACACAACTACGATACTGGGCTGGGGGGGTCTATCAGGTATTTGATGGGGTCTACTCACCCATGGCTTAGCTCTAGGTAGGGTAGGGATATAAGTCGCTCCGGCTAGTCTGAGTTCCACCTAGCCTTGGGTAAGCTAGGGGAAGGACGGTAGGATGTGTCCGTGGGCGCTGCCCGGCCTTGCTTAGGTAATCCTGCTGGGTAGACTCTCTGAATTGGGCCTGTAGAAGATTGCATGAGCCTGTCGTGCGAAGTTCCCATATGGCAAGGTTCGTCCACTTCCGCTTCCGCTAGGGCTGGGAGGTTGGCCCAGCTTGGTGCTTGTCACTGCTGTCTGGTCCAAGTTGCCCTCGATAATGGTAGGGTGATGGTCCTGAGTGCTGGTCACACTGAGGTAGGATAGTAGGGGGCGCCCTCGGAGTATTAACGTGGGGAAGGGTAGGGTAGGTGGCCTATCCTGTCAGGACAACCATTGGCTGCCGATACCAGCAATCACCGCGGGTCTGGTCCTTGGCCTCTACAACACCCTTAAAAAAAAAAAAAAAAAAAAAAAAAAAAAAAAAAAAACCCAAGATCATGGATATCCATAGTACTAAGTGGCGCAAGGCAGAGGTCTTGACCCACAAGATGGATTTCCTAAAATTGGAAAGTATGGTCATTAGGTTACAACGCAACAGAAGGTGAACCAAAATCACCTGGCTATGCTTCAATCCATTAGCTCAGTGCTAGTCGTAGAGATGGGTCAACCAGGTTTCTCCTATAGGAAATATACCGAGAGGGCTTGACAATTAGCCACACTGCAGCAACTACGTGATCTTCCTTTCTCAAATGAACTGGAAAAGGTAATATGTACAAGGGGATGAAGGTCTTCAACAGTGCTAGGACCGCAGGCCATGTCTTGGTGTCGTTTCAGCAAGGAGATGCAGAATTAGTCCCCCTAGAAGCTATACAAGATGATGGTGACGACGAGTATTTTCAGGGAGGGGGCTAACGCCACCATTGCAGCCAATGAGGGAGGGTCAAGAGGAAGAGATGGTGGTAAAGGAAGGTCCCAACCACAAGGACGAGGAGGTGGTTGGCAGCGACCATCACAGCAAGGAGGAGCTGACAGGTCTGGACCTTGTAGTCCAAGGAGGTTCCCACCACACCCAGGGCGCGAGGAACGTCAACCCTGGAAACAAACTTACCTGTCAATGCTGGGACAATCAACAATGCTTTAAATGTGGTAAAGAAGGCCACACCATACCCTTTTACCCCCAGTGAAACCAGCCTACATCACCACCACAACAAGGGAAGCAACCATCAAATGGTCCTCAGTGTCTACCACTCAGGACCATCACCCTTCTGCCATCTTGATGGGATGACCTGATAAGACAGCGGTTATAGGCACCCGGGCTGAGCAAGAACCTCACTCAGCCCTTGTTGAAGCATGGTAGAGCAGGCCCTGTCATACGGATACCTCGGGCGATAGGCGTAAGCACTCTTTTTAAGGTCCCATGGGTAAACCCCTAATTGTCCCCCAAACTTGCTCGGGCTCCCCAATGTATGGATCTAGTCGTTCATACGCTAGATATCACAGGCAGTGTCTAATGGCACCCCTTAAAAGGTCTAACCATGACACCCCCTGAGCAACCTGGGTGTACCCACCTAGCAATGTGACTGGTTATTCTAGCTATGTTGTTAATACGACCTGGATGCTCTAGCCTATCATTAGAAGGTATACGTCCATCATTCACTAGACCCCTCTCCGACTTTTTACCCTGTGATGCATTGGGCCAATCGGAGTCGAACCATGGACCTCCTCCTTACAGCACCTAGGTCTACCTACGGAACTACTGCGTTGACTGATCTCTGTATGTGCTGTACTAGGCTGGGGAACAAGTATGCGGGGTACCAACCTAGCACCAACTGATCGTGCGCAGGGGAGTTGATGGCCGACAGAATCGAATCCACAACCTCCCCGTTGCAGCGCCAGAGCTCTAACCAAATCAGCTACCATGTCTTGTCCCGCTCCAGTTCTTTTCTATCTGGTATCTTGTCTTTGTTTTGTAACAATACTTTGATGCTTGCCGGTGATAAGAGACCAGAATAGGTGGGCATGTGTGTGTGCAGGTGATTAAAAAAAAAAAAAAAAAGCACAAGAGACAAAATTGGGTTCTGCTCCTAGTCCTTTGGGACATCCGTTAAAATTGGAACGATATTGGGTTCTGGTCCTAGACCTTTGGGACATCCGTTAAAATTGGAACAATACAGAGAGGATTAGCATGGCCCCTGCGCAAGGATGACACACATAAATCGAGAACTGGTCCAATTTTTTTAGAAAAGGGTTCTGGTCCTAGTATGGTCAAAGTACTGAAATACACCGATAAAATAAATGAAAAGAATGCAGGTGGGTAAAAAGTACTAAAAACTCTTAAAATAAAATAGGAGTTGAAAAGTCAAATCCACCAGTGCAAAAATTAGTTTGAAATGACGCAAGCCTGGTGTCACTGTGGGCAATGGGCCTGAACCCTTGCATGCCACATCAGGGCCTACTGGGCTTGCGGGAATCTTCCCTTTAAATTTCTCATGCACGTCCTTGTACGAACTAAATTTCAGTCCTGCCCCTTTAAACCACCAGTACTTGGCCCAGCTATCGGCCGCGGCACTTTCCCGTTAAAGCGCCGCGCCTTTATGGCTTCGGGGTACCGGACCACAATGGCTGGAAGCGCCAGCCAAAAAAAAATTGAAACGGTACCCCGTCGCTTCGGCGAAAATTGGTGTGCAGGGGCATGCCAGGCTCGGCATCGATAGCTGGGCCAAGTACTGGTGGTTTAAGAATCCACAATTGCATATATGTGCTATATGAGACTTGGAACATCACAAAGACACACAGGTTAGTAACATCAGGGCCTACTGGGCTTGCGGGAATCTGCTCTTTAAACGTCTCATGCACGTCCTTGTACGAACTAAATTTCAGTCCTGCCCCTTCAAGACTCCACAATCGCATATATGTCCTATATGAGACTTGGAACATCACAAAGACACACAGGTTAGTAACATGGCACACCAAAACAACCCATGCGCCCACCTAAAGGCATGAACAGCGTACATAATGTCTCAATAGACTCAATAAAACTAAGCAAAAGTCAGCATTCCTTGAAAAACACAGGGTTCACAGACTTTAAACTGCAATGCTCAGCACACTGCGCATACACTGGTGTCATAGGCAATAAATACGGCTGTTCGACATCATCGCTCAGTGTTCAAACTCTTGAGCTTTGGATTTGAAGCCTTTGGGATTGGAATTGTCTTTATTTTTTTCCCATGCTGCAAGGAAAATGAGCAATAGCGAGATGACAATATCCAGTTTGCACAATCACATTGAAAGCCAGAAAGTATCACAGTGTCCAGAAAGCAGCATTGCACCAATATTACACCAATGGAGAATTGTAACACTGAAAACCCAATGTCAATGAGAGCTTGCTCTCGTCACCACCAACTTAAGTGTCCAGGACCTCCCTCCTTGGCGCTCGGCGCCCAGCCTACTTCCTACACAGCTATTGTCTGCCGACTAATTGACAATGCAACTGTTGACGTCAGCAGCCAGCGAAGTACTTGAAGATGTCGCCCAATGCAGACCATCGCCAGTACCAGGTATGTGCCCTCACATCATCATCATCATCATCATCATCATCATCATCATCCTTCTCTCTCTCTCCCTCGACTTTCACCCACGTCTTCCCTCTGCACACACGAAGACCACCTCTGCGCCTCACTGTAGTCCAAGCCTCAGCCAGCTATGGAGGCTGGGCTATGGTGCTGCCCTCAGCAGCGCCCTTCTTCTCGCACGACCGCTCGTGCACAGCACCTTGCCCTTAGCGCACAGCAGCACGCGAGCCTACGCTCCAGCAGCGCTGCCGCACAAACTGGCAAGTGGCTGAACGAGGCCCCAGGCAGCGAGCTCTTTCCTATATGGAAAGAGTCTGCCTGCCCTGGCGGCCTGGCTGGGCTGGGCCTGTGCCCAGAATGCTCCGGTAGGCCCCAGGAGGCTGTGCCTCTGTTACAGCTGCTGGGCCTCGTTCGGTTGGGTCTCCCAACTGTCTGTGTATGATGCTGCGATTCTTGCCCAGGGCCTGCATTTCAGGAAAGGCCTGGAAGGCCATGGAAAATCTTTGCTGCTCGGGCCTGTGTTCCCTCAACCAACTGGTGCGTCACAACTGGCTGGACCCCAAATACAAAATTGACAGCAATGGGCCTTTCAGGATTTGTTAGGCATGCCTTCACTTAGGGCGGGCACATCTGTATCAGGGCCCCTCAGGCCTGCCGAGGACCCAGATTCCTCGTGACGCTCCCAAAACGCATGCCCAGTGGGGGCAACAGTCTGGTTGGTCTTCACCGGCAAGCGAAATGTTGGACAGGATGATAGCAATGGGGGAGAAAAGACGAAAATGCTCAGATGAGGGCCCTCTCTGCCCGGCACTAGCCCCCTGTGGTGGAGGCCCTGCTATCGGCTTGCCTGCTCCCTCTCTGGGCGTTCTGAACCTCTCATACTCCTTCTGTACCCACAGGCAGTCTCCTGCTGCAGCTGGGCTTTTAGTATGGAGGGGCAGTATGTGAGCTCAAAGCTGTGTTGTTGCTGACATATATTAATTGGCCTGCTCCCTGCTTGCCAATATTCGTGTTGGTGTGACTATTCTGCTTCCTGTGCTCCTTATTGTCGTGTTGCATTTATTCATGGTTTATGATGGGCAA
Source organism: Chara braunii (assembly GCA_003427395.1). NCBI lineage: Eukaryota > Viridiplantae > Streptophyta > Charophyceae > Charales > Characeae > Chara > Chara braunii. The sequence goes on along the minus strand of BFEA01000162.1, from coordinate 2,689,196 downwards.
CCTGCATAGGAAGAAGATGAAGAGGAGGTGGAGGAGCCAGGGTAGGAGGGGTTAGAATTTGGAAATTTTTGTTTTATATTTTCATTACATAATAAGTGCTGTTCATATTTTGTTTGATATCTGCAATCGTGAGAGGCCATGTCAGCAAGTGGTGTCCTCTCACCCCTTGCCCCTCTTGTTACTTGTATTCTCCAGCTAGCGTTGTGAGCTTGTGGTTCTATTGCTCCTCTCCTTTCTCCTTCTTATCGATCTTGATGTTCCCACTTATTCTTCTTGAGCTCGTCTTAATCCTCACTTTTTCTCCTACTACTAGGTCATCCTTACCAGCTTTGTGCTATGTCATCCGCGTTGCTGTTCAGCTCCTCTTTACCACACCCTTGTCATGGTCGTCATTATCCTCCTCTCCTCATTCTCGTCTTCCCCCTTGCACTCCAGATCTTCATACTCTTCCTTGTCTCTATCACCTATTCTTCCTCCTCCTCAATCTCCTTATGTTCAGTTTCCCATTCCTCTTACGATCCTGGCTGTTTCCGAAGTGCATCACAAGGAAATACAATGCCAACCCATTGCGAAAGAAATGAAAGCACTTGCAATGATATAGAGACCAAAGAAGAATAACGAAGAAGAAAAAAGAAGAAAGAAGAAGAAAGAAGAAGAAAAAACGAAGAAGAAAGAAAGAAGAAGAAAAAAAAAAGAAGAAAGAAAGAAAGAAGAAAAAAAGAAGAAGAACAAAATAAGAAGAAAAGAACGAGAAGAAAGAAAGAAGAAGAAAAAAAAAAGAAGAAAGAAAGAAAGAAGAAAAAAAGAAGAAGAACAAAATAAGAAGAAAAGAACGAGAAGAAAGAAAGAAGAAGAAGAAGATGTACACCGGCAGGACCAATGATAAATCTCCGTTCTCTCTCCACTCTCCTCCTCCTCCTTGTCTCGGCCAATCTTATTCTTCTCCAAATAATAATAATAACAAGGAGTGGTTGAACCAGAATCAATGTCCAAAGTTCCCTCTTACCGCCAACACAACAATAGGTTGGCGGAGTACTAAGGGCCATGCCCTGATGTGCGAAAGACATCGCAAAGCAGCTATGGCCTGACTTTGAGAATTCTTGGTGCAGCACTGCCCCAACTGGGGCCTTCCAGATGCAGCACCTAACAAGGTGATGAAGATGGTGTCCACCAGAGCCACGTAGTTACCTCGCCACTCTCCTCATTCACCTCCTTTTCCCTCCTCCTGAAGCTGGGCTGCTTGCCATAGCCAGGCAGAGCACCCAGCTCGCCTCCTTCCTCCCTAGCAGCGCTTTTAGAACCAGTGCCCGCTCAAGCAGCATGACACCCAAACTTGCTTACTGCAAATTTGGAGGAGCTACTCGCTCCTCCAGGAGATATAGCGGCCAACTAGCCTCACGGCTGGTGACTTCGAGGCCGCACGGCCTCCAAGCAGCCGGTACCTCCTCCCTTTCCGAGGGAAACATCGTTGAAGGCTCTGATATCATCCACACAGGACCTAGACTCAGGCTACTTGGACTGGTACCCGCCTAGGCAGGCCGGCATATCCCCGTGAGACCTATTTTCAACATTTTCCATATGTCGGGTATCAGACAGTTGCAGCACGCCAGTTGACGCAACAGCTGCGTTGTACAGTTGAGCCCAGGGCTCAGGTGGTTGCGCCCTGGGCGCACGCAGTCGGAGGCCGACACATCACACAGTGGTCGTGTACCAATGAGAATGCAGCATTGTCATCACACATCTACCGCGACCCAATGAGAATGAGGCAAACCTGGACGTACCTAACTGCACGAGACCGAGGCCAGTATCTGAAACTGGGCCTGGGGGCAGATTTTGGGCCAACCTGAAGCTACTGGGGCCCTACCCAGGCCCAGAACAGCCAGTGGGAGGGCACACTTTCCATATAGGAAAGTGAGAGCCCAAGGTTATGTGGGATCATGAGAGCATGCTGACATTGCACTTTGGCTGAGGTGGCATTACATTGTGTGTGGTACCGAGGCTATGACCGGTCATCAAAATGCACGTTGGCTCAATTGGTGATAAATCTGTGGTTGGGGGTAGCTTTCTTCAGGTACGTTATTCTCTTACCTTATCTTCCCATCTCAATCTCTTCTGACTGTGAGGAAGTAAGTTTAATTTGAGTGTCCTCTTCTGGTTCAGGAGTCTTGAGCGCTCTACCTTGAGAGTCCACATTCTTCCTAGTGGTACATTTGGCAGGAGAGGGCGTCGCCTCTGAAGGGCCCAGGTCGAAGCATGGGTCACAGTCGCCATGCCAACCCATGGGAGCAGAGCACGCATGCTTTGCTGCTTTGTCCGCTGTAGATGGAATGTGGACTGGCCAGTCCTATGCGAGACATGTACAAGACTGTCTATAATGAACCTCTGGTGGGGATCTGATACCTGGCTGTGGTCATCGTCCTATCTGCAACGTTAAATAATTCTTGAGGACTGGGGGGCTGTCCTTAAATTGCCTCTTGATCAGCCAGGTTATCGGAGTAAGGCTCGTTGCACGCAAAATGGCAGAGCTGGCCATAAGCGGATTCCTGGGCACGGGGGTGGGTTGTTGTGCACGCTATAGACACCGCCGCTTGATGATGCAATCAGGAACGTTGAATACAGGGGAGGGAAGGTTTCAATTGGTGCACGAAGGCAAACATTATATATCCATTTCCGCATATATTTGTGCAAGTGATTTAGTTTATGTTGATTAGTTGAGGTGTGACCGACTGCCAACACCTGACAAACAACACTAGACTAGAACTGTAATATTCTACCATTGCCAGGTTTGTATGATGCTGCTGTTCGAGAACTGATCGAAGTAGCAGTAGATCATTTGCTCAGTCTGTGTTTACATTGTTGACACCACTTGATTGGGACCTGGTTGACTTGCCGAATAATTATTTATTTTACAAACCTGTCATGCAGTGGTAGGCCCCAGCGAGGCCGGTCGTGCAGACTGTGATCTGCTTAGCTGAAGAGCGGTACAGATAGTGGGGAAGGACCGGCTGACGACAGGGTACGGATGCGCCGGGACACACAATGGATTCCGATAGTGTTCCAGGTTCTGCTACCAGGGGACGAGAGAAGGTTCCGGGCCGAGGCAAGGGCCCAGCGTTTGCAGGCAGCTAGAGAGGCAGCAGCAGCTGCGAACCGTGCGTTAGCAGCAGCAGCAGTTAGTGCTGAAGCTGTGGCAACTTCTGCAGCGATCTCTAAAGGTCAGCAGACATCAGGATTCTTCGCTATGTCTTTTGTCTCATCTTGTGGGGCGAGTGCGGGACCTTCCTCCAGTCAGATGGCAGGCTTGCAGTACAGCCAGCCACCTCTGGCCGCTAGGGAGGAGTTAGAGCTCCAACAATTAGAGCTACTCCGTTTACAGCTAGAGAAGCAACTCAAGGAAGCTACCGACAAAGAGACAAAGAATAGAAATAGAAAGGCCAGAGTGGAGAGCAAAGGTGATGATGTGGCTGCATTAGAGGGGTTAGATGACTCAGTCCTTGATGATGTGGAAGAGGTCATCAACGCGGTTATCCATGCGTATATGGACAGCAGATTGGATGACGAGATTCTGAAGGCCGTGCAGGGGAAGGGAAGAGCAATCCCTTCCACAACAGGCGAGCCTAGTTTCTGGCCACCAGCAGCATATCCATGGCCGCCATTTATCCGGAGATGCCAAGATACTTGGTTCCTCAGTTTGGTTTACCAGCAGCACATACTATTGCTTCTTCATCCTCAAGTCCAGCTGCTGCAGCTATGTGGAAGCAGCTGGTTTCACAAATGGGACCACAGTAGCCTTGGTACCCCAAGACTCCACTGAAACCACCTCAAACCTTCTTTGGTGATAAGAAGGATGAGACACTCGACACTTGGTTGAGAACGGTTCCTGTGTGGGTAAGGGCGAAGAGGACGTGTGAGGAAGAGGTGATCACTGCCGCCTTGTATTTTGAGGGTTCGGCAGTGACATGGTTAGATGGACTAGTGGCATCCAAGGGTTTGGGCAGTTGAATGAATGACTGGGTGCAAACCCACACATTAGCGAGTTTCATGGGATCGGTAGAAACGCGATGACCCAACCTTCAGCAGGCTCAGCAAGCCACTGATGCGTTGGCTGGCTTGATACTCGGAAGTGCAAGTCCGCGTGAGAACTTACCACTGCCGTTAAAAAGCTCATCGTCGTCCCTGGAGTGCGCTACGATCCACAGGTCTTGTTGACCATCTTGTGAAGATGTCTTCCCACAAACATCAAGAACGTGATGGTCAGCGAGGCCAGCATCGAGTATCATACTCTTGACTCCTTTAGCAAGAAGGCCTTGGATTTAAAGGCTAAGCTAGGAGGAGCTTAACAACCTGCAGCGGGCCGTAGGAAGAAGAAGACTCCACAAGAATGGAAAAAGAAAGGTAGTTGATTGATGATGGTTGATTCCGACGGGAATCAAACCGAGATCGATGATTTTTCTGAGCTTGTGGAGGATACAGAGTTAGGCAGCGAGAAGAGTGTAGAGGGTGGCAATCTCGCTGCAGCAACCAAAGGAAAGGCTGCTGGTCGCGGCAAGGGCGGCCAGCAAAAGAGTCAAGAGCAGACTCAAACCTCAAAAAGACTCTGACTTGGGTGAGGGCTGGCTTGGATCACGTGGAGGAACAAATATTCGCGAGGAGCTTGCATCAACTGTGATGATTACGACCATCAACAGTTTAGATGCAAGAATGCGAAGGTCTCTCAGAAGATATCCCCCAAAGGTGGTTTTGGAGGATTTTTCGCCCAGGGAGGAGCTTCTACGGGCTCAACCTAGGGAAACACATCCGACGAGTAGAAGTTGTAGTTGCGTCCACTCATGCTGAAGTGGATGGTTTACCCTCGCCACTTTAGGAGTTGGCCGAAGCTACCGACTCACTTGCCACCCCGCATACGCATCTAGACCAAATGATACTTTGTTCGTTAGATGTGTCTGGAGCCTCGGAAGACCAAACTGAGTGGTCAGCAAGGGACCCTCGTGAGTTTTGGGTTGCCATATCAAGAGGTCCAAAAGGGGAGCATGTCTAAGTCGAAGTCGGTGTAGGTGGTTGCAAGTGTGGTGCTTCTGTAGACATTGGCTCTACACGAAACTTCATGAGTCGCAACTGCGTTGAGAGACTGCGCCTAGGCTACCGGATGCAGCGCTTGAGTAGAGTTGTAGCATCTACTCTAGCCAACAAAGAGCGCATGTTGGTCCAAGACTACGTCACGGACGACATCTTCACCTTCTCTTATAAAGGTGGGGAACTTAATCAGGTGATTTCGTTTCTAACCTTTGCAATGTGCCGGGTACATTCCAACATGCCATGAATAGGGTATTCCATGACTACTTAGATAAGTTTATTATCGTGTACCTCGACAATATTGTTATCTTTAGTAAGACTGTCTAGGAACATGCACAACACTTAGATCTTGTGTTGGGCCTCCTTATACAAAAAGATCAATTAGGTGAAATGCGAGTTCGGATGCACTAAGATCTTGTACTTGGGTTATGAGGTATCCTGGGATGGGGTTAGGATCGAAGATGCAAAGGTGGCTAACATTCGTAACTGGCCACGACCTCAGTCTTTGATGGAGGTCAGATCTTTCTTAGGGATGGCCGGCTACTACCGCAACTTCGTCAAAAATTATAGTACAGTGGCCGCCCCCTTGACTGATCTAACACGCCTTGACACACCACGAAAATGGACAGACTAATGTGAGGGAAACGTTTGAAGTATGCTCTCATGCATCATGAGATTCTCATGCTTCCTAATCCTGAGAAGCAATTAATTGTGACCATTGGCGTAAACCAATATGGCATTGGCGCATTGCTGGCTCAACAGAAAGGGAAAAAGTTGAGGCCGATCGAGTACATGATTAAGACGATGCCATCTAAGAAGTTGGCGAAGTCCACCTATGGGAGGGAACTCCACGCCCTTTACAAAGCCTTTGTCCACTGGAGGCATTATCGGCTTGGTAGGTTCTTCTATTTGAGGACCGACCATCAGACACTCAAGCGGATCAAGACAGAGCTTATTCTGTGACACACTCAAACATTGGATTGAAGTCGTAAGTCAATAAAACTTCAAGTGACTACGTGAAGGGAGAGTATAACAAGGTTTCTGATGCGCTGTCGCGTAGGGCAGACTACCTAGGTGTGTTAATTACTGAATTTGACTAATACGACGATGTAACTCGATCGTTGGTGGATGCCTACAAGGAAGATCCCGCCATGACCAACATCATATGCAAACTAGAAGCCGGAGACAAGGCCGCATCTGACGAGTTTGTGATGGTGGACGGGTTACTCATTCTTGAAAAGGCAGGGTTTAAAAGATTGTGTGCCATCTAGTGAGATTTTGCGTAGTTTCGTTTTAGGTGAGTCTTATGACGCAACGGGACATTTCGGCTACAAAAAGACCAGTGCTAACTTGGTGCAACGTTTCTCGTGGCCTAGTATGCCTGACGATGTAAAGAGGTACGTCCAGACATGTCAAGTCTGTCAGCGGGGTAAGTCGCGAACTCAAGCACCAGTTGGGTTAATCAAGCCGTTGCCAATTCCTGTAGGTCCAGGACAAAGTATCTCCATGGATTTCATGGATACTCTCGTGGCCAGCAAGAGTGGCAAGCGGCAAATGTCATAGTAGATAGGTTTACTAAGTACGTTGGACTGATCCCCATGCAAGAGACTGCCAAGACTGAGCACGTCATCAAGTTATTCATGGATAACTGGGTGCGTGATTTTGGACTGCCTAGGACCATTGTTAGTGACAGAGATGTCCAGTTCACGAGTGAAATGTGGAAGAAGGTTGCTGAACAGATGGGCAGCCAACATAAATGACTTCGAGGAATCATCCCGAAGTCAAGGGGCAAGCGGAACAGATGAACCGCGTGGTGCAAAATTTGTTGAGGCATTACATCAAGCCCAACCAGGATGACAGGGATGAGAAGTTGCCTCTCATCGCCAGCCTCTACAGCAACGTTGTACACAACACCACCAACGTCAGTTCCAATGAGCTGCATTTGGGTGGAAGCCTAGATCTGCACTAGACTTGTCGAGCACATCAGAAATCTTAGGAGGCAATGATTGCCTCTGAGAACAATAACAAACGACAATCCACATTTCAGGTAGGGGAACGTGTCTCGGTAAAGGCTAGTGAGATGGGACATGAATTCGTTATCTCAAGAAAGCTAATGCCACAATATTTCGGTCCATGGGAAGTTCTAGATATTGTGGGTAGTGATTTGGATGGTCCCTCGTATGTCATAAGAATCCCATGTCATCTGTGCACTTACCCTGTATTTCATGCTTCCAAGCTTGCACTTTCAGTGAGACTGATCAGTTCCTATCAAGATGATCAATGCTGCCCCCAACCATGGATGGTCATGTGGACGTCGACGACATTTTGGAACACAAAGATCTGCCTGTCCCCAAGCTTGTAGGCAGAGGAAGACCACCGAAACCTATGAGTATCGGGTCAGATTCACGCGTTATACGGATCTGAAAGAAGATCGTTGGTTCACAAGAGAGGAGCTCGTCAGTACAACACCTCAGATTGTGGCAGAGTATGAATGAAAGTTCAAGGGGAAAGCACATGCATAGAAGCATAGAAGCATCTGAGGGGACTCTCGAAGCTAAGGGGGATGGAATGCAAGGACTGGACCCCGCAAAGGCCCTTCAGAGGCATGCAAACATTCTGGGCTTAGGCCCCCAGCAAGCCACATGTCCGCCCTAAGTGAAGGCGGGCTGACATATTCCCATGAGGCCTATTTTTGACATTTTCCGTATGTAAGGTATCAGACAGTTGCAACACGCAAGTTGGTTACAGAGCAACGTGAACCTTCTGTGGCTCCTTCCAGAAGCAATAACTGCGTTGTACAATTGAACCTAGGGCTCAGGTGGTTGTGCCCTGGGCACATGCAGTGGGAGGCCGAAACATCATGCAGTGGCCACGGACCAATGAGAATGCAGCATTGTCGTTACACATTACCGCGACCCAATGAGAATGAGGCAAACACTTGGAGCCTGGAGGGCTACCTGGACGTGCCTAACTGCATGAGGCTCAGGCCAGTTTCTAAAAGTGGGCCTGGGCACAAATACTTCGGGCCAGCCTGAAGCTATTGGGCCCCTACACGCCAGGCCCAGAATGGCCAGCTGGAGGGCACACTTTCCATATAGCAAAGTGAGAGCCCAAGGGCCTGTCATTCTGGCCTGACTGGGCAATGTGGCCACATTGCTGTAGTAGCACATGCGCAACTGCGCTAAGTTGCGGGCCAGATGCTCCCACGGGCGCTGAGGTGAGAGGGGACCCTGCTGAGGCAGTGGGCGGTTGGCGGCCATAGCCGGGCTGCTGAGGCACAGGCGTGGTGATGGCGATGGTGGTCTTTGGGTAGGAGGCGCGTTCAGTTTGGGAAGACAGGGGCTGATGAGGGGAGGAGTGAGACACGTACCTGGTGTATGCTGGCGGTCTGCATTGGCGATTGACGTCACATACATTGGTCTTCAACTTCAGTGTGTCCCTGTTGCATGAGCGCAGATAGGCTAGGTAGGCTAAGTGGAGTAGGCCGGGCGTTGGGCGCCAGACAGTAGGATCAACATTGGATACCATGTTGGTGTGACCACAGAGCGTCGACATTGACATTTGAGTTCATTGTATTGCTCTTTACTTGGACGGTATCTTGGTGCATTGTGCTCTTTGCTTGGTACATGACTATCTGGGCTACTTCATGATTTTGCAGTTTGGATTTCTGTCTATCGCTCTCGCTCATATTCCTTGCAATAACCATGACAAAAAGAAAAAGAAAAATTAACAAAGCAAGTGGGGGAGTGAAGAACATGGTTTCAGAAGGTAATGTCAATGTTGTTTCTCCCTCCCTCCCTCTCTCTCTATATATATGTTTGACTATACATATGCACATGTATATATTGTCTCTGTCACAATCTCTATAATGACATGGGTTATGCATCCACGTGTGCAGAGGACTGTCCCACCGTTCGTGACTGCCGGCACCCTCCGCATCCGGACACTATATGTCCATTTTGCGGCCATGGGCACTATACTGAATGCATGCTTTTTTGTGGTGACCGTTCTTCTTCCATTTTGGCCTGCAATCGACATGCCATTTGTCGGGGGTGTATGGTGGGCATGCTCAATGCCACCCGTCGTGGCAATTGTTGCACTGAGAATGTTCAACTAGGTCTTCCATGTGTTCATCCACCTCATCCTTAGAATGTATGTCCTCTCTGTCGTCAAGGACAGACTCGTTCTTGAGTATTTTTTTATCCTCTTTTGCCTTCATCTTCACTCCACACTCCATACTTTCCCTTACTTTCCCTTTATCGTTCTTTGTTTGTCTGCTCTCCATCTCTCCTCCCTGTGTTTATCCCCTCCCCCTTCACTCTGCCTCTTTCTCACAGCGTACAAGTGGGCTGTTATGGCACACAAGGATGGGGGCAGCTCACGCTCAACTTCATCAACGTGGCGAGCCTTGTACGTGAGAGGCATGGTGAAAGGGGAGTCAAAAGAAGAATGAGAAAAATGAATGGTTTCAGTGTGCCCTTCATGTTTGTCTTGTTTTTTTAATTTTTTATTTTTGCTGTTTGTTTCGCAGAGTGCTCTATTTTTGTTCATAGTTATGTGACAATATATTGTCGCAGAGAACTACAAGGTGAACTGTAGGCAGAGAGGGAGAAAGAACAACAAACGACGGGCAGTTGTGGACACTGTGGGAAGCAATCTTGAGGAGCTCTTCTATTGCTCCTGGTGAAGGATGACATTTTCTACCTGACAACATGAGTGCTTATGGCAAATTGAATCCCAACACTGGCAACATCTTCCTCCCATTAGAGACTGAACCCTTGACATTTCCACCCTTTTTCTTCATGCCCCCTTTGCTTGTGATGAGCTTGTGATCATGGTTTTGATCACAGTGTATCTGTTTCAACCCAGTGTTGGGCCGGCAACCGGCCGGTTGGCTACCCTGGTTCAACCGGAGCCGGACCAGCCCAGGGGGGTTGAACCGGGAAACCAGTTTTGGAAAAAATGTGCCCAAATATCTTTTTTTTCTTTTTCTTTTTTCTACAGATTCCGACTACATGCTTCGAGAGCTGTTGGTATCCGCAATAAAATTTTGAAGGTGCAATATTTTTCTCGAGGCTTCCAGAGGGGGGGCAGGGGGTTATTATTGACATATTCAGGCAACTATGGCTGCTTCCAGAGAGAACAAGTGCTCCAAATGGAGACAAACGCGGCCTAATCCAACCCTTCTCGAGGAGCTCGTCTAGCTGCTTGCGCAACTCCTTTTAACTCCTTAGGATACATTCTATAGACTGCTCCCTTGGGAGTCTTACTGGCAGGATCTATCTCAATACGGTGCTGGATGGGATGTACTGATGGAGGTTCTGACAAATCTGCATACTCTTCCAACAACTTGGCGATTATGGGGTTGGTCGGTTCCTTTAGGAGCACTGAGACAACAATGTGCCAAAGAGTTGTSTACTCTTGACACATGGAACAGGCGGGCCGTCTTGAAACCACCTGAAGGACTGG
>BFEA01000162.1:2661019-2677050 GCA_003427395.1 Chara braunii | reverse complement strand
GGATTGAGGGAAGCCCCTAGAGAGACCCTAACACAAGCAGTCTCTGGACAAACGCTGGCCAACAACCTCTGCCGTAGGCACATGTGGAGTGGAAATTGCTATTTGGGGCGCGCACTCATCTCCACATGGCCTAGAGGTAAGGGCAGTTGCTACCCCTACCGGCGGTTGCCTTTTGCTGACTCTGCAGCAACTCGTCGGGCATTCCTATATTTCAGGCAGAATTTGATGATGTGCCCGGGGTCACAGCAGAACACACATTGCCAGTTATCTATTATGTCATGCCAGTCTTTCTTTTCAATGGCCAAAGATTCCCAGGGCCGGCCCTCAGGCCGACCAGGGTGCCAACTGCCCGTTCTGGGAGGTGACTGGTTAGAACGAGGACGGTTTGATGGGGGACCTTGACCCCTACCACCCATTTGGCGGTTTCCCTGCTGCCAACCCCCTGGCTGCCCTGCCCTCGACCACCAGAGGCCTGGCCCCCTTGGCCCTGGCCTCTTCCTCTTCCTTGCGGCCTCCCTCCAGCAGCGATAGCAATGTAGGAACTCCCCTACCCTTCACTACTGCTTGGCTCGTCGAGGCCCCACTCTATCTTACTGTATGGGACCTCTTCCAGACCACCTTCATCTAAAGTGAGGATAAGACTATCCTTAGCCTTGACTTACCCTGAGATGGTCCGACCTTTCCACTTGTGCCAAAAAAATGGTAACTGGCATGGACTGGGCCTTGAACGCAGCAACCTCTCGACTAAGCATATCATACGTCATATTGTTGCTTTTTATCGAAGAAGTGTCGGTGTCAAGTCTTGGGCATGGCGCGATAAAATAACTGGACAAGTTGGGCCTCAATGATCCCATGTCCAGGGACAGTGACAATTTCATCCATGGTGGCCTTGAGTGCCCTTGCACTCTTCCACTGTCGCGTGTGGACTGTTTGTAGTTTGTCGAATGCCCTAAGGCCTCTAGTGACATCTGCAAATCGCTCACGGAGGGCAGACAGGAAATCGCTTAAGTTAGTGATACCAGAGTATGTGACCATGTCATCTTGGTTGCACGTGAGAGCGACCTAGCAAAGCTGGCCACTTCGTCTTTGAGGGCCTTGAAGGCCATGAGAACATGGTTCTTGGGGGCGATATTTTGTAAATGCAGGTAGGACTTGATATTGGCTTCCCAATTATGAAAGTCCTGTCCCTTCTTCCCACCATAGGTCTAGGGAACCTAGCCTAAATGTGCTCTCTTTTACAACCGCCTCCCTTTCTGCCTAGGGAACAAATAACATAGCCTCCTCTTCTTTCCCCAGGGACATATTGGCCACCCACTCTGTCACCATCTTCTCCATCTTTGTGTCTCTCTCTCGTGCCCCACTTGATTCCTTATCTTCTTACATTCCTTAACAGGGGAACCTCCTCCTCTTCTTCTCCTTCTTCTTCTCCTTCTTCTTCTACTTCTGCTTCTACTGCCGCCAACTTCTCCTCCTGTTCTTTATTCCATCTTTCCAACTCCTCCATTTGCTTCTTCTTCGCCTCTTGTTCTTCCATCAAGGCCAACATCTTTGCTTGCTTAATAAGCTCCCTTTTCTCCATCTTCTCCTTTCTCTCTTTTAGAATGGCGACGACTCTCTCCTGTTGGGCCTTACTATAGGGGGTGGTGTCAGTTCCTGACCTGGTAGTCACCATGGTGTAAGGTGAACAACTGATAGCAGTTCCACTCCTCACCACTAAGACCAATGCCCCCCCACTGACTGACTGATTGACTGACTCTTCTTACTTCTACTTATACAGCTGTCACTACAGGACTCTACTGCTGATCAAGAGGCATTTAAGGAGATCCCCCATAAGTCCTCAGAAATTCTTTAACGTCGCAGTCAGGACTACGTGATCAGCAGAGTCCTCTCAATGCTTAGATAGCTGGATGTGCAGCCTATAGCTCGGATTTCACGCCTACCATGCCACACTGAGCAGCCCGCCGGTTTGTATCGGTCCTTGGGGGTCTTGTCCCCGGGACGTGTCAATCGTAATACATGGGTTTTAGCCCTACTCAGCCCGTGCAGGTTTGGTCACCACAGCTCTACGACCACATGCACAAAGTTCTACCACCTGGACATAAGTGACTCAATGCAGAAAGAAGAGACAAACTGACTCAGCAAGTACCAAGGGGTAGTGCATATCCACAGGGCAAGGGGGCATGCTCAAGGCTTGGTGAGTTATACCAACTCCAGCTTGGTCAAAGTCTCGGTCAACGGCCTTGGTCAATGCCTCGGTCAACGCTAGTCAACTTGGCGAAACCACCAGTCAAACTTGGTCAATGCCTGCTCAACTTCGCCGATTAACTCTTTGACCTCCGGCTACGGCTGCCGACCTTTCTCTCTCGTCAACCTCCTCTCTCGTTCCCCCTTCTGCCTTCTTCTTCGACCACCCTGGCTATCGCTTCCTTTCTTTCTCCTTCCTCTCTCCTTCCTCTTTCTCGGTCTCCTTCTTTTTTGCCAGGTCCTAGCGCGGCGGTTATGGCCGCCACTTTCTTCGTCAAGGCTAACGCAACCATCTCTCTCTCTCTCTCTCTCTCTCTCTCTCTGTGGCATACTGTGCAGCCACACGGGCCTGCAAGGCCCGACCAAACGAAAATTCTAAGCCCTAAAGGCCCTTTGTCGTTTCAGCCTAAAAGCCTGAAAACAAGGGCCGATAGGCCCTACGTCGTTTCAGCGTAAAAGCCTGAAAACGAGGGCCTACAGGTCCTGTGTAGTTTCAGCCTAAAAGCCTGAAAACAAGGGCCTACAGGCCCTGTGTCGTTTCAGCCTAAGAGCGTGAAAACGACTCAAAAAATGAGGGCCATTTTCAGGCCCTCATAAAGTCGACCTACCCTGAAACTTAGGCACCAGACCAGTGTTTTAGCACAGACCATTTTGGGCTTGTTTTCAAGACAACCTTTGTTTGAACTTCAACGCCAGGGTCTGGCACGTTTTGGCATTGGCAAGAGCAGCCTCCTGGACGGGCCAGCACTATATAAGACTGGCCCGCCCTACAGGCTGCAGGGAGTCACGGGGTAGTTCATAGGGACTTTCCAAGCACTTCGTGCAGGAGGCAGGAGGCAGTCTTCAGGATTCGGCAGCAGCACTCTGGAGGAGCGTTGCAGTAGTAGTAGAAGCGTTAGCAGTAGTCTTCAGCGCTGGGCGCTATTAGGAGCTAGAGTAGCGTTGGAGAGAGAGAGATGGTTGGTGGACGCCAGGGAGACTTACCTGTGGCGCCATAGCTCCAGCTTCGTCTTCGATGTGCCTGCAACAAGGCGCCACCTTCACAGGTTAGTACCGGACTGAGAGAGAGAGGGAGAGTTATTCTTCTTCCTCTTCTAAGTCCACCATCTCTCCCTCACCCTCTCGCTACTTGACTTCTCAGTATCTGCAGACTACGAGAGAGAGAGATTGGTGACTTTGGGACTTGACGACATTTGGATTCAGGCTCGACATTGGGATTGAGACATTGGACGAGGGATTATTTGGGACCTCTACCGAAGACTTGATGTTGACGACATTCCCATCTTCCCAACTTCTTCGTCTACCCCCCCCTCTTCGTATGTGTTTGGTTGGGGACTGGCGCATTCTTCCTGTGTGAGCGCCAGGCTCCTTCACACCATGGAATGATGATGAAGTAGGTTTGGTCTGCATTGCGACATATTGTTCGGATCATTTTTCATATTAGCCTTCCACTGCGCTATCTTGTACTGTGTGAGAGAGGTCGGTTCTTGTTATGGTCTGCACTTTTACAGTATGCGACTCTCTCTCTCTCTCTCTCTCTTCGTCGTTGTCGTCTTCCTCCTCAGCTCGGCGGCTATGGCCGCTTTTCTCTGGCTTGGCGTCGGGTCTTCCTCGTGGCAGCGGTCCCCCCTCATTGGTGCGGCGATCTTCTTCTTCGATCGCGGTGGACCTCCTTTCTTCCGGGCGGCCTTCTTCTTTGCACCGTGAACAAGTACCATGAGGGACTGTGTGCACCTTGGCCCGGTGGAATAGGGCAGACCAATGACCCGGTGGAAAAGGGCAGACCAACGACTTACATACGTATAAGTCAAGAGGCAGCGCCCATCCATTATTCATTCACTGCGTAAGCCATGCGGAAGCGCTGCTACAGCATCTTGTGCGAAGGTGGTCTGCAGGTTGCCCGAAGTCGAAGTGGGTTGAAGAGCGAGATCGTAGCCATAGCTAGTAGTTGTAGAGCGGCCATAGCCGCGATAGGAAGAAGATAGGTTTAGTGTGTGTTTGTGTGGTGGTATTCAGGGTGATCAAGAGTTGAGTATTGGTGTTGGACACAGTGACGAGAGTTGAGTGTGCAGGCGCTGAAGCGCCATAGTTTGTCGAGAAGTGATTTCGCATCTGAACTGTGTTCTCGTTTTCCATATCTTTGAGCTTTGAGTGGGCGCACTGCGCCTGTGTGAATCGCCATCTTTATGCAGGTGTGCGACGTGGAAAAGAAAGCGAGTCTGATTGCATTGGTATCAGAGCTGGTTCCCGTTACCCCACGCGTCGTCGTTGCCAACGGGGAAGGAGACGAGCGCCAGGATAGGCGCCATAGCCGAGGTGCACCGAAGGAGGGAAGTCCGCCATAGTTGCGCTGCGGAGAGAAGGTGCCGTGTACCTGCACAGAATGCAACGACGAAGAGAGAGAGAGAGAGAGAGAGAGAGAGAGAGAGAGAGAGAGAGAGAGAGAGAGAGAGAGAGAGAGAGNAGAGAGAGAGAGAGAGAGAGAGAGAGAGAGAGAGAGAGAGAGAGAGAGAGAGAGAGAGAGAGAGGAGCGATACAAGATTGTTGTGCGGACTAAGAGAGAAGGCGGCCATAGCATCGGAGCTCGGACACAGGGTTGCCAAGAGAGAGGAAGGTGAAGCGAAGGAGAAGGGAGGAGAGACGAAGGAGAGAGAAACCATAGCTAAGGAAGAAGGAAGGAGGGACGGAGGAGAAGAAGGAAGATATAGTCGGGGTGAAGAGAGAAAGAAGTGAGGAAGAAGAAAGGAGGGAGAAAGAGAAGCGAGGGTGCGAGAAAGAGAAAGTGTCGGCAACCATAGCTAAGTTGAGGGTTGACCAACGCATTGACCAAGGGGTTGATCGAAGTTGATTTGGGTGTTGACTCAAGCGTTGACCAAAGTGTTGACCAAGGTTGACCAGAGTGTTGATCGAGGGTTTGACCGACGTTGACCAAGGCGTTGACCAAGGCGTTGACCAGAGCTGTTGACCACAAATTTGACCAAGCTGGAGTTGGTATATTCTCGCCAAGCCTTCAGCCTATCCCCTCGCCTTATGGATGTGCACTCACCCCATGGTACTTGCTGAGTCTGTCTGTCTCTTCTTTTTGCATCGAGTCTCTTTTGTCCAGGTGGTAGGAACTCTGTGAATGAGGTCATAGAGCTTTTTTGACCAAACCCAAATGGGCTTAGTAGGGCTGAAGGTCATGTCTAACGACTTGACTGACCCGGAGGACACGAACCCTCCCAAGGACCGGTACAGTCCGGCGGGCTGCTTACTGTGGCATGGCAGGCCCAAAATCTGAGTTGTGGGCTGCACAACGAGCTGTCTAAGTCTTGAGAGGACTTGCTGATCACGTCGTCTTGTTTGCGACGTTAAAGAATTCCTGAGGAGTTACGGGGGATCTCCTTAAATGCCTCCTGATCAGCAATAAGTCCTGTAGTGACAGCCTTAGTTTAGGTCTAGGCGGGGGATCTCCTTAAATGCCTCCTGATCAGCAATAAGTCCTGTAGTGACAGCCTTAGTTTAGGTCTAGGCTAGAGACCGTAGTTGACAGGAACTTACAAAGATTTTGTGGTCCTTAGTTGAGTCAGTCTTAAGTTAAGTCAGTCAGGGGTGTGAGTCTAAGTGGTGAGGAGTGGAACTGATTTTGGGTTGTGCACCTTTCACCATGGTTGACCTACGTAGTGGAAAGAGTACCACCACTTACATGAAAGCTCAGGAAGAGCAAGCCGCCGCCGTACTTCARGAGAGAAAAGAAAAGGAGGCCAAGAAGGAGTTGATTAGATAGGTCAAGTAGTTGGCCTTATAGGAGGAGCAGGCGGCGAAGAGGACGAAGTTGGAGGAGGAAATGGAGAGATTGGAGGAGGAGGAGGAAGAGAAAATGAAAGCAGTGGACGAGGAAGAGATATAAGAGGAGAAGGAGGAGGAGCCGCTGATAAGAAGAAGCGCAGGGCATAGAGGAGAATCCAGCAGAATGAAGAAAGAGGAGTCATGGCTAGAGAAGAAAGTTTCTGAGTGGGTAACAAAGTTATCCCCGCGGAAAGAAGAAGAAGCCATGCTGTATATTCCAAGGGAAGAGCAGGAGGAAGTAGTGAAGGAGTTGGAGGCGGAAGAGGACCCTTTGAGACGCCAGAGTATAGAGGAGGAAAAAAAGTTGCAGTGGAAGTTGCGTCTCACCCGATAGAAGAAGAGGAGGGCGAGGCGAATAAGATGGCGAAGGAGTTGGAGGTGATTAAGCAGCAGAGGGAGCAGATTCAGGCTCAAGTAGATTTACAGGGTAAATTTGATATTATTTCCCGAAATATAGAACTTCTAGCTAAAGCTTGGGACGAGCAACATCAGTTCGCTAGAGCCCAGGATATCGCCTTACATTCCATTAGCCTGGGTTTCAAGGATTTCGCACGTGAGATGATGATGACCGTAGGTGCAGAGATGCAGGCGAGGATAGAGGGCACGGAGAAATTCTGCACAGGCGCCATTGAGGGCGCAAAGCTGGCCGCTCCAAAGGAGGAGGAGGTTCGCCCTCATAGAGAGTCCGTAAAGATTAAGTTTCCTGAACCCTATAGTGGGAAGACCGAAGAAAATTTTGATAACTGGGAGGCAAATGTGAATATATACGTGTATTTGCAGAAGATCGTAGCTGAGGAACAAGTCCTCATCGCGCTCCAGGCCCTCAAAGACGAAGCAGCCAACTTCGCCAGATCACTCGATCACATTGCACAGTGCGAAAATAATATGGTAGCTTATTCCAAGATCATTCCTCTCCCTGAATTCTTCCGAGTGCTTAGAGAGCGATTTGCAGATGTCACGCGAGGCGCAAGGGCCTTAGACAAACTGCAAACCATCCACTCATTCCAGTGGAGGAGTGCAAGAGCCCTCAAGGGCATAATGGACGAGTTGGTAGCCGTCCCAAACCACGGGGTCACTGAGACCCAGTTGGTCAATTTATTTTATTGTGCCATGCCAGAGCCCGTGCGTGGGCACTTCTTCGAGAAGAGTAGATAGCCCACCATGACTTACGGTACGTTGAATAGAGAGGTGGTGTTGTTCGAAGCACAATCCATGCCAATTTCCACTTTCTGGCACAAGGACTTAGAGAAGGGCAAAAAGTGGAAAGGCCGTACCATTTCTGGTCAAGTTAGGGCCAAGGATCATCTGATCCTTACTTTAGATGAAGGTGGTATGGATGAGGTCCCATACAGTCAGATTGAGTGGGGCCTGGAGGAAGAGGATAGTAGTGGGGTTCAGGGGAGGACCTACGCTGCTGTCGCGGCTGGAGGGAGGCCGCAAGGAAAAGGAGGAGGCCAGGGCCAAGGGGGCCGAGCCTCAGGTGGCCGAGGACAGGGCGCTCATGGGGTTGGCGGCAGAGGAAACCACCAAGAGGGAGGTAGGGGTCAAGGTCCCCCGCCAAATCGTTCGCGGTCCTATCGGTCACCTCCAAGAAGAGGTGGATGGCATTCTGGTTTGCCACCGGGCAGGCCATGGGAAGATTTGGGCTTGGACCAATCAGTGTGGCAGCGTCACGTGGACCAGGATCAATGCATTTATTGCGGTGACCCTGGCCACATAATTAAATATTGTCCAAAGTATAGAGAAGCCCGTTATGCTGCACAAGCAGCAGAAGGCAACCGCCGGTAGGGGTTGCAACTGCCCTTACCCCTAGGCCATGTGGAGAAGAGTGCGCACACCACAGAGGAACTCCCAAACCACATGAGCCTGCGGCAAAGGTTGCTGGCCAGTACCTAGATAGCTGTCCAGAGACTGCTTGTGTTACAGTCTCTCTAGGTACTTCCCTCACAGGCGTGGCTGAAGAGTTGAAGGAGAGGATGCCCACCTGGGCCAAGATGAAGAAGGATGTTGTTGGCCTTCATACCGAGATTGCTGGCCAGTACCTAGATTGCTGGCCAGTACCTAGATAGCTGTCCAGAGACTGCTTGTGTTACAGTCTCTCTAGAGGTTTTTAGAGGTAGAGTAGGGGCCCTTATAGACAGTGGGGCCACCCGCAGCTATATCAGTATAAAAGTGTTGCAGAAGTTAAAGCTGAATTTGAAAGTCTGAAAGTGACCCTAAAGTCAGTATCCTCGCAGACAATCGCACTATGCGAATCGAGGATTATGTTGAGGGAGTCCAGGCGTACTTTCGCCTAGAGAAAGATGGGAAGGTGGAGAAAGTCCTCCATTCCCTGACTCTCCTCGTAGAGGATAGTCTTCCTTTCGATATAGTCCTAGGAATGGACTGGGGAGAGGCAGCAGGGGCCACACCCCATTTGAGAGAGCATGAGTGTAGGCTTCCTAGTCCCACATGTGAAGTTAAGACTGCTCGCCTGTTTCATGTGTCAGGAGTAGACAACAGTCTGGCACATTGCTGTCTCAGTGCTCCCACGTTCGCGCGTTTAGTGAAGTAGCTTATGTAAGGCCGGTCATTGAGCCTAAGGAGGAGAGACCCATAGACCTTGCTATTGCCAAGTTGCTGGAGGAGTTTACAGACTTAGCTAAGCCGCCGACAGGAGTAGTGTCGCGGCCAATCCATCATCGCATAGAGATAGAGCCTGGCAGTAGGATTCCTAAGGGTGTTGTGTATAGGATGTCCCTGAGGGAGTTAGAGGAGTTGCGCAAGCAGCTGGACAAGCTCCTCGAGAAGGGTTGGATTAGGCCGCGTTCATCTCCATTTGGAGCACCTGTTCTTTTTGTCCCCAAGGAGGGAGAGCTCAGGATGTGCATAGACTATAGAGGTCTCAACGTCGTCAAAGTAAAGAATGCAGAACCACTGCCTCACATAGATGATCTGTTGGATCAGGTGCAGGGCTGCAAGTATTTCTCGAAGATAGATTTGAAATCTGGGTATCATCAGATAGAGGTCCATCCTGATGACCAGTATAAGACGACGTTCCGGACGCGATATGGGCACTACGAGTTTATAACCAATGCGCCAGCAACATTCCAGCGCTGTATGAATGATTTGCTTAGGCTGTGGTTAGACAAATTTATGGTAGTGCACTTAGACGACATTCTAGTTTTTAGTAAGACCCTCCAGGAGCATGGGGGTCATCTGAGGCAGGTCTTGGAGAAGCTTAGAGAAGTTAACTTTAAGATCAACGCACAAAAGTGCGAATGGGCCAAGACACAAGTTTTGTACTTGGGCCTCGTCTTAGACAAAGACGACATAACACCTGAAGACAGCAATATAGCAGTGATTAGAGATTGTTCAATGCCCCGCATGCTGACAGAGTTGCGGTCATTCTTAGGCCTAGCTAACTATTATAGGAAGTTCGTCTGGAACTTCTCCATCATCGCTGCACACCTTCGCAGGTTGCTAAAGATAGAAGCAATCTTGAAGTGGGACAAGGACTGTACATCAGCCCTGAAGAAGTTAAAGCGGGCTTTGATAGAGTACCCAGTCCTTAAGGTAGCCGATCTGTCCCCGCATTTCGTTGTTACCACCGACGCGAGTCAGTATGACATAAATGTTGTTTTACAGCAAGACGATGGCAATGGATATAGGCCCGTAGAGTTCATGCTGCCAGGATGCCTTCAGAGAAGGTAGCGACATCCACCTATGAGAGGGAACTCTACGCTCTCAGGCAAGCACTAGAGCACTGGAAACATTACTTGCTTGGGAGGCACTTGAAAGTCTATTAAGACCACGAGACACTAAGGTGGTTGAAGACACAGGCCAAGATGACACCTAAGCTTACTAGGTGGGCCGCCGAGTTAGATCAGTATGACTTCGAACTTAAGCTATTCAAAGGGAAGTATAACGTAATGTGGATGCTCTAAGTAGGAAAGCTGATTACTTTGGGGCGATAGTTCACTATCTGGATATAGGGAGAGACCTGCAACAGAAGTTAGAGAAGCGTACGCACAGGACCCTATCTATAGTGACCTCCTTAAGATAGTTAGGGAGTCCCCAGAATCCGAACCAGACTACCGCATTACTGATGGATTACTATTTGAGAAGACTAATGTAGCTGACCGTCTGTGCGTTCCTGACAGTGAAGAGATCCGTAGTTTGATCTTAGGGGAATGCCACGACACAAAGGGACATTTTGGTTGGCAAAAGACACTAGCTAACCTCATGCGCGCATATATATGGCTCGGTATGAAGGCCAACTGCATAGAGTATGCACGCAGTTGTAAAGTCTGTCAGAGAAACAAAACTACTACGCGAGCCCCTCTTGGTCTTCTCATACCCTTGCCTATTCCTGACAGACCCGGAGATTCTGTGTCCATTGACTTTATGGATTCTCAGGTCAAGAGTAGGCATGGCAAAGGTCAAGTCATGGTCATAGTTGATAGGTTTAGCAAGTATGCAGTTTTCATCTCTTTGCCCTCAGAGGCATGCACAAATGTAGTAGTTCAAAAGTTCTTTGACCATTGGGTCAGTGAGCATGGTATACCGCTGTCTATAGTTAGTGACAGAGACACCAGGTTCACTAGTCAGAACTGGCAGGAACTAATGAGAGTCTATGGTTCCAAGTTGTTGATGTGGTCTGGCCGCCATCCTGAGACTAATGGTCAGACTGAACAGATGAACAAGCTCCTGCAGCAAGTTTTTAGAATGTACATTAAGCCCGATCAGATCAATTGGGATGAGATGCTTCCAAAGGTAGCCAGTGCATGCAATAACAACGTGCACTTAGCCACATGTCGCACTCCCAATGAACTGCACAAGTCCTTTAGACCGCGCATACCATTTGAGGGACTTAACCGGGATCAGATTTAGAGGCTACCTCCCGGTACACGAGAGTTTGCGATACAGCACGAGAAAGAGATAGCTACCGTTGTAGATAACCTCAAGAAACCCCAACACAGAATGATAGAGCAAGCTAACAAGCACCGTTGCCCCTCACAGTTTCAAGTAGGCGACTTAGTCTGGGTCAAGTCAAAGGAGTTCGCCCCTGAGGAGAACATCTCACAGAAGTTCCTGCCTGCGTATAGAGGACCGTGGCCAGTCTTAGAAGTCAAGGGCGGAGAGGACGGACCGTCCTACGCTATTGAGATTCCAGCACACCTCCACGCCTACCCAGTGTTCCATGCGTCAAAGTTGTTGCCTTGCATCACAAGTCAACAGTTTCCATCACGGAGATCTATGATTCCTCCAGATATGGATGGAAGATATGACATTGATGGTATAGTAGGTGAGGACGTCTTTAGGACAGGAGGTAGAGGTCGTCCACAAAAACAGGACAAAGTCAGATTTTCCTTTCAAGAGCCAGAAGACGACCGCTGGTTCACGCGAACAGAACTTCTAGAGACAGCTCCCGATATAGTCCGAGCCTACGAAAGATATAAGAAGGGTGAAGGTCCTGCCTTAGACTGAAATATTCTCGGAGGACCTCAAATTTAGGCTGGCGGGAGTGAAACGGTTTTCACCGTTCTGCAGTCACAGATGCGGGCCTTAGAGTTCGATCCCCAGACCTTACCTTGCCCATGTACAGTGTCGAGTTGACCCCTGAGTGTTTGAACCCGTGACCTGTGTTTTGGTAGTTGGTTGTTGTCTGTCGTAGGTCTGTGTAGTTGTAGGGGTTCGATCTGTAGGTCTGTCGAGTAGGGGTCACAGCTCTGTAGAGGTCGTAGCTGTAGGTGTTCTGAGAGGTCAAGGTCGAAGCTGCTACAGTTCTGAAAGGTCAAGGTCGTAGCTGCTACAGTACTCGAAAGGCCAAGTCCACAGACTTCCGGAAGGTCCGGAAGTGGCCTTTCAAGTTTCGTCTCACGTTTTTTCGCCCCCCGGTCCTGGCTCCTTCTATTCTGGGGAGCGTCAGTCCGGTTCCTTTTCCACCGCCAAGTCATATAAAAAATTACATCAATAGGAACTCACACACGCTTCCTTCCGTCTGGCCGAAGGACCCCTGATCAGCATTTATTACTCCAGTGTGGTGGAGGATTGACTGTCAGCTTGCCCTAACCTTCTCTCTCCTCTCAGACCCGATTGTTCGGATCTGTCAGATCAACGTTATATCTAGAAAGAGACCCCCCAAAAAAAGACTAGACAACCTGAATCCTTTCCTTGTCTTCCTGAACCCTTGCGTGTACTGTARATCAGCCTTAATCCCTGAATCCTCCTCCTGGGCGTCTGCCCTGCAATGGACCGTTAGGGAATTTGGACGAGAATAGCAGTCTGTTCGTGATCACCAAACATTGTCCTCTTTTTTTCCAGAGTATCTTGGTCCTTGCTTGATACTTTGCATCTTACGTCGTGACTAGGGCTTCAGATGCCGCCTGTTGTTGAGAGGCCCTTTCCGGAATTGAGTTGTGCCATTCCTTCCAGCAAAGCCGATCTTCTCGCAGTTCTGCAATATTGCCATTGACCAGCCAATTTTTGCAAAAACTCAGCCTCACCTTTCTCCGCTGTTCTTCGTCTTCTATCCCCCTTTGTGTAACCTTCCGCCATCTGCAAAGAATCTCAGCTTGAATCGTCGTTCTGGTTTCTATCCAAACCTTCTCCCTTGGATTGGAGTGTCCTTCAATTGCTCTGCCGCAACTCTCCTTCCATATGACCCATAATGTCGTTTTCCTGATGAGTTCAAACCAGATCCTTTCTGTCAATCGTGCTTGGACGGGGGTGTTAGTTAAGAGTAGTAGTTGGATGGGGTGGTTGGGAAAGGGCGATGAGAAGAGGGAATCCCAGAGTGATGAGGCTCTCTTCCAGTATTCTGTTGCTTCTTTACACCGGAGTAGGCAGTGAACTATGTCTTCTACTGCTCCTTCCTTGCAGACTGTACATTGCTCTGAGCTATCCGGGTCTGAGGCTTTACGTCTGGTATGTAGCCATTGGTTCACCGGTAGTGCTGCATAAATAATTAACCACTGCAGACTTCTGATCTTGACTGGTCTGATACGTTTAAACTTATCCCAATGGATTTGGGTGATTTTATCTGCTTCCTGACCTATTAAGTTCCTCCATCTGTTTTTGATGATCGGGTCAGGATCTTTAGTTATCAGAGTTAGTTTGTAGCCCAGTTTGACTGTATAATCCTGTATTGGGATTTTTGTCTTGATGTTCCTGGAAGTGTTGGATGACCAGGCCCATTCCGCCGGGTCAAAGTCCAGGAATCGGATTGCTGTGTCCGGTCTAAAGATTGATTTTGGCCATGTACCCAGAGTTCTTACTTTCCTGAGGAGGAAGGAGTCTAGAACGGATGACTCAATATCGCAGTTTAGGATGGTAGACATGTTGTTGTAGGCCAGAGGCAAGTGGGCAAGTGGTGAGTCCAACTTCGCTTAGTCAGTGGTACCCAGTCCCAGTCTCACTTTGCACCGTCAGCAAGTACCATGAGGGACTGTGCACGTGGGCCCGGTGGAAAAGGGCAGACCAACGACTTACAGAAGTATAAATCAAGAGGCAGCGCCCAACCATTGTTCATTCGCTGCGTAAGCCATGCGGAAGCGCTGCTACAGCGTCTTGTGCGAAGGTGGTCTGCAGGTTTCCCAAAGTCGAAGTGGGCTGAAGAGCGAGATCGTAGCCATAGCCAGTAGTGGTAGAGCGGCCATATCCGCGATAGGAAGAAGATAGGTTTAGTGTGTGTGTGTGGTGGTATTCAGGGTGATCCGGAGTTGAGTATGTGCGAAGGGCGGTGTTGGACACAGTAACGAGAGTTGAGTGTGCAGGCGCTGAAGCGCCATAGTTTGTCGAAGTGATTTTGCATCTGAACTGTGTTCTCGTTTTCCATATCTCTGAGCTTTGAGTGGGCGCACTGCGCCAGTGTGAATCGCCATCTGTATGCATGTATGCGAAGTGGAAAGAAAGCGAGTCTGATTGCACAGCTCTGATACCAGTGCAATCAGACTTGTCTTTGACACACTCAGCATGCGTGCAAACAGATGATGATCAAACCTGGCGACTGGTGCCCACACAAAGCTCAGAGATAACGTAGCCCGGAACACAGTTCAGATTCAAACTTGTCTTGTACGGCTATGGTGCCCCTGCACCAACAAAGGTACACACCCGACCAACTGTATTCACCTGCAACTTGTTCACACACACGCACGCACTCTGGATCTCCCTGGATGCCCCATACACACACACACGTGTTGTCGATGATTCCAGGAAGCTGTCATAGAAAGTATGTGTCTTTACTGCGTGGACTATCCCCGGTGCCATCACCCTCCACATCCTCTCCTAGCATGTCCCACATGCGGTATTGGTCATACACCTACGGCAACCGCTGACGGATCTCCCTCTTTCATGCCAGACGAACGAGGAACACAGCAGTCCGAGGAGGAAAATAGACTTCTATATGAACCACCGGCAGAGCGATGTGCTCATAGTTTATCACCACCAGGGCGAGCTGTTGCGGATCATATCCTGCAGCAGCTGAATGCCCTTGCGTTGGACCGATCCTCCCTGTCGCCGTCTGCCCATAGAGAAGGAATACATACTGAGGAAGCCCAAGAAAGATGCTCCATGCCGTTTTGTGATGACCCGCTGGAGATTCAACTAGCATGTGGTTCACATGCCTTGTGCCGTGAGGATTATGAAGGTATAGTCCATGCGAGTTTTTGCTTCCATACGTATGATGACAGTCAGTGCTGTACTCATGTACGGCACCCCCACATGTCATGTCCAATTTGTAGACAGGGGCTGGAACGGCAATGCCTCTATAATTGCGGTCGACTTGCCTCTGTGTTCCTAGCATGTACGAGCCATGTAGCCTTTGACATCTGTCTGCGCCGTGCCATTCGATGCAGCAACTGTGACTGCGAAAATTGGATGCAGTGCTTCCATAGCCCACACCCGAACCAATCCTGTCTGGTCTGTAGGGGTGGCCACTCGCCATGTTTTTTTTTTTTTTTTTTGTGAATATTTAGAAATCTGTGAAACCCGTCATACACCTTTCCCCTGCTCTTTGCATGTCATACTCTATCCTGCCCTCCCGTTGCCCCTACCTCCCCTGCCCCATACTCCTAGAGAACTCCGCCTTCTACCCCTTACACTCCACCCTCCCCTCCACTCCCCTTGTACTACTAACAAATACATACGAATGAGCATCATTAAGAGTATAGACGATATAAAGATCAGAAATGAAATGAACGGAAGTATGAAGATGAACGACGGACACTGAAGTGAAATGAACAGGGGTATGAAGCTCTGAAGAGATGCACAGGAGCATACCTTCCATTTTACTCTGCCTCCTGAAATAACGTGCAAGCGGGCCGTGAAGGCACACGGGGATGTGGGCAGCTGCCGCTCAACCACAATCAACGTGGGCAGCCGTGTGCATAAGAGGCACAGTAAAAGGGGAGCTGCAAAAACAATGAAAGGGGTACCGCAAGGACAACCAAAAAACTGTCTAATTATAAAATTGCTTTAATATGTTGGACATCTCAAATGCTCTTGTTGTCTGCAATAGGACAAAGACTGCTTTGATTCTGAATCTATTCACCTGGGTGGAATTGGGGCTGTTGTGGGGAAAATCTAAAACACACACACACAACACATGCACACAGACTAACCTCCTAACTGGCAGCTATGGCTGCGGTCGACCTTCTACCACTAACTGCTAACTAGCGGCTATGGCCATGTCTTCCTTCTCTTAGCCCTCTTCCTCTTCGGGCACCTGCAGACCTCCGTGCACAAGACGCACAGACAGCACTTCCGCACGGCTCACAGGCAGAATGAGTGCCTGAGTTGACGCTGCCTCTTTATTTATACTTCGGATTGTCATAGGTCTACCTTGGACCCTGGGCCCGGGGTGCACACAGTGTAACGCGCGCGAGGCTGAGGGAGAGCCGAGGGAGAGGAGAGAGAGAGGGAGAGAGTGAGAGCACACACACACACTCACTCACTCGACACGACTGAGGGTCGGACGC
>BFEA01000162.1:2645475-2659191 GCA_003427395.1 Chara braunii | reverse complement strand
CGGGAACTCCATCCCTTCAATAGTTCATGACTTCATATCATTATCCTGATTGCCACCTGGCACTTGACGCATCCCACTCCTGCCACATCTTGTAGGCTTTCACAGCCTTCCATCTTACTCAACCTATCCACTATCACAGCAATCACTCATATGTGCACCCCTGTATCTCCTTACTGCTTCCAAACCATATTGAAACACACCCTTGACGGTGTCAAGTGTCGCCATGTCATCAACCTTGGGCGTCCAGTGGGATACCTCTTCTTGAATAAGCTGGATTAGCCTGGTCCATGCAGACCAGTCATTGCCTTTCTATTGGAGGAATTTAGGACACATGTGATCGACCTTGGGCGTCCAGTGGGATACCTCCTTTTGGGTAAGCTGGATTAGCCTGGTCCGCACCAGTCATTGCCTTTCAATTGGAGGAATTGAGGGCACCTTCCTTATCTCATTGTCCACTGGCGTTCCTGCTGATCACAGTGTTTCAGATGGCACACTTGGAGCCTGGTCACAGCCCTTCCTGTCCTATGTACAAGCTCCGAGTTGCCAAGGCCGATGAAGTCCCAGCGTACTTGACCTAGCTCTTCTCCCTTTGGTGATCCTCTCTTTGCCAAGAAACAAGGATCCAGCGCAATCTTCGCGGGCATAGGCTTCCACAAAGTCAAGTGCAGCATGATTTAGAGTAAGGGTTTCCAAGCTTCTTGGTTGCCTCGCTGGGGCCAAGTACTTTACATGAGTGATGCAGCGGCCTCCACCATATCCAGATTGAAGGAAGACATTCCCAAGACTACCTATCAAGATCATTTTGGTCACTGAGTTCCATGTCATGCTGTTTGTTCTTACAACATCCTTGCCATGCTCCAGCCTTGCATATACCATGCCTTTCATGACCTCTTGCATGTCTGTGTCATGTATCTTGATGATATCCTCATCTTAAGGAACACCTTCAACACATCCGTTGGATCTTGCCAGTCGTCCAGCAACAGTTCTAAGGAAGCGTTCTTTTGATGCCTTGAGTGTTGACGACCTTGGATACAAGGTTTCAACCAAATGCGCCCACATGGGCATGGGTAAGGTGGAGTCCTTGGCTGACTTGTTCCCAGGAACCTTTTCAACACTTTGGGCTTTCCTGGGCCTTTCCCAACTCCCAGCATCACTTTATTACGCATTTCTGTACTAGCCTACCCTTTGCACTAGCTCACCCAAAAGGATCAGCCCATTGTTTGCGGTTCAGAGCTGCCAGTGCTCAAGCCACAGACCCGTCCAAGACTATTCCTTGGCTCCACTTACACCTCAGACTCTACCATCGTTGCAGTTTTATCTCACATGCCGCCTTCATAATTTGTCATTGACACTTTCATTGTAGATTCACCCACCTCTAAGGATACACCTGAGAGTGAGTATCGCATCCCCTTGAGAACTAGAAAGTCCTGTTAAGGTGAACAACTTCGTCAGTGGGGAAATGTTGCACAACTCTGGTGTACCTACCTTGATGGGCAGCAGTCTCTTACTTGTGTTGATAGCGCTTTGATCTCCAACCTCATGATGAAGAAGGACAACATGCCATGGCAGGCCCAGTTGCTTGATGTCTGTGCTCAGTTTATACTTACCATTTTTCTCACACGTGGTATAAATAACTGAGTTGCTGACGCCTTGTCGAGGAGACCTGGTCAAACAGCTGATGCCGAAGTCCTAGCTCACATGTCCCACACATGCCCATCATCAAACAATGATCCCTTCAAGGTCATTTATCTTGACTCACTTTTTCCTCTGTTAACTCTCAGCTACATGAGCTAAGACTCCCTTCCTGATGTTTCTGTGTGCATAGATTTTCCAGAACGTCTCTGCATTTCTGATGTTCATGCTTTTGGTACATCATTCCTTGCCAGCCAAGCACCATGACACTCGAGCAGCGGGATATGGTGGTTTCTACAAGACCTTTGATAAGATCTTCTGCTACTTACATTGGCATTCCCTGCTCGAAGATTTTAAAGATGACACTGGTTTTGCTCCATGTGTCAAGCAGTCGATCCTTTGAATTGGTCTAAGCTACAATCCTTTCCTTTCCGTATGGAGTGTTGCCACTTTATCTCTGTGCATTTAATTTGTGGTCTCCTCACAACCAACCAGCCATGATTGTGTATAAGTCATTACCCACAGACTGACCACAGCTACGAACATTTGCATGACAATACGAAAGGCCTATGCTTTTCCACTTGGCTATACTTCTGCAGGCTAGATAATGAGATTGTCCAATGGCCTCAATGTCCTAGCTTTGCATTGTGTTTTTGTTTTCCGACTATATGGCATGTCGTACAAAACAAACAACGAAAGGATAATGACATGGCTTCACTGCCAAGATCCATGGACTGCCTGAGAATGCCATCAATGACTGCGAAAGCTGGCCACTTTGTTCTTTGACGACAACGTCAAGCTGCATGGTCTCCTTGTGAATGCTATGTGGTTGTGACAGTTGTTTTTCCCCCAGCCTTTTGGAAGCATCTGTTCTCTCCTGTCCAGCAAGAGGCTCAAGTCCAGTGCAGTGCTCCACAATCAGACCAATGGCTGGACTGACAAGATGAATGATATACTCTCCAGAATTCTTTGGAAGTATCTTTAACCCGATCAGCATGATTAGGACCAGTTCCTGGTTGTCATTGACATAATCCATAACAGTTCCGTTAGGCTTCAACTGCTCTGTTTGCCCTGGCAGGAGGTTTTCCCTTGTATCTCAACCTAGACTATCATCGAGGTCTGCCTTCTGGCTTGTTGATTCCTCACTGATTGAACTCTCAAACTCCTGTCCCTCTTTTGAATTAACGCCACATTTAACGGACTGCTACTCTGGATCTCCTGATCCTCGAAGCCACTGACTCAATCTAGCTTGCACAAGCGAAACAATCAAAGATCATCAAGGATCGTTGTGATGTCACCTTCAATCTTGGGGATAAAGTCTGGCTCTCAGCCAAGAACTTTGAACTTGAGCTCAACCTCAGTGGCAAGGCGCATAACAACTGGCATGAAACACATTTGCGCACTTTCCCATCCCAACCATCCCAAGGAGTCACGTCTCAAGACTCTCAAGGAAGTCAGCCAGTCTCTGCCTAAGGTCTCGGATCGTCCATATCCTGGACCACCTTATATCATGATGCACGCTGCCCCTGAGTTGCTCTAGGAAACCATCACACGTTATGACAGCCCTCAGACTTTTGCAGATTCATGACTGATCTTGAGCTAAAACGTTAAAACCACCAGTTCACACAAGCCTAAGTTGATGAAGCCACCTTCCAAGGCTCGCAAGACTGCAGCTGCCCCTTTTCAGAGTTGCCCCGCTTTCGCTACCAGCCCAAGCCCGAATCTGAATGTTCTTACCGTGTAAACCGGTGAGAGCACGTCGTAGGTTCATGTGAACTGGTGGCTTAAATCATTAAATGAGGTGGGATATTTACAAGTACAGCCTACTCGGGAACATGAAATTCTCTCTCATGACCATGCACTTACCCCTGATCGCGCACTGTCCAAAGCTTTATCTGCTATTGCTCTTGGCTCCCATACGACTCTCCAGTTCTCCCTATCGGTAAGGTCTGACTGTTGACTTTCCTAGGGCCTTGACTTGACTTCTACGGGCCCTGGATACCCCATTTGACTTTTGACTCAAGAATGTCCAAGAGCCACAACCACAAGGCTATTGCTATGCTGGTTTTGACCGTGGTTCTTTGCAGCACAGACCGGCTACTTGTTGTACAAGTCGCTTTGGAGTGGGAGCATGGCTGTGAGAGTGATCGCTTACCTTTTCTATTCCACCTCTGCCATACACAGTGCCAGTTACTCATTCACATAAATGATTTTGTAATGCTTCTCAGAACTTCCGTTCCCGCAAATGTCTGGAGAATATCATGTGATAGCCCTCCATACTCTCCCTTCCCTCGCACGCATGCAGAAGTCATGTTGCGACCTCCTCCACACTCCTCTACAACCCTCCTCCAACGTCCATAAAATGCCTTGTGATGCCCCTTGGCACTCTCTGTCCCTCGGCCTATTCACGGAATACATTGTGTGACACCTTTTGACACTCCCGCACCCTCACCCTGGACAGAGCTTCATGTGCCCCTTGACAATCCCCCTTGTTATGTGTATGCCAAAAAAAAGATTCTTTGTTGCGAATCCGGATCCACAGAGTAGTCGGTGCATAGCCAGTAGATCTCCTTGCTGTAATATTTTCTACACAGAAGACTGACCGTAGAAACTCATGCCAGATGTTAGCTTTCTCTTCAGTCCACTTCGTGAGGAAGCTGGTGATAGTGCTATGTCCTCCCTCTACTGGCGAATTTGCCTGTGGGTGTGCTCTAGTCATATAGTTCGTCATAACCCCAGGATCGTCTAACAACTCCTTGACTTCCCCATAGGTGAATTCATAACCCCTATCAATTGTGAATTCTACCACAAAAGGATATCGCAGGGAATATTCCTTAATATAATCAGCCACCTTTTGACATCCGTTGCAACTGCTGCTCAGTCCCCTTTGCCTGGAGAATATGTTGTGATGCCTCTTTAGACTCGACCTCCTGTCTCCCCCACACAGAAAGCACGTTGCAACGCCCCTTGACCCCTCCCTCCCCCCTGGTGCACATGCTGCCACGCACATGAAGCATAATATGATCCCATTGACACATCCTCTCCGTCACACAAGCAGCATAAGGTGTAACACCGCACCTCACAACAGTCCCCTCCTTCCCGTTCACTTGAGCTTGCGTGCATCATGCACAACATATTCCTGGCAAGTTAATGTTCGATGAACCCCTTTGAGAGTGAAGCTGTATCTGTTCACCTGGCTGAACTTCTAATACGACTTATTTATACCTAGGAGCTGTGGTAAAGGTTAGGATCCCTTTTTTTCAGCCCCTGTCTAATCAGGACACACTCTGAGTGTGCTAGGTCTTTTGGAGAGGTTGTTCGGCGATAAAACCGGTAAACATGAGAAGGCTACAATTGCTGATAGCTGTCTCAACCCCCCTAGCAAATATGCGAGGATTATCTCATCAGTTGCCTGGCAGACCAAGGGATGTAAGATGGAGCAGATCAGAATCCCACTATCATTCGCCCTTCCCTGCCTTCTCTTGCTATCAAGTCAGTGTCAACTATTTAGATGCCCAAAAATCATGGTGATGGTGATCATTGAACTTTTTTTTTCGAAATACGACACAATTCCTTTGCAAGGAGCAGCAGGGTAGTCCACCTTTCTTAGTAGAAACCTAGAAAGTACAAAAAGTTGGGGCGTACAGTTACTCTTCTCCGTCACTGTCAGGGGTTCCCACTAAGTGTATCAGGCTAGCATCTGATATGCATTTTACTTCAGCTATCTTTCGTCACGGTACTAGAGCTCCTCCTTTTTTTCCTTCAATCCCCCCCCACCCCCCACCAACACTATCAGCATTATGATTATCAGCAGTGCATCGAACTCTCCATTAGAAGTGCAGTCAGCCCTGCAAATCCCTCAAGAGTAATCAGTGCTCCTGCTTCCAGTCGACATGTCTTCAACCTCTAACAGCAAACAAACAGGAGGAACAAGCTCCAGGATTTTATTTTATTTTTCCCCTCTTTCTCTCTCTCTCTTCGGTTTTAAGGGCCATGCTAATCTTCTGCAAGGAAAATGAGCGAGAACGATAGACAGAAAACCAAATTGCAACATCACATTGAACTTGAATGAAGACCAGAGAGTCGTGTGCCAAGCAGAAAGTAGAATGCTCCGAGATACAAGCCAAATAAGAGCAACGGAATGAACTCGAATGTCAATGTCAGCCCCAAGTCGCCACCATCAACAATGCATCCAATGTTGCTCTTCTTGATTGGCGCTCAGCGCCCAGCCTACCATGAAGAACCAATACTACCCTACAACGACGACATGCAACCAGGAAACACTCCAGCCGAACACCAATGTACATGACGAAGTCGCCCATGCAGACTGCTGCATACACATCTGGTACGTTTCTCTCCTCTTTGCCTCGTCACCGCCTGCCACCACAGTCATCGTCTACCCCGAAGACCATCATCGCCAGCAGCAGCACCAGCTTGTTCAGCCTGGCCATGGCTGACCTGCACACTGCTTCCAGGCAGCGTCTACTCCCAGCGCCCGTGTGTGCGCCCTGGAGGGCAAATGAGGTAACGCTGTCGCCCAGTGGCTGCATGCCAGAATGCCTGGCTGGAGGTGAGCATTTTCGTATATGGAAAGTGCTGACCGTACGTGGCGGCCTGATCCTGGTGACTGAGTTCCCGGTAGCCTGCAGTTGGGGCAAAGTGTCTGCACCCAGGCCCAATTCAGATACTGGCCTGGGACCGATGCAGTTAGGCACGCCCAACTGTGCGACGTGGCTCATGTCACTAGCTGCATGCTGATTGGCTGAAAGGCCTGATTCCAGGTCGCTGCCTGGAAAAGCCTGGAAGGCTCACGAGGTCTCAGTCACACTGCACACACAGCATGTGGGGGCCTGTAACCAACTGGCGCCAATATGTTATGAACCTGGTTGCTTGTTGTCGGATGACCAACACTCACACACATAGACCTCCAGGTATGCCCATACATATACACAAGGAAGGGGAGAGGATGGGAGTATCACACCACACTGGGAGAGATAAACACAGTGGAAGACTTGACCATGCGATATGACAGAAAGCAGTGACAGTGCAGTTCGCTCCAGAGAATCCTCACAACCAGTCACAAAGGAAAGCCGAGTAGATCACATCCAAGCAACAATGAAGCAAAGATAGTTCAAACTCAGTATCAACTTTGTTTATTAAACTCAGAGTCTCAAATTGTCAGGATAACCCCAGAACTATGGTGCGCTGTTCAGAAATGAGCAGCGCTTCACTCCCCAGCCCTGAGTAACCGCTAACAACAGCCCTGAGTCCCTGAAACATCAAGTGCCACCCAGATACTGCCTCCAGAGGGAAGCGCCACCCTGAAACAGGCCTCTGAGGCCAAGCGCTTCTCAGAGGATGAAGAAGAAGACAAGCGCCACAGTGTCTGATGATGATGAAGTGCGGAATGACTTCCCGGGTGGAAGTTTGCAGCAGCACCACCTCTCCTGACAAGATGATCTCTGAGGAAGAAGCTGCAGCTATGGCTGCAGTGCCACGCACACCCTGACACCCTACTCCTGAGGAGGGTTCAGCAGGGCTCCAACTTCTCTTGCCTCCCGCAGACTTCGAGTAGCCCAGACCTCTGGACAGCCCCAAGTGCTGTGAGAGTACAGTGTTATGAACTTGGTTGTCTGACGATTTTTACCGCCACTCACACACAGACAATCTCATACACGCCCATACATGCATAAGAGAAGGGGGAGAGGAGACAGAGTTCACACTGCAGACAGATCAGAGTAGGCAGCGGAATACAGCTATGCCCAGATGTGGAGAAGACACACAGTGTTTCTCTCTCTCTGACAAACTCCCAACAACCAATCACAAGTAGAACCTGCGAGGATAACAATTGAAATTACACTGATGATGAGCCAACTCAAACAAATCGTAACAGAGTTTGTTCCAGTATCTCGCCACTCTCAGAACTCACACCCCACTCTCTATCCTACATCCAGTTAGTAGCGCCACATCAGAATGGCCTCCCAGAGGCCAACGCCAACCATCCTGATGAAGAACAGGTCCTGCGATGAAGTCTTCAGTGCCGATGGACAACTCCGACGAAGGAACAGGCAGCTATGGCTGCCACCACCCTCGAGTACACAGTGTAGAGCCGCGATGTAGCCCGGCCAGACGCAGATACCCCAGGGGCAGATGCGCTGAGGATGCCCCAGCTATGGCAGACTCAGACTGGGCCGGCTATGGCTGCTGGTAACAGCGAGGTCTCAGGATGCTTCCTGCAGACTGTCACCACCACCAACTTGCTTGGCTCCAACGCCGCTTCACGAGAAATGAACTGCCAAAAGTCCTGAACCGATGGGCCTAACCTATCTATAGACTACACTAGACCTAGACCGGACTGACTGACCGACCGGTACCGTTTCTGTTTCGGCCTTTCGGCCTCTACCAGACCCGGCTATAGGCTATAGGACCGTCTATCAGCATAGGCCACTTAGGGCCTGTCTGTCCTAGGGGTAGCCCGGGCCGGCTATACGAAGTTAGGGTAGCTGTAGGAATTCGAGTTAGTACTGGGCCAATATTTTCCCAGATTTGCAGATATGTCCCTCACGAATTTCCTTACAGGTAGGTCTCTCGGTTAGCCCTCAGCCAAACAAAATTACGAATCTAACCCTACCAGTTAGTGTACAGCCTCACAGTCAATCTCGGCAGTCAGAATCAGCAAGTCATTGCAACAGTGCCGGTCCCAGCTATGACCGCCACTCCGCAGGTCTGGCTATGTCTGTCTCCTCCAACGCTGAAGCTGTCACCACATCCAGTTCACACATTGCCCAGCAGCGACGTACACGGTACCCACTGCCAAAAGCCCTGAACCGATGTCCTCATCCTCTCTATAACCTACACTAGCCTAGACACGACCTAGACCGGACTGACTGGACCGACCGGTACTGTTGCAGTTTCGGCCTCTAGGGCCTCTCTCTACCCGGCTATAGGCTATAGCTTAGGCCTGTCTGTCTTAGGGGTAGCCCGGGCCTGCGATTCGCAGTTAGGGTAGCTGTAGGAAATTCCAGTTAGTACGGGCCTATATTTCCCAAATTTGCAGATATGTCCCTCTCGAATTTTCCTTACAGGCAGGTTTCTCGGTTAGCCCTCAGCCAAACAAAATTGCAAATCTGTCCTACCTATGGTACAGCCTCGACGAGAGAGGCTACAGGCCCTGGAACCAGCAAGTCATTGCAAATAACTGTCTGGCTCCCTGGAAATGCCCCGAAAGCAGGCCCCTTCAAGAATTCAGGCCCGCCTTCAATTAGGGCGCACACAAGTAAGGTACAGCAGGGCCCTTATGTGTCTGCCGAGGGCACATTCCCTCACACTTCTCTGTACCGTTCCAATTTTAACGGATGTCCCAAAAGACAAGCTCCAGGAATTTCAAATGCTCGAGTGGAAATGATTTTCGTGTAGCCAGGAATGCCTCTGACAGGTTGATGAGGAATGTTCAGAGATATCCTGGGTGCACTCTAGAATCCTGGCTATGGCAGTTTTCGTTGTGGTTTGGAGTGAAGTCATGACTTTCCTCTTCCTCACCCTCCTTCTCATCCTTCTTTGACTTTTCTCAACTCCTTTCCTTTTGACTGATATGCAGCCTAGAGCATCATCCCACTGTGGGGAGTAAGACCCTACCTCACCACCCATAGACAGGTTGGACATCTGAGAATAGATCCACATGCTCAAGTCCTCCTCCTTTTTTTGTCAACAACGGGTAGACCCTAACATTCATTTTCTTATCTAAGTGCAGACAAGATTTGAACTCTTGATCTGTTTATCAACAGCTGAATGTGTACTGTCGGTCCATGAGGCAGGTGCAACCAATTACCAATTCCCAAACTGAGCCACTTCCTGCCTGTATCTGATGGTGCCACCCTTAGTCCTTTCTCTCTCTGAGAAAGTGCAAACAGACTGTGATCCTATGTCGGGCAATACTTTCTCATGACATCTCTTTCTCTGAGCTTGAATACCTCTTGCAGGTTGCCTCCATGAAGAGGCCCCAACTCCTGAGGGTGAGCTCAATGCCTTCGGCTTCCCATCCCAATGCCTTTGGCCTTTGTTCCCTCCCCATCGTGACTGGCAAATATTCTTCCTTTCCTGCAATCTGCCACTGGTGCGTTTAAATAAAGATGTTGAGTCACACCTCAGCCAACTGTTCCCCTCCCTTACATCAGTATAATGTTGCCCTCTTCGAAACTTGCTGCTTCCTCTTTTGATAGGTGAATTCTGTCTTTAGGTAATATTCAGCATGTTCTGGCAGGTTGCATTCAAGCCATCTGTTTTCCCCTCCTGAGAATGCCCATTTGCGCTTCCTTCTTCCTGCTCCAATTTGCATCAGTCGGGAAAGTCTGCCATGATTCTTCCATCTTCCTCTGACAGTTCTATTTCCATGGAGTTTTGGGCTTTTCTCTCTGCAGCCGCGGCTGTCTCTGCCTTCTTCAATCGCGACACGTGCTTTTCATACTTCCTACAGGACTGTCTTTTTTTTTTCTCCTCACCTACATGACTGTCTTACAAGCTTCAAAAGGTTTGTGTTCAAAAGGAGTTAATCTCTCAGGATTTCGATCACAGTTAGAAGAGAAGACGAGCCTGTCAGGAGAAGTGTCTCAGTAAACTGTGGCCTGATCACGGTGGCCTTGTCCCCCAAAGGTTTGGGTTCTTCTTGCATGCATGATTCCCCCCCCCCCCCAATCTCATTTGTCATGCACGATTGCTTGAAGATTGGTCAATCAAGCTTAATCTTCTTTCTTCTTGTGTCAAGTCATTGTTTGGCTGGGATTGCTAAATATAGTATATGGCGTTGAAGGGTTTTGGTGTTAACAAAAGTTTTTAAGCCTTTGGAAAACAGAGAAAAGAAAAAGCGGATGAGAGATTGGACTCTCTGATAAATGGTTGGTATTTCAAGTTTCAGTGATGACAACATGTATGGTTATCTACTCCCTTGATGTTTTGTGCCAGCAGGTGCAGGCCAAGGAATGCTAAGAATAAAGCAGGATGAGGACACGGGCATAGTTGCAATCAGAGGGGAGACACTGGCCTCATCAGCAGTTCGGGAAGAGCGAGGACGCATGAATCAGGACAGAGATTTAGGATCAGGAGGTGGTTCAACAGCATATAGAGCTGCTGGAAGGATGAAACTGGAGTCAAAGATCCAGGAAGGTCGAGGAAGTGAGGCGGGTTTGAATGCCCAAGACCATGATCTGATAGAGAGGGACAGAGAGAGGTGTAAGGAGCAAGAGGTTTCTAATGGTGGACATAGCGCTGAGCTGCTTCCTTCAGGGCAAGAGAGAGAGTGGGGGAGAGATGAGAAAAGGGAGCGAGTGAGAGTAGACGGCACTCCAGAGAGGAGGGATGGCTTGGGCCAAAAGACTTCATCTGCACACCGGTCCGAGCCAGCTTCCCACCCAGTGACTACCAATTGTAAAAGGGAGCGTGAGATTGGAAGGGAGAGCAAGAGAGAAGGCAGGGAGAAAGGGGACCGACTTTCTTCTCAGGTATGACAAGTGCGAACAGATCTCACTGCATGAAAGTGGCATAATTCATTGGGTGTTTTGCCTCCATTCAAGCGCACTGACTCTGGGTCGTGACCAACCCAGTTACCTTCCAACAGTTTGTGTCCCTCGCATCAATGTGTAGTTTTTTCTGCCCCATTAAATGTTGCATGCTGGCAGTCAGATGGGGGGAGAGGTGGTAATGTCCATATACTAAGAGCGCAAGAAAAAGTTCAGTAGGCTTATTTAAATTCCGAAAGAATTCTGCCCACCATGATGCATACCCAAGGAGGGGCTGCTGCATTAGATATGGAGGATGAATTCTGTGAGGAAAGAGTGTGGGAAAGCACAGCGGATATCTTAAGTACACACTCACCAAAGAGGATGTGGGTGGCAAGCATCAATGCACACATAAACTGAGATGAACACAGCCCCCGTCTTGGGGGCCCGACGGTTACTGAGGCCCTTAGGCCACCTGCCCATTCCAGGCACTCGACCTGGAGGCCCGCGGCCACGTTTTGGGCCGCAGGTTCAGATTCAAGGCAGCATTTATTCATTTATTTATTTTATTTATTTACTCTCTGTTGTTTGTCTGTTGCAGGGCAACGTTTCAGACTTGCGATGTCCGAACAGACTTTCAGTCTGTTTGGACCTAGGCCACATTCTGGGCCTCCTTCACGAGTGGGCCCTTGGAGGCCAGGTTCGGTTTCGTCCGCTAGCAGGACGTTCGCTGCTGCATCAGCAGGAAGGTCTGGACGTTCGGTAGGGACCCAGACAGTGTAGGCCATTTCAAGCCAGGGCAAGCAGCACACCAGTGAGGCCCAGTGCTATACATAGCTGGGCCAGGCCAAGTTACACACACAGTTCGAGTAGCTCACTTCTTGGGCGACACGCTGCTGGAGCAGCGCGACACAGCGCTGCGTTAGCGTTAGAGGCGTGGGTAGAGGGAGAGACGAAGAGCGGCGGTGCCCATACCTGCAGCACAGCCACTCACCTGGGCGCCATAGCCGGATGTCGTACGGGAGACCTGCATCCGGCGCTAGTGGCACCTGGCGGCAGTTACCTGCAGGTGAGACAGCGAGGAGGGCGACATCTTCTTCCTCGCCCTCCACTTCCGCCTCTTCTTCTTCTTCTTCTTCTCCTCCTCTTCGTCTTCTTCTTCCGGAGAGGGAGAGAGAGAGAGAGAGGGTTTACAGGCAGAGGTTACATCAGGCCATGAGGCCCAGGATCTGATTCGGCATTTCGTGGCAGACATTGATTGGACATTCGACAGGGAGGCTGTTTTTGGACTTCGCTATCGCAATCTTGGTCTTCTCCCTCATCTCCATCTTAGTCTCCCCTCGCCCGCATCTCCTCATCCGTGGTATCTCCCCATGTGCGTGCTCAAGGAGGGAGTCCCTCCACTCTCTCTCACGTGTGGTGTATGATGAGGTGTCGCGTCAGTATTTGACAGGTCAGGTCATATCTTTGAGTCTTCCACTGCGCTACATTATGCTTTTTTCGTATGTATCTGGATGTACACTGCTTGTTGATGCTTTGCTGATGCTGCATTGCCTATTCGTCCTTTTCATCACTTTTATCCTTGGCTCCATATACATCACTCGATCGAGCAGGTATCACACACCCACACCCACGTGGACACAGACACACACACACACACACACATTCATTGATGACATTCTATCTTGGAAGACATTACCGCCGTCTCCAGCTCGGTATGGTCTTGAGTGGAAAGACACTACTGAGCAAGATGGGTCATGGCAAGAATCTTGGTTCGGCCTGATGGCTCACTTCGCATTGGCGTATTTGATAAGGCCGAGAACTGGACGTTCCCTGTCATACGTTATCCCAGTGCTTCCTCCAACGCTCCGGCTCATCAGCCTGCAGGTATGCTCACGGGACAACTAACGAGATTCGAACACATATGTAACAATACTACCGACTTCAAAGCGGCAGTGACTTCCCTGACACGATGTATGCTTGTCAGGGGCCATCCTCCCAGTGTCCTGGCTAGAGGCTGGACTGCATATGTGCGTGGCCGACAACGCCGGCTACCAACTCATGTCACACGACTTTCGAACTGGTTTCGCCGAATGGTTCGCTGGGCAATCGCTCACCCACTCCGCAGGTCCTCCACCCAACCACACACAAGAGGCCACCACTCATCACCTGACACCATACTTGCGGCGCATCTCATGCGCGGGGACGCGGCACATGCGGCGCACAGCGCACGCGCATGAGATGCGCCACATGTGATGCGGCGCATCAAAAAAAAAAAAAAATGTTTGGGCCATGCGATACCCCAAAACTGTGGGCACTCGTCTATGCATGCGAGTATTCATGCCCTACTGGGTCCAGCCTCTTTTCCGAAGGGCCCTTACAGCATATTAGCTGGGGCCCTATGTGTAGCAGAGGCGAACTTCACACTACCCACTTCTAGGTGTGGGCCAAGAATATATAATCTGGATTCGAATCCAGGTCTCTGCATCTCGGTTATGGGTCACTATTTCTCGTTGTTCTCGTTTTCCATTTCTTTCGTTTTCCTTTTCTTTTGTTTTCCTTTCTTCCGTTTTCCTTTTCTTAGGAATACGTG
>BFEA01000162.1:2585296-2626979 GCA_003427395.1 Chara braunii | reverse complement strand
GGCGGGAGCGGAGTTGGCATCGGAGGAGGAGGACGAGATCATGAGCGGAGGTGTTAGCGCGGGAAGCGAGGGGGAAGGAGGACGACGCGGCGCCGGGGGGGGAGGTAGCGCGCTACTGGGAAGAAGAGAATCGGGGGGCAAGACACGACCGGGGGGGAAGAAGAGAATCAGGGAAGGAAGAAGAATCGGGTAGGAAGATTGAAGAAGTAAAAGAAAAAATAAAAAAATCGCACGCACCTGGTCGTGACGCCGGCTAAGGTTCAGACCGGAACTGCGACGAGGAGCCGGAGTGGCGCGCTGGGGTCGATGAGCACGACGACGAGTCGATGAACACGGCGGATCACGGCGACGACTTCGGCGAAGTGGATGCTCCTGGTTGACGAGTGCAGATCAGCGAGGTTTGATGGACCTGGCCTTGATGCCGGGCCGCAGGGGAGGGTCGCAAGACCGCTCCGATACCAGTGTAACAAGGCGGAGACAGGGCAGCGAGGCTGGGAGAGTAAGGGAGAGTGAGAGCACACACACATGTTCACTCAACTCGACGCAGATTCGACACGACTTGATGGACGCAGACACAAAGTGGCAAAGTCGCAAAGTCACAGTCTTGGATTCCTGAACACAATGTCGAAGCATAGTCACACTGAACACAAGCAATGAGGCTGAAAACTGGTTGCCCGTACTGGGCTTGAGTCCGGGCTTAAGTACCGAGGGCAGAAGTGCAAATTGCCTTAGGGCTGAACTGAAAATCGAAGGTCTGAGTCTGGGCGCCAGAATGCCGGATGGCGCCAAGTATCGAAATCTGAAAGTGTCAAAAGAGGAATTTGAGAACGGGTGCCAACTGCAGAGGGTGCCAACAGTCAGGGGCCTGAGAACAGAGACCCAAAAATGAAATAGCAGCCTGGCGGGTGGTAACCCACGGACCAGGGATTGAGCCCTGGCTGAGTCCGTAACACCACCCCCATGCATGCAATGAAACTGTAGGCAGCGTGTCCCATGTCACATGCTTCACAAAACGAGAACACTGGCAATTGTGGGGAAAAAGCGAAAAGAAAAGTCCTCAGAGGCCAGAAGCTTAAAAACCCTTTATAAAACACCCCTTTTGTGGATCATCACCCTTAGGCTTCAGCACCATTTTGTGGAGCTAGAGAGTTGACCACCTTTCACAGATATACCACATGAGCACTCATCAGGCAACAACACTAAAACCACTTCATATACAGCTAGCAAGGAAACCCTTGCAGGTGTCCAGTATACCCGAGGTAAGGGTCAACAGTGCCCCCCGTAGATGGAGATGCAGGGGTTACGCTAAGGAAGAAGAACGTTGAGGTAGGAATGGGGTACCAATTAAATTTCAAAAAAAAAAAAGGAAACTTGTGTGCAAAATGGACTCCAACATGGTCACTTACGGTGAAAACACAGTGCATGGTTCAGTTAACCACCAACGCCCCAACCGTGTGGGAGAAGAACTTTATCATCCATGATCGAGTGCCTAGTGGGATGACAAGTATGCCGGAGAAGTGCTTTCTGAAATTGCTTGAATGAAGCAACTGCAATTAACAGTTGTAGCCATTGGAGAGTGGAGAAGTTTGAAATTCTTTATTTCTTTCAAATTCAAAAAAGAAACGTACTGAATTACCATTTACTGGACTCGATCTTGCGCCTCTGAGCTCTGACACATTCCTCACCCCATGTTGATTTGCAACTGTGCTGCAGATAGTCTCTAGGGATTCGAAATTGACACTGCTGCCATCGGGAGAAAGGTGGGCGGGGAAGAAGCGAGAAGTCAAGGGCAACCGAGAACAACATTATGAAGATGATATTACTAATGATGAACATGGTGACAACGACAATGAGGATGAAGAGAGTGATGATAAGAATGGTCGCTTGAGGTGTAGTGAGTACAGCCGCAGTCAGAAGCAGAGTGATCACTCAAGTGATTTTGGGGAGGAGCCCCCGAAGAAGGGGTCTGTTGCTGACAGCTCTTTGCAAGTGGATATTGTGGGTGGAAGCCCTTGCTTGTCTCAGGTAAAGGCTTCATCGTTTGCTCTCAACAACCTGTGACCTTTGTATAGCAGAACAATGACTGTCATAACTTGGCCCACATACTTGATGTTGCATATCACGTGTCGAGCCAAAGGTCGGACATGCTGGGAAGCTGAGGTCAATCATTATGGGAAAGGCCGTGGAAAGATCACAGCAGACCGAAATTGAGCTCAGGCACCAGCGGGATGGAGACGTACATGGAAAGGGCCTCCCCGCTTAATCATGCACAGATGAGGGGAGGCGAAAGTACAAGAAGAACTAGGAGGAGGAAGAAGCAGGACTTGAACTATGGTAATGCCAACATTAGTGCTCTCCAACTATTGAACCATAACCAAAACCTCTCTGTCTGACTCTCTCTCTCTCGAACTGGGTGTTTCTTTGTTTGTGTTTTTATTTTCCTGTCGTTTCTTGTCTTCGTGTGACACGGGTCATAGATTTCAATCGCTCATGCCACTTGGCAGAAGATGCAAATGACAAAT
Organism: Chara braunii; assembly: GCA_003427395.1. NCBI lineage: Eukaryota > Viridiplantae > Streptophyta > Charophyceae > Charales > Characeae > Chara > Chara braunii. The sequence goes on along the minus strand of BFEA01000162.1, from coordinate 2,624,457 downwards.
CAAATGGAAGACTCCTTCGGGACAAACAATGGCGTGCGCCAAGCTGCAGGTGTACCATGCCAAGTTCTAGCTGAAGATACATTCCACACTTCACACATTCGTGGGATGGGTGTCTCTTTGAAAGTGGCTCTGTGTACTCTTTAACCCGTTGAGCACACACACACAAGTGAAATTAATGGAAGCATGAAGATGAGGGACAGACACAAAGACTAAGTATAAACTGAAGATCGGAAGTGAAATGAACAGTAGTATGAAGATCTGAAGAGAAATGCATAGGAGCATACCTGCCCTTTTAATCTGCTCCTGTTATAATGTGGAAGTGGGCCATTAAGGCACACGGGGATGTGGGCAGCTGTCGCAACCACCATCAATGTGGGCAGCCTTGTATGTGTAAGGAGCAATACAATGAACTTGAGTGTCAATGCCGACTCTCCTTGTTTAAACCAATACTGTATCCAATGTCGCTCCTACTGTCTGGCGCCTAGCGCCGAGCCTACTCTACTCAGCCCATCTTCCTATCTACGTTCTTGCAACAGGATCACATTGAAGTCGAAGACCAATGTACGTGACGTCAACACCAATGCCCACCACCAACATACACCAGGTACGTTCTCTCTCTCTCTCCTCGTCACCCCTCGTCTCCCACCTCATGCGCCTCCTACCCGAAGACCACCTTCGCCATCACCTGCCTGCGCCCCTGCAGCCCGGCTATGGCTGCCGCGCGCCCGCTGCCTCAGCAGCGCCCCTAACCTCAGCGCCCGTGCAGACACTAGCACAGCAATGCAGCAGCGTGTCCGCATTGCCTGCCAAGGCCAGAATGCCCTCCCACGGTGCACACACTTTCCAAAGTGTGTCCGCTGCTGGCTGGCCTGGCCAGGCGTGTGGGCGCCCAGTAGCTTACCTCTGGCCCCAAGTGTCTTCGCCCAGGCCCAGTTTCAGATACTAGCCTGGGCCTCGTGCAGTTAAGCACGTCCAGGCAACCTCCCAGCCTGCAAGTGTTTGCAACTTTGCAACATTCCCATTGGCTCGCGACGCATGTGTGACGACAATGCTGCTCTCTCATTGGCTCGCGGCCAGTCCTTGATGTGTCGGCCTCACACAGTGTGTGCTGAGGGCGCAACCAACTGAGCCCTGGGCTCAACTGTACAGCGCAGCCCTTTGCTTCTGGAAAGAGCCTGGAGGCTCACGTTGCTCTGAAACCAGCTGTCTGAGTACCCACGTATGGAAAAAATGTCGAAAACAGGCCCCACGGGGATATTCAGGCCCGCCTTCACTTAGGGCGGGCACTGGCTTGCTGGTGGCCATAGCCCGTGACACTCGTATGTGTGAGTGCTGGCCCGCCCAGGAGGCTGCTCTTGCCAATGCCAAAACCTGCCAGACCCTGGGGTTGAAGCTCAAACGAAGGTTGTCTTGAAAATAGGCCAAAAATGGCCTGAGCTAAAACCCTCGTCTGGTGCCTGAGTTTCGGGGCAGGTCGAACTGATGAGGGCCTGAAAATGGCCCTCAGCTTCAGGCTGAAAATACTCAGGGCCGGAAAGACCCTGATTTAGCCTGAAACGACACAGGGCATGTAGACCCTTGTTTTCAGGCTTTCAGGCTGAAACGACACAGGGCCTGTAGGCCCTTGTTTTCAGGCTTTTAGGCTAAAAACGACACACGGCCTGTAGGCCCTCGTTTTCAGGCTTTCAGGCTGAAAACGACACGGGCCTGAAAATGGCCCGTGCAGCCTGTTGCAGTCGCAGCATGTAACAGCCTCGCACTAGGCTACTGGCCGGGTCGCCCGGATCACCCTGTTTTCCTGGGCTGCCCCACCGTGCAAGGACCAGGGAAGGTCCCAGCCCAAAAAAAAAAAAAAAAAAAAAAAGCCGAACAAAACTATGTTATGCAGAAAAATAAACTGAACAACTTTTGCCTCAGGGTCACATCGAAATTCTTTATCTGATCCAGCGGCCTAGCTCAGTTGGTAAGGCACGCAAGTGGCATTCAGGAGGTATTGGGTTCAATCCCATTGGCCTCATGTACCTTCCTGGGCGAGCTTGGCGCCCGCCACCTGGAGATATGCCGTTGGTCCCCCCGAGTGGCACAGAGCAGAGACTGCTGAAGTTCAAAGGGGGAGGGGACCGGAGGGGAGGCACTGTGACTGGCCCATCGAAGAAGCTCGGTTCTGATGATACCGGCTGACACCTGGCCGGTATCACCCACCTGCTGTAGCAGGTATCGCACCTGCTGGTGGGTGCAGCTCCCGCATGTTCCCTCGTGGGAGGCTTGAGCATGGATGTGGCTGCTATGGGGTTCCCCGTAATATATACTATAATGGCAATAAAAAAGGCCTGAAAGGCCGTCCTGTCCAGATTCGATAGGTAATTGAATTGGTTGGGCTTAAAGAATTAGCCTTTAAAATTAAAAAAACAAACAAAAAACAAAAAAAAAACAAATTGAAAACTAAAATTAAAATTAAAATTAAAAACTAATTTTCTGGGTTAGGCCGACGCCCGGTCGAGACGGGCCGGGCCTGATGGACCGGGCCAGACGAACCGGGGGGGGTCCGTCCGGCAAAACCAGACGAGCCAAAAAATGTCCGAGGATTTTTTTTATTTTTTTTTTTTGAAGATGGGTTTGGACCGCGCTCGCTGAGAGGGTGTGTTTCAGCAGCCAGTCCGCTGAGGGGAGGGGTTAGAGGAGGAGGAGGAGGAGGAAGAAGAAGAAGAAGAAGAAGAAGAAGAAGAAGCAGAAGCAGAAGCAGAAAAAGAAGAAAGAAGAAGAAGAAGAAAGGAGAAGAAAGGAGAAGAAAGGAGAAGAAGAAGAAAAACCAGGAGGAGGAGGAGGAGCTGTCGGTACTGTATGTGGATGACGGAAAAAAAAAGACGATGATGAATGAGGTTGAGGAGGAGGAGAAGGAGGAGAGAAGGAGAAGAATAAGTAGGTGGAGGAGGAGGAGAGAAGAAGAAGAAGACGAGAGGAGGAGGAGGAGGAGGAGGAGGACAAGACGAAAGGAGGAGGAGGAGGAGGAGAGAAGAAGAAGAAGATGAGAGCAGGAGGAGGAGGAGGACGTGCCGGTACTGTATGGGGATGACGGAAGACAAGAAAAAGGACAATGAGGAGGAGGAGGAGGAGGAGGAGGAGGAGAGAAGGAGAAGGCAAAAGTAGGTGGAGGAGTTGGAGGAGAGAAGACATGAAGACGAGAGGAGGAGGAGGAGGAGGACAAGGCGAAAGGAGGAGGAGGAGAGAAGAAGAAGAAGACGAGACGAGAGGAGGAGGAGAAGAGGAGGAGAAAGAGGACCTGCGGGTTTTGTATGGCGATGATGAAAAATAAAATAAAATAGAGGAAGAGAGAGAGAGAGAGAGAGAGAGAGAGAGAGAGAGAGAGAGAGAGAGGAATCCCGCACGTCAGTAGGTTAACTAGCGGCGGGATTTCACCGCAGCTCGCCTATCCCGACAGGTGGCGCTTTTCAGCGCAGTGATGTGGCTGTGTGGCACTTCGCCGAATAAACAAATCCAATGAAATCGGGACGAGGAGGAGGAGAAGAAGGGGAAGAAAGGAGGAGGAGCAGGAGAAGAAAGGAGGAGGAGGAGAAGAAGAAAGGAGGAGGAGGAGGAGAAGCAAGGAGGAGGAGGGGGAGGAGGAAGAGAAAGGAGGAGGAGGAGGAGGGGGAGAAGAAAGGAGGAGGAGGAGGAGGAGGGGGAGAAGAAAGGAGGTGGCGGCGGAGGAGGAGAGAAGAAGACAAAAGGAGGAGGAGGAGGAGGATAGGAGAAGAAGAATAGGAAAGGAGGAGGAGGAGAGGAGGAGAGGAAGAAGAAGAAGAGGAAGGAAAGAGGTGGAGGAGGCTTCACGACGATGGCAACAGCAGCTTGACAGGCAGCGGCGACGAGGAGGGCTTCTCGATGAGTCAGTTGGATGGAGACAACGATGGGCACCAGGGAGTACCACGTCAGCAGTCCTCCGGCCTGATCTTTGCTCACGCGCTTACAAACAGCCGGCATGGATCAGAAGCCCGGGGAAACGGCCGAGGCCTATCAGGCCCGGATGATGGCTTTGTTTACCGAAGCCAAGAAACGGGCGGATGAGGAAGCAGCCGCAGAGAAAAAGAAGGCAGAGGACGCCGAGAAGGCACGTCTGTTGGCAATCGAACAGCAGCGCCAGCAAGACGAGGCAACAACAAAGGCTGCCGATGAAGAACGAAATTAACGAAGAAGATATTCAACGGAGAGCGAGCTTTGCTCACAATGGCAGCGGACTGGTGAGCCGAGGCCGAGAATGGTAAGATGGAAGAGAGTGAAAGCAAGATCGCTCTACTCCTTTCCCATTTCACGGATCTCCTGGCAACGTGCATTGCACAGCAAGAGGACATCCACAGCCTCAGCGACGCGAATCAGACGCACAACCAGGCATTAGCTCAACTCAACAGCCGCCTCTAGCAGCTGGAGCAACGACCTGTCGCCGCCCCCGATGCCAACTCCTCCAACACCTCCGATCGCCTCAATGCATTGGAGATCGACGTCGGAGCGCTCAAGGACGACACGCAGCTACAGCAAACCGCCATGCAACAATTGGAGCAGCAGATCTATGCTTTCGCCGCCAACCCGAGTTCGGCACCTCACAAGACGACTCCAAGGTTCGATGATCAGGAGATCTTCTGCGATTCGACGAAAACGGACCCGATTCCGTGGTTCCGAAAATTCGAGCTCAAGTTGCAGCTGCACCACATCAGCGAGGCTCTGACACAAAAAGACCTTGAAGTGCCTGCCCAGGGGAAACTGTTTCCAATGCTTGAGCGCTTACACAAGAGCATACAACTCTTTCTCATAGGTTGAATCTTGGAGATTCTTGGTCTTGATCTTCTTGCCCATATACTCAATAGGTTGCAGACCATTCCCATCATCCTGTTGAAGTACCGCCCCTACACCATACTGACTAGCATCATTGGTAAGCACATAAGGTAGGGTAGGGTCAGGTAACTTCAAAACAGGGGCACGAATCAAGGCCTCCTTGAGACGTGTAAAAGCCTCCTGACATTCTGATGTCCAAAGTGTCTTTCTTTGTAAGATCAGTCAGGGGTGCAAGCCCCAAGAAAGACCGGACATCACGAAGAGAAGTTCTTAATGAACTTCTTAATGAACTTCTTAATGAACTTCTTAATGAACTTCCTGTAGTAGGATGCAAGCCCCAAGAAAGACCGGACATCATGAATGTTAGCAGGTCGCGGCCAGTCCTGAACTGCAGCAACTTTCATTGCTTTAGGAGCCAACCCCTCTCCAGAAATGACGTGACCCAGGTAGACTACAGAGGGAACCCCAAAAGAGGACTTTTCTCTGTTGATCTTGTACTGGTTATCACATAAGGCCTGGAGGACCAGAGCCAGATGTTGCGCATGCTCCTGGACAGAACGACTGAATACCAGGATATCATCAAGGTAGACAACTACGAACTTGTCCAGGTAAGGCCTCAATATGCGATGCATCTCTGTTTGGAAGGTGCCTGGGGCATTGCAAAGACCGAATGGCATCACCAGGTACAGATAAGTACCATACCTAGTTTTGAAGGCAGTCTTGTGGACATCGCCTTCAACCATCTCAATCTGGTGGTAGCCAGATTTGAGGTCGATCTTGCTAAAAATGGTACAGCCCTGCACCATATCCAACAGATCATCAATGCGAGGAAGGGGCTTTGTAGAATCCTCGTGATTTTGTTGAGACCACGATAGTCCATGCACAACCTGAACTCACCATTCCCTTTTGGAACAAAGAGGACTGGTGCCCCAAACTCAAATGCGTTGGGCCTGATCCAGCCCTTGCTGGTCAAGGTCTCCAACTGTTTCCTGAGCTCTTCAAGTTCAGCAGGGGACATCCTGTAGACTCGGTCCTTGGGAGGGACCGAACCAGGCAGGATCTCAATCTTATGTTTGGTCTGCCTATGGACAAGCCCAGTAGGCTCCTCCATAAGATCTGAGAAGTTGTCTACAACCTGCTGAATCTGAGAGGGAGGGAGCAATCTCCACACCAGTCTGTTTGACATAGGCCACAAACAGACGAGCGATGTCAGTCTGGCGTGAAAATCGCAAAAATCTGCGAGCACTCATGCAATAACAACTGCTGGCCAGATGGTACTCGTCAGTGAGCATGCAAGGGCGATATACCCCATGTCGGTCAGGCAGCTAAACCCTAGGAATCCACCAGTCGATCCTATGATTGGTGGCACCAAGCCACTTCATGGAGAAGATAAGGTCAAAGGGGACATTGGGGAACACAGAAATTTAGGCGATGCCTGATTTCTCCCTGCTTGTCAAAGGACACAGGTAGGCCCTTAACAGCAGTAGTGATCCTCACTGTGGAGGAGTCTCCAATGCGTACCTCAATAGGTTGTCGCAATTTCACCAACCTTTGATCCAAGTGCAGCTTGTTGACTGCCTTGGGAGAGATGAAGTTGCGAGTAGCCCCACAGTCTAAGAGCCCTTTGATCTTGGCTCCCAGGATAGAGGGTCGAAGTAGGATGAGCTCTGACTTATGCTTTTTCTTCTCCTGCAAGGACAGGAAAAGATCAGCAAGACATTGAGCATCMTCCTCCTCCCACGTCTCATCCAACTCAGAGTCTTCAAAAGTGAAAGACACTGAAGATGCAACTCCAACAAAAGAAGAACCAGCGAGAGACTGTGAAAACTCACCTTCATCTGAAAGTGAATCAGCATTAGTGGAAGGAGCTGCTGCTTCCACCTCTCTCTGCTCTAGTTTTTTTAACTAGAGCTGCCTGTAGACCTACGAGGCATGCTGGGACAGTCCTTCAGGAAGTGGTCCTACTCGCATCTCAGGCAGACCCCCTTGTCCTTCCTCTTCCTCCAAACTCCCTCCTGGATCCTGGGTGCATGCTAGGGGAAGGTGGAAGGATCAAGCGGATCAGCTGGCCACCGGACGTCACGTGGTAGAGGTACTCTCTGGGCACCAGGGGAAGAGGCACGTCCCTTTCCTTTCCCCTGTTTGCTGGTTGATGCTTTCTGGGCTGGGGCTTTACCCTTAGTCAAGCCCAATAAGGCACCAGCCAGCACAAGAACAGCAGAATCTGCAGCAGATGGTGATGCAGTCCCAGGTGGAGGGCTCCCACCCTGAGATGCTACGTCACTATCTGAACCAGAAGCTGCAGCAGCAAACAGGGCACCCTTCCTCCTTCTACGCCCTTTGGAGGAGGGTATCTTCCTTCCTTCAAAAGGTGCTTCGTGGACATGGAGTTTGGACTCAAGTCCAGGGCTGCTCTGCCAAAGGACCGCCAGTCCTTGTGGCCCTGAAAGAATAGAGCAAGCTAGAATTGCTCAGGCGCTGCCCTGAGGAAATGAATGAGCAGATCCTGCTCACTCATCTCCAAACCAGGAGTCGATGTGAGACTCTCAAAGGTGGAGTACAGTTTGGACAAGGAGCCATCGAACTTTTTTTGGCCCAGGCTCAAAATTTTGTCTGCTGTATTCCTGGCCTGCTCCTTGTCTGCAAACCGTTCCTGCAGTGCCTACAGAAATCCAGCCACCCCCAACCTCTGTGCCCAATCAGACATCTCCATACCTTGCTTGCTGGAGGTAGAGGTGCACCATTTCAGTGCAGTCCGCTCCAAGCGAGCAAGGATGGCAGACACCTTGACATCCTCATCACATTTGAACCCACTCAGGTAGGTTCTCTGGGCAGCGACCCAATCTGCAGCATCCACCTTTGGGTCCTCGGATGAGAACATGGGTGGAGGTGTCAGCTTAGGCCGCTGGAACTCAAATGATGCTGAGGGCTGTGAAGTTGTTGTTGATTTGGGGGTAGAGGATGGAGATGAGGGTCTGGATTGTGGAGGTTTCTGGGAACCTGCTTGAGATGGTCTAGGAGAGGGAGGAGTTGTCTGAGCAGGGGGGATCTGCAGGTGATCGAAGAGATGGTCCAACTTGGAAGAAATATCCTTCAGTTGTTGAGTATGCTCAGCCATGCTGTCCTCCAAACTGGTGATCCTGACATCCCAGTTAGTAAAATAGGACTGATGAATTTCATCCTGCAGAAGGACGAATTCAGCTATATCCTTATTGTGCTGACTGAGACTGCCACTGGTCCTGACCTTCTCTACATCAGTTGTCAGCTCCCTCCTTCTCGTTTCTTTTCTTGCAGCCTCCTCCTTCCTCTTCAACTCAACCTTTAGAGACTCAACTGCCTGGGCCTGTTGGCGGAGTTTCTCCTCCTGGGCCCGCAGTTCAACCTCTAGAGGGTCAAGCAGAACCGGTGTCTGAGGCTGTACTGTTATCTTCAGCTGTACCTGAGGCTTCTCCTCAGAAGTCTCAGCTTGCTTAGAAACTTTTGCCTTCCCAGAATCAGCCATTTTGCTCACCCACAATACAAAAAAATAAAAATAAACAATCAATTAGAGACAGAGCAGGAGGTAATAGGAATTGAGACTTCCCTTCAGTACTCACCCAATTGTTGTCACCTGCCTGGAGAGAGACGATTGGTTAGTCTGAGCAAGTGAGTGCCCAGTCTGAGCAGACCACTTGAGGGTCAGGGTCAGTTTAGAGTACACTCAGGCAAAAATCCAATTCACGATTTTCCCATCACTGGCCTGACACTTCAATTGCATGGAATAATTGCAAATCCTACTTCAACAATTGACAGGATGTAGCCTTGGACTGATTAGTATTGACTAGTAATTAGACAAAGTGACTAATTAGGGTTAGACAGGTGTCCACTGATGACCAAGATTCAGCGATTTACAGGTTCCTATTTTTAGACCTACCCTACAGACCACACCACTGTATGACCCTGTATGCCATACCCAGGGTATGGCGACTTACAGCTTTCACTGTAACTGACTCAAAACACCAAATCTGGATGTGCGATTTTAGACACTGACTAAATACTGAATTGCGATTTACCACAGACTGACAGAATTGAATTCTGGCTGACAGAATCAAAGTTATGACTGACCCTAGTCTAGCCCAGCTTTAGCTATGTCAGCGCAGAATTCAAATTTGTATTATCATTGACAACAGACCCCTGAATTCACCAATTCATTACACAGTGTCAATCGCAATACTGTAAAGTAGTCACAAATGAAATATGAGTCAGAAAGAAGGTCATCATTGACAACAGACCCGTGAATTCACCAATTGATTACACAGTGTCAATCGCAATACTGTAAAGTAGTCACAGATGAAATATGAGTTAGAAAGAAGGTCAAACAGGGTTAGTAGAAGTCAAAGAAGATAGGTAGGGGAAGTTGGATATGGTTGTCCCACAGTCTGAATTTTGATTTTCAAATGTCACCTGGCAAACAGACCAAATTTCGCTATTCTAAAAATAGTCCCAAAATCGCCACACAGGATGGAGTAAGGAACACACTTACTTTAGGGTCAACTCTGAAGAGGATGCATGAAACCCTGGCTATGGCTGACTGGTCAACCCCATCTCGCCATTTTCACCTCCTGACAGTTTCCAGTGTTCCCACGTACCAAATTGCCTGAAACTTGGTGATCCAGTAGATTACCCTGAGGCCCTTCACCCCCAACTGACAGAATCAGTAAATGATGACTCCCAGGTGCTGATAACTGACAAAGTCAGTGCAGTGCCATATCACCCTGTACTGCGCTGCTTGGAAATTGGGGATCCTGACCCCATTCCACAATTGCCACCTCCTGGGATCACTTCCTTTCCAATCGCCAGCCTCTAGATGAGTCGCCAGGCTAAATTTAGCCCCTCAGAGCCTCCCAGGCCTCCAAGTGTCAATCACGAAGCACTCCTGCACAACCCTAGTCAGGAGTGAGTCACTCTCTGCCCAATTTTCCTCGCCACGCACTCACAACCACCACCCTTACTGACAACAACCCTGAAGATGATGAATCGCCATGAGACTCAACTCCAGTATCTCACCAGATGATGATGGGTGCCCCAACTCATCAATCGCTCCAGAGCCTGGATCCAATTGCTCTGATACCAACTGTTATGATTCTGGTTGTTTGTTGTTTGAAGACCAACACTCACTCACATAGACTTCAAGTATGCCCATACATACACAGAAGGAAGGGGAGAGGATAGGCGTATCACACCGCACAGGGAGAGATAAACACAGCGGAAGACTTGACCATGCGATATGACAGGGTACACTGAAAGTGCAATTCACTCCACTCAATCCTCACAACCAATCATAGAGAAAAGTCGAGCTGATCACATCCAGGAAGCAATGAAACGATGATAGTCCAAACCCAGTTACACACTGTTTATTAAACTCGAGTCTCGAACTGTCAGGATAACTTCAGTACTACAGTGCGCTGCTCAGAAATGAGCAGCGCTTCACTCCACAATCCCGAGTAACCACTTGAAACACCCCTGAGTCCTGAGTAACCACTTGAAACACCCCTGAGTCCCTGAAACATCAAGCGCCACCCTGATACAGCCTCCAAAGTGAAGCGCCACCTTGAAACAGGCCTCTAAGGCCAAGTGCCACTCAAAGGATGATGAAGAAGAAGACCAGCGCCACAGTATCTCATGATGACGAAGTGTCGGAAGACTTCGCGGGTGGAAGTCTGCAGCAGCGCCACCAAACCCTGACAAGATGACCTCTGAGGAAGAAGCTGCAGCTATGGCTGCAGCGCCACAACCCTGGAACCCCACTAAGGAGGAGGGTCCAGCACGACACCAACCTCTCTCGCCTCCAGCAGACCTCGATAACCCAAACCATTGTCAGTCCATGCGTGCTGACAGAGTACAGCGCAGGTCCCAGCTATGGTCGGCGCTCCGAAGGTCTGGCTATGCCTGTCTCCTTCCACGCTGAGCCGTCACCACTTGCGGTTCACGCGTAGCGCAGCAACGATGTACTCAGTACCAACTGCCAAAAGCCCTGAACCGATGTGCCCAATCTATCTATAGACTACAACTAGTCTATACTCGACCTAGACCGGACTGACGGGCCGACCGGTACCGTATCTGTTTCGGCCTCTCGGCCTCTACTGGACCCGGCTATAGGACCGTCTATCAGAATAGGCCCTTAGGGCCTGTCTGTCCTAGGGGTAGCCCGGGCCTGCTATTCACAGTTAGGGTAGCTGTAGGGAATCCTGTTAGTTCCAGGCCTGTACTTTTCCCGGATTTGCAGATATGTCCCTAGCAAATTTCCCTCACAGGTAGGTCTCTCGGTTAGCCCTCAGCCAAACAAAATTACGAATCTGTTCTACCTGTAGTACAGCCTCGACATAGAGAGGCTACAGGCGACCAGAAAACAGCAAGTCATTGCAAACGCTACTACTACTACTGCAGCGCTCCTCCAGAGTGCTGCTGCCGAATCCTGAAGATTACCTCCTGCCTCCTGCACTGCACGTGAAGTGCCTGGGAAGTCCCTATGAACTACCTGCAGCCTACAAGGCGGGCCAGTCCTATATAGTGCTGGCCCGTCCAGGAGTGGCGTTGAAGCTCAACCAAAGGTTGTCTTGAAAACAGGCCCAAAATGGCCTATGCTAAAACCTTGGTCTGGTGCCCAAGTTTCAGGGCAGGTCAGTCTTATGACGGCCTGAAAATGGCCCTCTGTTTCAGGCTGAAAAGACTCAGGGCCTGGAGGGCCCTGTTTTAGGCTGAAAGGACACAGGGCCTGTAGGCCCTTGTTTTCAGGCTGAAAACGACACGGGCCTCAAAATGGCCCGTACAGCCTGTTGCAGGCGCAGCATGTAACACCCCCCCCTCCTTATGAAGTCAAGTCGGGTCGAGGGCGAAGCTGACGATCTGAACGTGGAACCTGGACGCGGGTGCGACGTTGTTACATGCCCGGTTGGGCGATGTACATATACAACCGAGGATTCACAATGTGATAAAGACGTTGTTACATGCCCGGTTGGGCGATGTACATATACAATCGAGGATCCACAATGTGATAAAAAGGACTGAATGGACAATGCAGTGCTAGTAGAATCTTAACAAGCAGTGTACATCCTGATACATACAAAAATAATGCTTTATAGCGCAGTGGAAGACTTAGATACAAGTCCTGACCTGACCGGGATTGACATCCCTCACGTAGTACAAGACAGCGCAGCAGAATGCTAGAATACCAATGACGAGCCCAATCAATGTTGCAATGCAGACTAAACATACATCATCTTTATCACAAGGTGTGAAGGAGGCCTAGCGCTACACACAAGAAGAATGCGCCAGGTCCAGATCATGCACAGACGAAGAGGAGGGGAACATACGAAAAAGAGGAGGTGGGAAATGGGAAAGTCGTCAACACCAAGTCTTCGTTACAAGTCCCAAATAGTCCCTCGTCAAAATGTCTGAAGCCCAATGTCGAGTCTGGATCCAAATGTCACCAAGCTCTCTCCCTCTCTCTCATAGTCTGCTGATGCAGTGAAGTCAGATAGCGAGCGGGCGAGAGGGAGATGGTGGACTGAGAAGAGGAAGAAGAAGAACTCTCTCTCTCTCTGTCACGTGCCAGGTACTAACCTGTCAAGTTGGAGCTGTGCTGCAGGTACCCCAAAGACGAAGTCGGAGCTATGGCGCTGCAGGTAAGTCTCCCTGGCCTCCCCCCAATCTCTCTCTCTCTCCAGTACTATTCTAGCTACTACTAGCGCCCAGCGCTGAAGACTATTGCTAATGCTACTAGCGCCCAATGCTGAAGACTACTGCTAGCGCTACTACTACTCTTGCAGCGCTCCTCCACAGTGCTACTGCCGAATCCTAAAGACTACCTCCTGCCTCCTGAACTGCACGTGAAGTGCCTGGGAAGTACCTAGGAACTACCTGCGGCCTGCAGGGTGGGCCAGTACATACAGTGCTGGCCCATCCAGGAGGCTGCTCTTGCCAATGCCAGAATGTGCCAGACCCTGGCGTTGAAGCTCAAACAAAGGTTGTCTTGAAAATAGGCCAAAAATGGCCTGAGCTAAAACCCTGGTCTGGTGCCAGAGTTTCCGGGCAGGTCGATCTTATGAGGGCCTGAAAATGGCCCTCAGTTTCAGGCTGAAAAGCCTCAGGGCCGAAAAGGCCCTGTTTTAGGCTAAAACGATACAGGGGCCTGCCCTTGTTTTTAGGCTTTCAGGCTGAAACGCCACAGGGCCTGTAGGCCCTTGTTTTCAGGTTTTCAGGCTGAAAATGACATGGACCTGAAAATGGCCCATGTAGGCTGTTGCAGGCGCAACATGTAACACCCCCCCCTCCTTATGAAGTTAAGCCCAGTCCAGGGCGAAGCTGGCGATCTGAAGGTGGAACCTGGACGCGGGTGCGACGTGGAGCCGAAGATACCGGCTTGCCTTGCATCTTGCGTTCTTAGCGTGCGAGAACATCTGAAGTTGTTGCTTGGAGTTCCGCACGGGTCAACCACTGGTCAGCTTTGTGAGTGCAGTACGCAAAGTGTACCAAGTACTCGATTGGCCTGTTGCCGTAGCGTCGCTGGGAGATGATGTTGCCGACTTCTTGAAAACCGTCCATAGATGGTGGGTCTTGCGATCGTCGCCCAGAAAAATCGTCATGTTCTGCTGGCGTGTAAAGAGCCAACTTGGAGCAATGAAAGACCGGGTAGACGGGCAAGTGGGCGGGGACCTGAATGGTGAAAGAAGGTCCTTCGGGTGCATCCCCTGCGGGTGCCACGATCGGCCAGGCCCCCATCCATTTTGTGAGGAGCTTGCGGCGGAAACCCAAACAAGATCGCCGGCGCGGAATGGGCAAGGAAGACGGTGGCGATTCTCATGCGTTCCTGCGTCTTAGCCATCTGGTCGCGTGCCTTAACAAGTAGCTCTTGCATCCGACGCAAGAGAAGAAGATGGTCGTCGCTCTCGGCCATGCATGGAATGATTGTGTCCAACGGAGAAGTGACCGGCGAGCCATGCTCGAACTCGAAGGGTGACATCCCGATAGCCGGGTGGATGGACGAGTTGTATGCCAACTCGACATCCGGCAGCCGCTCAACCCAATCCTTTTGGTTGGGACGGATGAGAGTGCGAAGGAGAACCTGTGCGGTGTGATGCGCCCACTCCGTTTGGCCATGGGTTTGCGGGTGGCGAGCCGAACTTGGCTTGAGAGATTAGCCCCATCGTTTGATGAGCGCCAACCAAAAATCGGACATGAACCGAGTGTCGCGGTCGCAGACGATTTCCGTGGAGTAACCCTTGGTTCGAATACAACTGGTGTAAAGAACCTCGACCAACTCCGGTGCCTTGGCATGATAGCGGCAAGGCAGAAACATGGCGAACTAGGGTGAGTCCAAGTCAAACGGCTGATCCTCGCATTGAAGCTTGGTCAAGCGGAACACGATCTTCGAGTATCCCTTGATAAAACGTTGGTAGTAGCCGGCAAGGCCAAGGAACGAACGGACATCCGTGACGTTCCGCGGCTCCGGCCACTCTTGGATGGCTTGAATCTTGTTTGACAACGGACTGATGCCCTCCGGTGTGACAAAACGGCCCAAGTATTCCAGCTCTTGCCGGACAAATTCGCACTTGCCGCGGTTGGCTTTGTACTTGGCGCGGCGGAGCGTCTCCAATATTCGTCGAACGTGCTCAAGATGATCCTCCAATGTACGGCTATAGACGAGAATGTCATCTAAGTAGACAAGCACGAACCGGTCCAACATCGCACGAAACTCGTTGGTCAGTGCCGCTTGAAAGGTCGTCGGGGCGTTGGTGAGGCCAAAAGGCATGAGCACCCACTCAAAATGCCCATACCGCGTCTTGAACACGGATTTATGGCGATCATTCAACCGGATCGAAATCTGATGGTATCCCGACTTCAAATCCAACTTAGAAAAGTACTTCGCGCCACCCAATCGCTCAAGGAGATCGTCAATACGAGGAAGAGGCCCCACATTCTTGACGGTTTGCTCGTTGAGCTTGTGGTAGTCAATACACAATCGTAGATCCCTTTTTCTTCTGCACAAAGATAACTAGCGCTCCATATGGGGAGCTACTAGGGTGGATCCAGCCCTTGTCCAACAAGTCATCGAGTTGCACGCGGAGGACCGTAAGCTCCTCCTCGCTCATGCGGTAAATGCAGTCCTTCGGCGACACGTCACCGGCCTCAAGAATGATCTCGTGAGAGATCGGCCGATCCGGCACCACACCGGTAGGTGACTCGTAGATGTCGGCGAACTCATCAAGCAACCGCACCACACGGGGGTCCGAAGACAAGTCCGTGGGTGAAGAGTCGACTACCGCGACGGCCCATAGGAAGCATAGGCCTATCTCGTCAGGCTGCTCGTGAGCGCAAGTAGCCCGGAACGACTTGGCTGTCACCACTTGGCACCAGATCGAAGGGTGCGGAAGAGTAATTGTACACGACACTTGGCGCCGAAGGCGTCCCGAACGGTAAGAGTCCGCCGGTGGAAGTTGACTGTGTGATCCACACTTGCAAGCCAAGGCATTCCCAAAACGATATCGAAGTCACTGTCCAAAATGTCGAACGTCACCGGTTCACATGCATGAGGTGCGAAATACATCGGTACGGGCTCGATGTAACGGTCGATAAGTTGTTGCGTCCTTCCGTCCGCCAACTTGATCGCCGTCGGGTTTGCCTTCCTCCGAACTTGTGCACCAAGGCCAGCCCTTTGCATAAAGGCTTGACTCATGAAATTGCGAGGCGCTCTGCTATCCAGCAAAGCACTGCAGGACGCTTGCCCAACTTGGATTTGGACATAGAGGAGCGGTGCGTTGTTGTCATCATACCGCTGATTGCGAAACTCGCGGGCCACCTTGGTAACATACGCAAGGATGTCCCCCACCGCAGCTACGTCATCCGTCGGCGACGTTGGTGGTGCATAGAAGGATAGATACGTGTGAAGACGAGCGCATAATGCTGTGCATTGCGGTCCCGGCAAGCGGCCCGTGGTCGGGCGAGGAAGCCATGCGAAATCCTCCGACGTGACTGGGGTCCAAGACCTCTATTTTGAACTGGCGCGGCGAATCACGTAAAGAACCACTTGAAGACGATAAGTCGCCGCTGCCGGACGGAGAAGATGCCGCACACACGTCTTGTCCTTGAGCATGAGTACCCAACGTAGGAACGAGCCAAACAGCATAGTCCTCGTAAGAATATAGGAGAGGAGGACTATCGACTTCCGCATGTGCCTCGGAACGAAGGGCGGTCACCCGCGAAGCGACCGGTTCCAAAGGCATCGAGAGTGTTGTCGATTCACTCCCAGCGGTGCTCAGTTTCCCGATTTGCCTTCGGCTTTCAACGGGCAGCCCACTGTGTCATGGAGATCGTTGTCACACCACAGACAATAGCGCAATCTCGTGCGTTGCTTGTATGCTTGCTCAGAGAGACCGTAGTGGGACCATGGGGCTGGAGTTGTTGCGTCGGGCCCAGGGATAGATGTGGTGTTTGCCTTCGGCTTGCCGCATCCTCGGCCTCTGCTGGGGCGGCCAGCATCCTGGGCGGCTGCGAGTCTGTTCCCTTCATTGGCAGACACGGCCTCGCTAGATTGGTCGGTTGGCGTTGTCGCTGCGACCACGACCACTTTCGATCGATGTTGATCTCTGCTCGGGCCTGCCGCAGACGAACAGTTGAGGTTCTTGGCCTTCTTGTTTGTGACAATGATCTGCGTGGCCTTGTTAAAGAGCTCTGTCGTTGTCGTCAGAGTGTCCTCGACGTGAGTCAAGGCGCTGCCCAACGCCTGACAAGACCTTGAGATGAAGTAGTGTTTGACGGCCTTGAAGCCCATCTGAATGTCTGGGACGGATGTCAAGCGTTGGTACTCGGCAATCCAGTCAACAGTCGACAACGTGCCTTGTTTGAAGGTCGTCAACTTGTCCATTGCCTTGATCTCTGACGACTCTACTTGGAACTGCTTATGCCACGCCGCCTTTAGATCATCCCAGCTGATCTTGGTGTACAAGTCGACAGCTACCACCCCGTACTTGGACAAGAGATTGTCCAACCCTGCTTGGCACGTGCCCCCCGACCGGGAGTATTAAGTACACGTGAAACACTTTCTCCTGGGCAGGCACTTCAAGATCTTTTCAGATCACTCCACCCTGCAGTGGATGAAGTCCCAGGGAGAGTTGAATGACAAGCTTGCTCGCTACATTCAGTTCATTGACATGTTTGACTTTGAACTGAAGCACAAGAAGGGCTGCTATAACCGAGTGACAGACGCCCTTTCTCGTAGGCCTGACGCTCTTTTCCTGATCTCCTCTACTCACTCATTTGGCGAGAGGACCCGTCAGACCATTGCCCAGTTGCTGCCCCACGATGAGATTTTTGGGCCTATTGTGAGGAATCTCCAGGATGATCCTGCCTTTGAACCAGGATATACTCTGGTCTCAGGTCTGTTGTACACATGCAGCAGAGGTGAGGAGCGTCTGTGCATTCCCCAGGACCGCAAGCTGAGAACACTTCTGATGTCAGAGTGTCATGATGCTCGTGGTCACTTTGGTGCCCTCAAATCTTATGCAGCCCTGTCGCAGCGCTTCTCCTGGAAGGAGATGAGGAGTGACATGCGACACTGTGTGGAAACCTGTGAGCTATGCCAAAGGAACAAGGTTGTACGTCGGCCTCCCCGTTGGCCTACTCAAACCACTACCTATTCCAAATGCACCTGCACAGTCAGTGTCTATTGACTTTATTGACTTGGGTAGGACTACCCCTGGTGGTATGCGTCAGGTCATGGTATGTGTGGATCGGTTTTCCAAATATGCAGAGTTCATGCCCTTACCAGCTGCAGCTCGTGTGCCAGCCGTTCAGGGGGCGTTTGCGGACAGGTGGGTTACTCATCATGGACCACCCACCTCCATTGTCAGTGACAAAGATCCGCGGTTTTGCAGCAATGAATGGCAATCCTACTGCAGGGATTACCTTCATTCACGCCTGGATATGACATCTGGTCGCCATCCTGAAGGCAATGGTCAGGCTGAGGTGATGAACCAGATTCTGTTCCATCTGCTGCGTCCTGTGATCAGTCCAGATCAGCAGGACTAGGATCTCCATTTGAGTCGTGCACAGCTTGTGTATAACACGTCTGTGCACTCCTCTACTGGCTTCACACCCTACCGGTTGCACTGGGGTCGGGAGCCACGACAGCCTCTCGATGACATCATCGATAAGGCTACCCCTACGCTGACACCTGGAACTGTAGAGTTCACCAGGCGTTACCATGTGGACATATAGCGCGCCGTGCCAACCTGCTGAAAGCCCAAAAGGCTATGATTCAGCAGGCTAACAAGCACAGGTGTTCTTCTACTATTCGCACAGGTGACTGGGTGTGGGTACTCAATTCTGAGTTGTCGCGAGAGGAGGACATTTCACCTAAGCTGTTGCCACGATATATGGGTCCATGGCAGGTCTTAGATACAGTGGGAGCTGATCCATTTGGACCATCCTATACAGTGGATGTCCCTCTACATCTACAAACCTACCCTGTTTTTCATGCATCTAAGTTGTTGCCGTTCACGCCGGCTGATGCATTCCCAAACAGGCCCCCTCAGTTCGGTCCCCCTATCCCTGGCAAAGGATATGAGGTCGAAATTGTGGAGGATGAGTCAGGTACAGGTCCAGATAAGGAGTACCTTGTGAAGTTTTTGTACCAGCCACATACTGAGGACCGCTGGTTTACTCGCAAGGAACTTCTGAAGACTGCCAAGTCAGTAATCCTCAAATATGAGGCAGCACGGAAGGGGGAACCCCTTCGACGTTCTGCTCGCCTACGCCACTAGCTTGGAGGTCCTCGCTCCGGGGGAGGGTAGGTCTGCAATGACTTGCTGTTTTCTGGTCGCTTGTAGCCTCTCTCTGTCGAGGCTGTACTATAGGTAGGACAGATTCGTAATTTTGTTTGGTTGAGGGCTAACTGAGAGACCTACTTCTGAGGGAAATTCGTTAGGGACATATCTGCAAATCCGGGAAAAGTACAGGCCCGGTACTAACAGGATTCCCTACAGCTACCCTAACTGTGAATAGCAGGCCCGGCAACCCCTAGGACAGACAGGCCCTAAGGGCCTATTCTGATACACGGTCCTATAGCCTATAGCCGGGTCCGGTAAAGGCTGAGAGGCCGAAACAGATACGGTACCGGTTGGTCCGTCAATCCGGTCTAGGTCGAGTATAGGCTAGTTGTAGTCTATAGATAGATTGGGCACATCGGTTCAGGGCTTTTGGCAGTTGGTACCGAGTACATCGCTGCTGCGCAACGCGTGAACCGGAAGTGGTGACGGCTCAGCGTGGAAGGAGACAGGCATAGCCAGACCTTCGGAGCGCTGGCCATAGCTGGGACCTGCGCTGTACTCTGCCAGCACGCAGGGGCTGACAGAGGTCTGGGTTATCGAGGTCNGCATAGCCAGACCTTCGGAGCGCTGGCCATAGCTGGGACCTGCGCTGTACTCTGCCAGCACGCAGGGGCTGACAGAGGTCTGGGTTATCGAGGTCTGCTGGAGGCGAGAGAGGTTGGTGCCCTGCTGGACCCTCCTCTGGAGTGGGGTTCCAGGGTTGTGGCGCTGCAGCCACATAGCTGCAGCTTCTTCCTCAGAGGTCATCTTGTCAGGGTTTGGTGGCGCTGCTGCAGACTTCCACCCGGGAAGTCTTCCGACACTTCGTCATCATCAGATACTGTGGCGCTGGTCTTCTTCTTCATCCTCTGAGTGGCACTTGGCCTCAGAGGCCTGTTTCAGGGTGGCGCTTGATGTTTCAGGGACTCAGGGGTGTTTCGAGTGGTTACTCAGGGTTGTGGAGTGAAGCGCGGCTCATTTCTGAGCAGCGCACTGTAGTACTGAAGTTATCCTGACATTTCTGAGCACTCATTTGTGAGCTTTTGCTGTGCTCTTATTGGGTGGAACTCGAGTTGCAATTCTGCTTTTGGTACGAGGTCACGACTATCCTAGTCCAGTCAAGCAAGTACCGTACGGGACTGTGTGCACCACGGGCATGGGAAAGGACCAGACCAACGAGCTACAGAAGTATAAATCAAGAGGCAGCACCCAGCCATTCATTCATTTTCCTGCGTAAGCCATGCAGAAGCGCTGCCACAGCGACTTATGCGAGGTGGTCTGCAGTGAGCCCGAAGACGAAGTGGGCGAGAGGAAGAGCTTAGCCATAGCGATAGGGTAGCAGTGGCCATAGCCGCCATAGCTGTTTGGAGAGTGTAGCATGAGTGTGCGTACGTGTGTACAGAGTGTAGCTTGTGGGATATCCAGGGTGATCCTGTGTGTGCGAACAGAGAGTTGTACAGGCGCTGTGCCGCCATAGCCATTTGAAGTGAACTTGTACCTGAACTGCGTTCTTGGTTACTATATCTCTGAGTTTGAGTGGGTGTTTGTCGCCAGTTTGCTGCGCAACCTGTTTGCATGCATGTACAGTGTGAAAGATAGCGAGTCTGATTGCATGTATGATGCTGCTTGGTTTCTGAATTCGCTATCTCTCATTTTCCTTGCATTAAAGGGCGACGGCCTCGAGATATCAACTTGGTACTGACCGGCCGCAGGTAATTCAAGACTGTTCGGTCTGGATTCGAACTCCAGTCTGTATTTTAACAGTCGATGTACCAAGTGGGCTAGGCCCATTGCTTTGATGTATGACCTTAATTTTCTTTGTCTATTCTTGATGCCGCCTCCTTCTATTCCGTCCTTATCTCCGTCTCCATTGTTTCCTTGGCCTCCTTCAATGCTTCTTCAGTAGAGGTTTTCGTTTTCTTTTTGTTTCTGTTACATGCTGCGCCTGCAACAGGCTGCACGGGCCATTTTTCAGGCCCATGTTGTTTCAGGCCAAAACCCTGAAAACAAGGGGCTACAGGCCCCGTGTCGTTTCAGCCTGAAAGCCTGAAAACGAGGGCCTACAGGCCCTGTGTCGTTTCAGGCTAAATCAGGGACTTTCCGGCCCTGAGTGTTTTCACCCTGAAACTGAGGGTCATTTTCAGGCCCTCATAAGACCGACCCGCCCTGAAACCCAGGCACCAGACCAGGGTTTTAGCTCAGGCCATTTCTGGCCTATTTTCAAGACAACCTTTGCTTGAGCTTCAACCCCAGGGTCTGGCACGTTGAGGCATTGGCAAGAGCAGCCTCCTGGACTGGCCAGCACTATATAGGACTGGCCCGCCCTGCAGGTCGGCAGGTAGTTCCTAGCTACTTCCCAGGCACTTCACGTGCAGTTCAGGAGGCAGGAGGTAGTCTTCAGGATTCGGCAGCAGCACCCTGGAGGAGCGCTGCAGGAGTAGTAGTAGCGTTAGCATTAGTCTTCAGCGCTGGGCGCTAGTAGCGTTAGCTGTAGTCTTCAGCGCTGGGCGCCATAGCAGCTAGAGTAGCACTAGAGAGAGAGAGATTGGGCGGAGGGCAGGAGGACTTACCTGCAGCGCCGTTGCTCCAGCTTCGTCTTCGAGGTACCTGCAGCACAGCGCCAACTTTAGTACCTGGCTCGTGAGAGAGAGAGAGTTCTTCTTCTTCCTCTTCTCACCCTCTCGCTATCTGACTTCCCTGCATCAGCAGACTAAGAGAGAGAGAGAGAGAGAGAGAGAGAGAGAGAGAGAGAGAGAGAGAGAGAGAGAGAGAGAGAGCTTGGTGACATTTGGATCCAGACTCGACATTGGAATTCAGACATTTTCAAGAGGGATTATTTGGGACTTGTAAAGAGACTTGTTGTTGACGACTTTTCCCATCTCCCCCTTTCTCTTCTTCGTCTGATTCCCTCCTCTTCATCTGTGTATGTCTGGACCTGGCGCCTCCTTCCTGTGTGTAGCGCCAGTCCCCTTCACACCTTGTGATGAGCATGATGTATTTTTGGTCTGCGTTGAAACATTGATTGGGCTAGTCCTTAGTATCCTAGCATTCTGCTTCGCTATCTTGTACTACGTGAAAGAGGTCCGTCTCGGTCAGGTCAGGACTTGTATCTAAAGTCTTCCCTGCGCTATAAAGCAGCATTTTGTATGTATCAGAATGCACATTGCTTGTTGAGATTCCACTTGCACTGCATTGTCCATCCAGTCCTTTTTATCACATTGCAGATCCTCGGTTATTATGTACACATGTAACAGTTTCCTACACCGTGCCCTACATGTGACCCACTACGTTGTTCTCCACTTCTTTTCCTTCCTCCTTATTAAAGGGCAACGGCCTCAAGATATCAACTTAGGACTGACCAGCCCCAGGTAATTCAAGAAAGTCCTGTCTGGATTCGAACTGATGTCTGTATTTCTGCAGTTGATGGTGTAACAAGTGGGTTAGGCCCATTGATATTACGTTACTTTTCTGTGTCTTCTACCTCCCCCTCTCTATCTCTGGCAGCAACTATGTAGCAGGGTTGTGTAGGGAGATCAGAGTTGCCTATTTTTTACCGTACTATGGGCTTTGCTCGGTAACTTCGTTGCATGAGTGCATTTGACTAGTCAGTGAATCAAAGATTCAACTTCTTTCTGTCTGTGTACACACGTCTTGCAGAGCTATGGATCCTCTGCTCTCTCGCCCTCCTTGCTATGCACTTCCAGCCATTCATTTACTGGGACCGCCCTATACATGATGAGCCATTGGAGGCTTCTTATTCTATGCGGTTTGATATTACTCGTATTCACAAGGGATTGAGTCCAGGCCATCTACTAGATGTTATGAAACCAGGCAACTGTGTCTTGCCATGCCAAGTTCCGCCCATTCGTGGACCTGCTCAAGGCAAAGCACCTGACTGCAGTGATGAACCAACTCCGACACTCGTACAAACAAGCAGAGATTAAGATAGAGAGAGCCCAAGGCCTCTTCTCATTCACAACCTCATGAACCCTGTCCACATATTATTATCCCACTCCAACTGAGCGTGAATTCATTGCCACGGGAAACCACCAGTAAACAGCCCAAGCACAGTGCTTCTCAATTGTCTCCTCTCTGTGATGTCACTCCACCATACCCTCCCGCCCAGGTGGTTACTGGCATGAAACACGTGCCTCCAACTTTCTTCCCCTCGCAGGAACTATGTCCCTTTACTGCCCTGGAAGACTAGTCTATGGCCTTTTGCCAGAGAGAGTTCTGCAGCACACATTGCAAGGTACGAGGCCTCTTCCTCCTATCCACCATAGTGTTATGTACCTGAATGAACTTCAGTCAACAACCAGTTCACACATCCCCATCCACGCATGCAATTGTAGAGTAGACTCGGAGAAGGAAAACCCACACAAAACCGGAGAGAAGATATACACAGCAGAAGCTCAAAATACACAGAGAATTGAAAACCGAATTTCAATTTCTGCAATCCCCCGTCCTCCTCCAATCAATCCAGAGTACTTGTTCCAAGAGTCGCAACCGCGTTTACAACAACCCGGAACAATGGAAAACAAATGATCAACGGAGTTTTCAGGAGTCTTCTTCTTCCTCCTCGCCACCTCATCACCCTGGCTATGGCTGCCATAGCAGCATTAACCCCATAGCTGTCACAACATGCCCATCTGAACCAGCAACCCCAATGATAGCAGCGCCAGCTCAGCGTCCGCACGGAAGTGCAGTGCTGGAAGTCCTGATGAAGAAGGAGACTACCAATCCAGCACTTCGAAGAAGATGAAGTTCCTCGCGAGGAGGAACAGCAGATATGGCTGCCAAGTGGAAGATGGCAGTGCCCAAACCCAACAACGCAATCCTGTGGAAGCTCTCATGCAGAGCTGCAGAAAAGCAGCAGTGCGACCTTCAACGTCAGTTCCCAACACCACCCAAAATAGCGCAGCAGCGCTCCAACAACGGACGGGCATAGTTTCCACAGCCAACAAAAACGTGAAAAAGACCCCAAACCAATTTCCTACCCGCTACTTCTACTCACAGACTAGACCTGGACGGACTCCCCAGGCTCATCTGTATCTACCCAGAAACTAGGGAAAAGGGGACCCAAACCTCTGGCAAGGCAAAAGGAAAAGGCCGAATGGCCTAAGACTGCCACATAGGGACTACTAGTGAAGAATCTGAAGATCTAAGGGGTCAAGCCCAATAGGTCTCAAAACTAACAAACAAAACATACAAGTTGCAGGTCACAGGATCAACTCCCGCAAGGCTCAAAACAAGAAAGCAAAGTGCAAAGCCGAACACTTACTGTACAGCCCCACTGGGAAACAGCAATTTATTGCAATAGCCTATGAGCTCAAGCAGCGCTAGGCAGCAGCAATAGCAATAGAGCAGTTTAGCGCTCAAGCAGTTTTCCACCGAATCGTCTACTTGTCCGGCTGGCTTATGTAGAAGATCGGCCTGCCAGTTCTCTGGCCAGCGGTACCGGTCCTTAGCCAAGCCAGGCCTGTTTGTTGGCCCAGTAGGCCTGTTCCGATTTCAGTGGACGGTCCCATGTCTCTGGCCAGTTCTCTTGATCAACCAGCACACATTCATAAGAAATTGCCTTGTCCTTTGGTCTCGAGTTTGCTCCTGCTCTCAGAATGACGGGGTCCTCTCGATAGGCTTCCGCCATATATTGAGCTACATCATCGGATATTCCAAATTCAGTCGCCAGAACCCCCAGATAATCCACTCTCCTAGATAGTGCATCCACTACCTTATTGTACTCTCCCTTGAGATGATCTAACTTGAAGTCGTACATGTCTATGACTTCAATCCATCTTTTCAGTGCGTCAGAAAGAGCAGGTTGCGTCTTGATCCAACGAAAATTCTCATGATCACATCTCACATAGAGAAAGCTGCCAAGGAGGTAGTGTCTCCAATGAGTCAACGAGCAAGGGCTCAAGAAGCCCAAGCAGTGCCTCAATGCTTGGCTTGTCATGTTGCTAAACCGGACAAGTCTCTACAAACTTCGAAACCGAAATGACCGGTTGCGTCATGACACTCACCTAGAAATAAACCACACAAAGACTCTTTAGATGGGACACATAGACGTTTATTCTCTGCCTTTTCAAGGAACAGCAAGCCATCAACCAGCACGGACTCATTAAAAATTGCCTTGTCCTTGGCCTCGAGTTTGCTCACGGTCTCAGACATGACGGGGTCCTCTCGATAGGCTTCCACCATATATCGAGTTACATCATCGGATATTCCAAACTCAGTCACTAGTGCCCCCAAACAGTCCACCCTCCTAGATAGTGCATCCACTACCTTATCGTACTCTCCCTTGAGATGATCTAACTTGAAGTCATACATGTCTATGACTTTAATCCATCTTTTGAGTGCTTCAGAAAGAGTAGGTTGCGTCTTGGTCCAGCGAAAAGTCTCATGATCAAATCTCACATAGAAAAAGTTGTTAAGGAGGTAGTGTCTCCAATGAGTCAACGCTTTGTATAGGGCGTACAACTCTCGCTCATCGGTGGACTTATCCAGTTTCCGAGATGGCATGTTCTTGCCGATGTACTCGATCGACCTCAACTTCTTGCCCTCCTACTGCACAAGGACCACGCCATGCCATGTTGATTGGCATCCGTGGTCATAGTGAAAGGCTTCTCAGGATGAGGAAGCTCCAAGACATCATGGTGCGTGAGGGCATACTTCAGTCTCTTGAAGGTTGCCTCACACTCATTTGTCCACTCCCAGGGGGTGTCAAGGCACATGAGGTCCGTCAGTGGGGAATAATTTCCACGAACGGATGATAGTAGCCTGTCATCCCCACCTTAGCATCATCCGGCCTCTGACCATCCGCTGAAATTTCATGACCAGGTACAAGATTTTTGTGCGACCGAACTCGCACTTTTCCAAGTATAGCAATATCTTTATGTGCTCAGCGTGCTTCTCTATAGTCCTACTAAAGATAAGCATGTTGTTGAGGTACACGACGGTAAACTTATCTAAGTAGTCATGAAAGATCCTATTCATCGAGTGTTGGAATGTCCCAGGAGCATTGCAAAGACCGAAAGGCATCACCACAAACTTTCGTACCTGGTCTGAAAGGCGGTTTTGTGTTGATCCTCTGGCCTTATGGCAATCTGATGGTATCCATACTTTAGATCTATCTCACTGAAGTACCGGCATCCTTGCACCCTATCCAAAAGGTCGTCGGTGCGGGGTAGCGGTTATGCAATCTTAACTGTGATGGCATTGAGGCCCCTATAGTCGATGCATATCCTCAAGGCACCCCCCTTCTTAGGAACAAATAGAACTGGTGCACCGTAAGGGGAGGTACTAGGCCAGATCCAGCCCTTCTTTGTGAGCTCCTTGAGTTGTCGGCGAAGCTCATCTAACTCTGTAGGAGACATCCTATATATCCATCCTCTTTGCGTGGACAGTCTCCTTCTTGATTACGCCCCTAAGCTCCTAAAAAAGGCATGGATATTGAGCGACGACTGCTTCTATAGCTGAAGGTGTTTTTACGGCCTCTCCTTTCTTAGAGACAAAGACTAGATACACACCTTCCTCTCGATTCTGCTTGTAAAAAGTTGTGCCCTAAACAAAAATCCCACAATAAATGTCGAATTTCATTGGTCATATGATAGCATAGTGCTAAGAAAGCTAAATTGAACAAACTGAAGATTAACCAATGAAAATAACAAATGAAGTAAAAAACAAACAAATAAAAGTGATAAAAAGTCAGACTAAGTTCACAAATTTTGACAAAAAGAATATTACAGTAAGTTGAAGCGCACATGCAACCATAGGACTCAACTAGCTTGCTTGCTTTGTACTTCTGTAGTTTAATGGTCCTCCCATTTGGCAACTTGTACATCATTACCTTCCTATCCAAATCGAACTGAGGCTTAGCAACCTCGAGGTAGTACATACCTAGCAGCATATCAAAGTGCAGCTCATCGCGAACTAGGAACGGGATTTTGTGTCTTAGTTCCCCTCCTCCATAGGAGAAGGTACAAACTACATCCTTGATGTAATCCTTTACAACCATAGAGTGCTTGTTGGCTAACATGTTCAATTGGGACGAAGGGCGGTACTCTGGGCACTCTCGAGATGACGTTGTACATTCGAGATGGAGGGGGCGAGACTAGGTGTCAAAGCAAAGATCCGATTCCTAAGCATGCAAAAAGATATTGAACAAAAAATACAATAATTCAGCTCAAGCTGGCTAGGGGGGACAGAAGGAGGGAGGTTAGGAATGGTAGAATGGAAAGGGGAGCGAAAGGAATCAGGGGAGGACCAAGGGAGAATGGAGATGGTAAGGGACTACCGACCGATATTCCACGAATGGACCAAAGTTGATACGACTATCCCCTTGAACCCCCCCGATGAATTCCTCGATTTCTTCCCCTCCCCCATCAAACTGTCTAGAAGAAATGCAGTGGTATGGAATGGAGGGATGAACTCAAGAGAGAAAAGAAAAGGGTTTTGACAAGGGACTAGGGTCTAGGGTTTATCTACAGGCTAACAGAGTCTATCCCTCACCCACCCACCACCCAGCCCAAGTCCAAGACAATGGTTGCTCAACACTAATTTTGGTAGGCTATGTTGGGCACCACAAGGAAAGGCAAAGAGATGCAGAAGCGAAATGAGCAGTCTAGGGAGAGGGAACTAGGTTGTAGTAGCTGATATCCGGCGCCTGACACAGGGCGAAGAGGTTCTCTCGCTCTCCTTTAACCTGCTTAGTCAATTCTCTGGATCTAGAGTAATCAATGCTGGCAGGCATATCTCAAGATTTTGTCCTGATATCCTCCAAACTCAGTTGTAGATGGGACGTTGGACCCGTTTTCCAGCAGGTGATGCTCCCCACCAATAGATGGAATCATGGAGCCTCTCCTCTGGTGCTAGCGGTGGCTGCTCTTACCAGCACCACTAGCACTGGAGGGGCGTGTTTTCGTAAAAAAAAAAAACAAAACAAAAAAAAAAACAAAAAAAAACGAGTGCTGGTTGGCTAAGGTGGATGCTACAGATCTACTAAGCCGCTTGTCCACACAAGCACGACTGATGAAATTCCTCTTAGAACCTATGTATGTGACGACAACAACTTTTCGATCACCTATATCGACTTTTACCACAAAATGTTCACCTCTAGGACCTTTAACCATCCAGTCTCTATCTCCTCTAACGACTCAGACACATCCATCGAGCATAGTATCCATTGGTCCGGATCTATCTGCAAGGCGATATGCGGGTCAATAGCCTCGACCATCGTCTGAAGTGGAGAGGGTAAGGTAACCACTTCAGCCCAAGTAAGAGTAGCTAACACTCCTACTAGCCTGGTGTGTTTCCCTAGGAAGTGCTCGCACATGCACTACCAGAGGTTGAAGGTCCTACAACCACTATAGAGGATGTCACCTTCTCCGTAACTTGCTTACTCTTGCAGCAGGCCATAGTATGCCTGTACTGTCCGCAATTGAGACACGTGCCTCGAGCAACACGGTCACGCCGCCAATCGTACTCTAATCCAAGTTTCACCCATATGGATGGACCTTGTTCCACTTGACCCTTGGGTCAGCTGCCCTTTTGTTTCCCAACCCCCTTGCCTTTTCTCTAATAGCGATTACTCCACCCTCTGGAGTCTCCCCACTCCCATCCCTCTTTGTCTCTTCCCCAAGACCGGTGAGGTCATCAACCTCAGTCGTGTTGCCATCATGGTCAACAAACATGACGTTGCCCTACTTCTTCCAGTCCCGAGGAAGCTTCTTCTTCCAATAATGCGTGTTGCGCACTCTCGAGGTTGGCCTTTATATCGAAGGCCTTCTTGCTGAACGAAGCAAAGTCATGCACACCTATGGATGCCTCATCGACCAACTTATTATTGACGGACATCGCAAATAATTGGTCATGAGGATCTGCGGAATGTAGCGCACGCCAGGGACCACGATCAGACTGGCGGACAGACCGGTATCTCTTTGATCCCAGGTTTGCCAACGAGCCGGTAGCTTTTTGAGCCCCCTGGGGGTCATGCCACCTATTGTAAACTAACTGTACAAAATCCTCCAATGACGGGGCTTGCGCCCAACCATCGAAGTCCTGACCGTATCCATGCCGCTGCACTAATCCGCTCAACCATTTGGCTGTTGATCTTTCTAGAAAGGATGCAGCGACAATTGCTTCCTCCTCGGGCCTTGTGAGCTTGTGCCTCACATATGTTGGCACTGTCCTTACCCAAGTGTTAAGGTCCTCCTCCTTTTTCTTGTTGCCAGAAAAAGGCCTAGGAGTCGGTATCTCGGGTGTCCATTGCATTGATGGTCCAGGACCCTGTTTGGGACACTTGTGGGACAAGTGGCTGCGGCAGCTGCTGCCACTGCAGTACCTGTTGCAAAGGTTGCTCGGCAGTGGACATGCTGCTTCCCTGTAGCAGCAACCGCTGGACGGGGGACCGAAGAAGGTGGTCCCACGGTCTGCCCACGAACACATGCTATTAAACCGCTTGATGGACTAATGCCAAACTGAGGAACAAAGGGACCTCTCAAGGATGGCAGCGTCGTTGACGGACTGGCCACCGTGGGTGGCGTTACAATAGCTCACGCTAGCCGGGCCATATGCCTGGCATTCCAAGCGCAGCCAGAATTTCATTATGGCTTGTTATCAATGCAACCAACATCTCTTGCTGCACGGCCTGCACTTCCGCCACACTCAACAGACTGCGCCATAGGGACACTGTAACAAGATCAAGTGTTGACTCATCGAAAGCTTCCAGCCTACCTAACTCCGCTCCCCTTGCCTCTAGACTAACTTTTCTTCTTCTCGCACTCTCTCTCCTATCCTCTACCATCTTTAACTGGCGCCGTAGCTCATCGTGAAGTGCCTCCGAGTGTTGGATCTCCAAATCCTCTATCGACATGGATTGCCGCTGGCTGGTCTGTAAGACAACAGACTTACCGACGGTAACTTGGTACGTTCCCCGACTTGCACCTGACGAAGTAGCCTGGGAAGAGGCCTGTGACATACTAGAGGCGGTAGCCATTACTGCCTCCGCTTCAGCTCTAGCTTGTGCTGCTACTGCAGCTGCTAATGCTCTCTCTGCGTTGGCTGTTGCTGCCCGCGCCCTCTAGAAACGTCTCCTCTCATGGGTTGCTCTCCATAGTCTCCTTTCCTCTCCTGATTCTAAAACCAAGAAGGTGGTCGGCCGACTTAGTGCCTGTCTACGGGTAAGCCTCCCATCGTCCCGGTCTAGTTTGTGAACCTCACTGTTATCTTCAGTCATGAGCTATGTGTGGCATGCGATCTGCTCTATAGTCCTCGCTGGGACCTACCGCAGCGTGGCATCCAACTGGTTCTGATAATAAATAAAAACAAAATGATTATCCGGTCCAGATATGTCAGAAAGTAGTCAAGCGGTAACAGCAGATAAGCTCAGACCCGTACAAACAATTCTACTCCTACTTGATCTACCGTCTTCCCCGGAATAGAACGCCCGACCATTACAACTGCATATGGACTGAAAATTGCCCCAAACATAGCTACAATGACTGGGCGAAAATGGTAGTCTAAAACAGAATGCAATGCAGCAAATAATACTCCTTTGACCAGGTAAGTTAGGATCAAGGTGAAGCGTTTTGGACAAACGAAAATTCATTTGGACAATCATCAAACAAAATTGGTCAGTTCGATTTTCCTATTTAGTACATGATCGGAACCGATTTGGACAGTCGATATAGGTTGGGACTCGGGAGAAGTGATGAGCAGTTTGGACGTATCAGATTTAGGTTGGGAGAAGTGATGAGCATTTTGCGTATAGGTTGTGTTATGAGCCTGGCCAATTTCGGGATAGATAGTACAATGCTGCCCAATTGCAGAAAGAAATGAATGAACTTGAGAGAAGAGAGAGGATTAGAAGAAGAAGAAGAAGTAAGAAAGAAGAAGAAGATGATGTACACCAGCATAGACAAATGACAAGGCTCTTCTTCTTCGCGCAACAACCTCCTCCTCCTTATCTCCCCCTTCTCTTATTCATACAAGAAATAATAATACAATGTTGAATGGCTGATCTAGAATCAATGTCCGAGTCCTCTTCTACTGCAGGTATCACTTGAGGTCCACCATAGCCATGACTGCCTCTCCCACTCTTCACTCTCATAGGCCGAGGCTATGGCGAACTACTAGGCCTTGCCCAGATGCCCAAAGGACAACCCAAAGCAGCTATGGCTGCTCTAGCTCAGGCTGCCATGCTTGACCCTGCCTTGAAGCTTCTTGGTGTGGCTCTCCCCCGTTGGGGACTCCCTGCTGCAGCGCCCACCAAGGTGATGAAGATGGCTGCCACCATAGCCAGGTAAGTACCCCTGGCGCTCCTCCCCCTTCCTTCCTTCTTCCACCCTCCTGTCCTTCTCCTTCCTCCCAGCTCCACCAGTGTGTTGCCAAACTTCCACACCGAAAAAGAGGCCGGACTCTCCGCCCGGCCCGAAGATATAGCGGTCTGCTTTGCCTCTCGGGCGGTGACTTCCAGGCCGCTTGGCCTTCCAAGCAACCGGTACCTCCTCTTTTTGGAGGGAAACATCATTGCAGACTCTGATATTGCCCGTGCAGGCCCTAGACTCAGACTGGTACCCGCTTGGACCTAGCCTACACTACCGGGCCTCTAAAAATGCCACTTTTGTCTTCTTCTGCTCGGCCTCCAGTACATGCATATCTAACCCTTCCAGGTGCGGTACCGGCCTACCCGCTACTTGAGTGCTTTTCCCCGCTGCAACCCCCCAATGTCACGGCCACAGGTAAGTACCGGCCCTGAGGGCCCAATGAATGAGCAAGTGCCCTGACGGGCCACACACATACTCATGCCAACCAGCACTCAAACAGGCACGGTCACAAACACACCCAAGCCAACCAACACTTAGACAGGCATGGTCACACACACACTCAAGCCAACCAGCACTTAGACAAACATGCAAACCAGCAAGCGTGCACACACAGACTTAGTAGCAGGCGGGAAACTCAGCAAGGCATTCGGTCTATGAGCAAAACTCATAAATCAGCTGTGCGTTTCAGTCCATGTTTGGACGGGTCATCACACTACTCCCCCCTCGAGAGCGAGGTCCCTTCGAGCGAGTAACTCATTTTGAGTCCTCGACAAACGCATCGTAGGCAAGCAAGGCAAAGAGATTCCTATAATACTATGTCCCAGTGAGCCTTGCAAAGATCTTAGGCGTAGCGTTAGTGGCGATTTGTCGCTCGTAGGCTTTAACAATGCCCGGTGCGCTGCGTAGTAGTTCTTGCTTGGAAATCCAATACAGATCATCTAACGGATGATACATAAAGTGAACCTGGTACTGCCTGTTGCGTCCCTTCCCTACGTGTTGTTTAATTCGGTCTATCTCATGCCCGCCTTTGATCACGCGAGGGATCATATCTTCGCGATAATCGAATGTCTTAGCATCACGGTGGAGGTATAGTTTGGATGCGTGGAACACGGGGTATGTGCGCAGATGGGCTGGCACGTCAACGACGTACGAAGGGCTAAAATGATCTTCACCAATCACATCCAAAACTTCCCAGGGCCCATAGTAGAGTGGGAGAAGCTTGCATGAGACCCTCTTCTTCTGAGAATTTAGACATCTTGACCCAGACATAGCTTCCTACTTGAATATCCGACGGTCGACGCTTTTTGTTCGCATGATGGATCATGGCGTGCTGTCGCTTGGTCATAGCTGCAATAGCAACTTTGAGCAAGCGATCATACTTGGCCCTGAAGCCAGGTCTGTCGGGCGTTAAACCAGCTGGTTGCTCAGGGAATAGGTAAGAGAGCGGATTCCATATCTACCAACCGTAATGCAGTCTGTTGGGTGTCATGCCGGTGGCAGAGTGGACGGAATTGTTGTATAACCCCTTAGCGGAATACAACTCTTCATCCCAAGTTTCCTGATCCGGAATGATCAAAGCGCGAAGAAGTTGAAACACAGTCTGGTTGATCTCCTCAGCCAAACCGTTGGCTTCGGGGTGTCGGCCAGATGTCATACACAACCTGATCCCCAGTTGAGACGTGAAGTCCTTCCATTCAGTACTAGTGAAGCGCGAATCCCGATCGCTCACAAGAGTTTTCAGGGTTCCGAACTGCAGAATGTACTTCTGTTGGAACTCAGGAATCACTAGTTTTGTTGGGGCATGAGGCGACAAAGGGATCAGGTTGAGGAACTTAGAGAATCGGTCAACAATCACTATGACCTGTGAGTAGCTGTTCTTACTTACCTTTCCCATGTCGGTGAAGTCGATGGAGACAGACTCCCCGGGACCTTCGGGAATGGGTAGGGGTGTGAGTAGCCCCATCGGCTTTTGTCTGCATGGTTTGATTCGTTGATAGACTTGAGATTAGCCACAAACTTTTCAGCAGTCCCTTTCATGCCAGGCCAATCAAACTGTCTCGGCAAATTTGCGTACGTTTTTGCCATGTCGAAGTGTCCGCTCCGGCCATGAGCCAAATCTAGAAAGTGGGTGCGAAGAGGCTCATGGTTGGGCACACACAAACGGTCGTGGTTCCCGTAGCGACGAAAAATCAGTCCTCCATACTCGTGAAAATCAGGCTGACTACTAGGATCAGCCCGCAGCCGCTCAAGGATGGGACTAAGTTTCAGATCCTTCGTTGTCTGCTCTATTGAGCTCCTCCTTCAATTTCTTTCGGAGGTCGTAGGATTTCACAAGGCAAGTCATGTACTCAGGGTGGTGTGACAATGCGTCAGCGACTCGATTATAACAACCTTTTTTGTCTTAACTCAAAATCAAAAATGTCAATCTCATGGAACCAGCGAAGCAAGGTAGGGGACAGGGTAGTTTGCTGTTTGATCTACTTCAGAGTCTCATGATCTGAGAAGACTTTGAAGTGGCGTCCCAAAAGATGGTGTTTCCAATGGTCCAACGCCATACGCAAAGCATAGAGCTCGTGCATGTAGGTGGAAGTGGCAACCTTTACGCTGGGCATGCGTTTGCAGTAGTATTCGAGTGGCCGCAAGCCATCGTCGTCGTCTTGTTTCAGCACTGCGCCGATTTCGTACTGGCTCGCATCTGTAGTGACTACGAACGTCAGTTTGGGATCTGCAATGCGGAATACTGGGTGACATACCAATGCTTCCTTTAAAGCTTGGAAGGCATTCGTGCACGCGACGTCCCAAAAATAGGGAACATTTTTACTGGTCAACCGTGACAATGGATGAGCAACAATAGAGAAGCGGGGCACAAACTTCCGATAGTATGATGCGAGGCCAAGAAAAGAACGCAGTTCGCGAATGTGCACGGGCTGAGGCCAATTGTGTATGACCTCAACCTTGGTTGCCTCAGGCTCCAGGCCTGTAGCAGACAACCGATGCCCAAGATAGATGACGCTATCCTTCCCAAACTCAGATGTCTCTAAGTTGAGATGGAGTTGCGTTTTCTTGAGGAGGTTCAGTACTTCCTCAAGGTGTTTGAGGTGTTCCTCCATGGACTTGCTGAAGATTAGTATGTCATCGAGGTAGACCACCACGAACCGGCCAATCTGTTCGCGGAGGACCTTGTCCATGAGGCTTTGGAAGGTGGCTGGTGCGTTCGTTAGACCGAAGGGCATTACGGTAAACTCGTAAAGCTCATCGCGTGTTTTGAATGTAGTCTTGTGCTGGTCCGCGGGATCGACTTCAATCTGGTGGTAGCCAGACTTCAGATCGATCTTAGAGAAGACCTTGCACCCACCTGCGGCATCAAGCGAGTTATCTATACGAGGCAATGGATAGACATTTTTTCTTGTGATGCGGTTTAGACCGCGATAGTCAATACACATACGGAGTTTGCCTCCTTTCTTTGGAACAAACAACACAAGAGCACCAAATTCAGATTCGCTAGGCTTGATCCACCCCTAGTCAATCATCTCATCAATCTGTCGTCGAAGTTCCTCCAACTCGCCAGGTCCCATTCGGTATACGCAGCCCTTTGGAGGAACAACATCTTCAACCAACTCGATGGTGTGTCAGACCGATCGCGTGGGAACTCCACGTGGCTCGGCCAGAACTTCCGGAAACCGATCGAGGAGGTTTTGGATGTCTGGTGGGGGTGGGGGATCCGAAAAGGGATCGCCTAGATCCGGTCGCAGGTCGCGGATAGAGACGACCGAATCTGAAGTAGGATCATTTGGACCATTAGAGGGTAGAGAAATAGAGGTGCTAGAAGTAAGTACTAGAAGTAGGATCACTTATCGAAGTAGTAGTGGTATTAACCACAAAAGTAGATGGCACATGGGTAGGATGAACAAAGGCAACATACAATTGTTCTTCCTCCTTGTGCTTGCGTCATTTCTTGCAGAACTTCATAGCATTCAGAAAAGTCACTGGGGACTCGTGCTTCTCATCCGAAAGGACAGGAAGCTCGTTCCCTCGAGCATCTTTGACCATGAAAAGTGACTCCTTCCACTTGCTCCATTCGCATTGGGACTGCAGCCAGCCCAAGCCAAGGGCAGCGTCGAAGGGGCACTTGTCAAAAGGACATAGAAGTTTAACGCGTGGGTGACAGTTTTGTCCATGTCAAAGGTAGTGCGCACACCTTTGACTGCATGAGTAGAAGAGACAACCTCTTTGTTGCCAACTTAGGTTCGGCAAGGGTTCTGCAAGGCCACTTGCTTCATCCCCAAGCCCACTTTGCGTATCCCGTGAGGTGACATAAAGTTAGCCGTGGCACCACAGTCAACCAGAACACGGAGATAGCGGTGGTTTATGAGAAGTTTGAAGAATATCAACTTCACTGTCCCCTGGGCACACTGCTGTTTCATCTCAGCCCAATGCTCTAAGTGGTAGTGAAAATTTACCGTCCCGGACTCCTCCCAAGGCTCGACATACAAAACGTTACTCACCTCAGCCTTGTGTTCAGCAGATGATTGGGCTTCAAGGGAGGACTGCTGATTTGCATCAGATTCAGTCTCCCCTGTTGTAGAGTTTGCTGAAGTTGACTCTACGCCCGGTTCTGGTTTCCCTGCAGCCTATAACAATATTGTACCTTATGGTTTGGTTTTTGGCAATGCAGGCATACCCCCTTCTTGAGTTTACCCCACCAGTCATTTTCAGTAAGGTCGACCCAAGGTTTAGGTGGGATCTTGACTCCCTTGGGAAGTTGAACATAGTTCTTCCCTGTACTCCGATTCGGCCCCTTTGTATTGGCAGTCTTTTTGAAGGCAGTAAATTTTTCTTATTCGTGGTTTGCGGCAGACTCATGGGCCGAAGAACAAGCTGTATCAGGGTCCTGTTCTTGGTCGTCACCGAGAGTGGGGTCCTCTACATCGGCTTCTTCTTCAACCTCCAGCAAGTCATGCACAACAGAACGGTTGCTGCCTTTGAACCGCCTGCGGCCCATGGGCTTTTTGCTGCCTGCTGTGGTGACGAGGTCTACAGCCTCAAGATTGACTATGTCCTTCATTAAGGTGAACCAGTCAGTGTAACCAATGAAGTCCCTGCCTAGGCGATTAGAAATGTTGGTGGGAACCGCACCTTTGACCACATCCAAGCAAGATTGAGCGGTCAGTTCCAAGCCGGGTGTAGCGAACATCTTGCTAAGGTAAGTCTGCAGGCTTTTCATGGAGCCTGTCCACTTGCTGCGCTTGATTTTGTCAAGTTGGATTCTTGCCCTTGTTGCAGCGTGTGGATCCAGGTATTGTGAAATGAGGAGTTCCTCAAGGGAGGCAACCGGGGTGGTCTTAAGCCACCTTGTTAATTCTATTTTGGGAATCCCAGCTCGCATAGCTTGGACCTCTAAGAAGCCCCGCACGACCGGCTCAACATTCATTCCCATGATCACGGACTGGGTCTCAGGTTGAGTCCCCAGAACCTCGAGGTATGCCCTCATGGAGTTGATCAAGGATTTGATGTCTTCTTTGCCGTCATACTTAGACGGTATTTGAACCGCCTTTCGGTCCACACAGGGACCGGCGTGGCTGGGACCAGCTCCCGCTGGTTCCAATCTTGGGGCTGCACCAGTTGCAGAATTTCCAGCCTCGTTGCTTGTCACGGCAACAGCGGAATCTGCACCTGTTGCAGGTCCCGAGGGGGTTGCCATCACATTCAAGGAAGAAGATACGGTAAGAGAGGCATAGGTAGTTTCAATTGCAGCTTCAGATCCAGGGGGTAGAGGAAAAGGATTGGCCACTTGGGCTTGTCGCAGCTCGGCCACCTCCTTTGTCAGTTCATGGTACTTGCGGGTCATATCAGTCAGATGATCTTGAAGTGTTCGCAACTTTGCGAGGACTTCAGCGATCTGAGTGGTATGATCTTCAAGATTCTCGACTTGAACAAGGGCGCTGAGTATAGACTGCAACTGTTTCCCACACTGCTCCTCAGTCAGTGAGGGAACAGTCTCTAAGATGGCCACCTGTCTTTTCAGCAATGACTCCTTCCTCTCCTTCTCTGCCTCCTGTTCCCTTTTGGTTGCACTACCTAGGAATGCTTGTAGAT
The DNA here is from genome assembly GCA_003427395.1 of Chara braunii. NCBI lineage: Eukaryota > Viridiplantae > Streptophyta > Charophyceae > Charales > Characeae > Chara > Chara braunii. The sequence continues at coordinate 2,587,364 of BFEA01000162.1, read as the reverse complement.
ATGGTTTTTTCGCATCACTGGCTGCATCTAACAAGGCCCGCCATTGCACTGAAGTTGGCTGAGCCATTTTTGGACCGTTAGTATTGACAGGTGGGTCTGAGAGTCGCCAATCAGCAAAGGAATCAATTAGACTCTCAAGAGGTTCACTCCCCTCTCACTTGGACGAACACTCCTTTTCCCCGTCCTTGCCCACTTCAGACGGTCACTTTCCCTTTCTCCCTTTTCTCGCTCCCTCCTCTCTCTCTCTTCTTTTTGGTTGCGAGTCTCCACAAGCATCGGAAATGAACTAAGAGAAACAGATTGAAAAGCTCAGAGAAGAGAAGGTAGAACTCCTAGCCGAAGCGGCATTTCATTTGGAAGTAGAGAGCAGCAAACCAAAGAAAAACGAACAAGTTCAAACGAGAGGTCTGATCCAGCGACCCAGTCTGATCAGACTGCATACGAGGTCCTCTCGAGTCCAGTGTGACCAGCTCCCTGACCGTACAGCAAATCAGACAACGAGTGACTATATGCAACAAAGGAGAATTGAGTGGTGTACAAAGTGTGAGTCAAGCCACGGACAATGCAACCAAAAGACATGCGAAACGTCTCAGTCGAGATCCCCTCGACAATGGGTGTCCTAATCCAAGAAGAATGAACTCCGTATCCTAGCCAAGAAGACAAGCGGCCAATGCCTAACCGATTTGGGTCCAAAGGCTCTCCTTGTTTGGGTCGGTCCCGTTGGGTCCCTGAGGTCCCACATAGGTCACAACCAGGTCCCAACCAAGAGGAGTTCCACATGGACTTAGTTCAACTCTACTCAGTCTACTGCACTGAAAAACGAAATTTCAACTTTTAGCAGAACCTACAGACTACAATCGTTCAGAGATGAAAAGACAAAGCACTGTAGAAAGACTCGGCATTTAAATCAAGATACTTCATTTTCCATCCATGAGGTGAGTAGGTAGCTCACATGCATTCAATCACACCATCAAGACCATAGAGGAGTAGGAAAAGAAACCCAGAGTACCCCAGCAGGACAATCAATACCATACACGCATACATGGGCATCCCGTAGGTGCACGACACTTACCTGGGTGGCCTTGAGCTTCGAGATGAATAGAACTCACCCCCCTCTCATGTGGTCCTCCTGACCCCGGTAACGCTACCCCTACACTAGTGTCCTATCTCCTAGGAGGGTTTGACTCCAACACCAAAGTGCAACGCCGGATCCCCCGTCAATGCTGAAGAACAAAGTAGCAAGTTGCAGTCCGTAGATGCTGAGTGGCCGTTGACCCTCAAGCTCGCCTACTTGAGGGCAGCCCTTAAGTTGCCAAGTGTCTCCCTTGAACCAGATTCCAGGTGCGAATGCCTCTCACTGTCGCCTCTCTCAAATTGCCGCTTGAAGTCTCCTCGAAATGTCTCGCCACCCTAATCTCACTCTCAAGCAACCTGGTTAGGTTCAATGTCGACCCCACGTGACCTAACCAGGTGGGGGCAGCTTCCCTTAGCCACGCTGCCYCACTTCCCTTAACCAACCAACCCTAACCCTAAGTGTTGCCCTCAACCACTTAGGTTAGGGTTAGGGCAGCAAAGTCAACTCTCACCAGCAAGTAGAATCCGCTCTGATACCAATGTTATGATCCTGGCCAATTTCGAGGTACACATCCATCAGATAGTACAATGCCGCCGAATTGCAGAAAGAAATGAATGAACTTGAGAGAAGAGAGATGATTAGAAGAAGAAGAATAAGTAAGAAAGAAGAAGAAGATGATGTACACCAGCATAGACAAATGACAAGGCTCTTCTTCTTCGCCCAACAAYCTCCTCCTCCTTATCTCCCCCTTCTCTTATTCATACATGAAATAGTAATACAATGTTGAATGGCTGATCCAGAATCAATGCCCAAGTCCAGGTATCACTTGAGGTCCACCATAGCCATGGCCGCCTCTCCCACTCTTCACTCTCATAGGCCGATGCTATGGCGGACTACTAGGCCTTGCCCAGATGCCCAAAGGACAACCCAAAGCAGCTATGGCTGCTCTAGCTCAGGCCGCCATGCCTGACCCTGCCTTGAAGCTTCTTGGTG
>BFEA01000162.1:2573753-2585261 GCA_003427395.1 Chara braunii | reverse complement strand
ACTCCCTGCTGCAGCGCCCACCAAGGTGATGAAGATGGCTGCCACCATAGCCAGGTAAGTACCCCTGGCGCTCCTCCCCCTTCCTTCCTTCTTCCTCCCTCCTGTCCTTCTCCTTCCTCCCCAGCAGCGCTGCTCCGGCATAGCGCTGCTCCAGCCAGCGCTCCACCAGTGTGTCGCCAAACTTGCACACCGAAAATAAAGCCGGACTCTCCGCCCGGCCCGAAGATATAGCGGCCTGCTTTGCCTCTCGGGCGGTGACTTCCAGGCCGCTTGGCCTTCCAAACAACCGGTACCTCCTCCTTTTTGGAGGGAAACACCATTGCAGACTCTGATATTGCCCGTGCAGGCCCTAGACTCAGACTGGTACCCGCCTAGACCTAGCCTACACTACCGGGCCTCTAAAAATGCCACTTTTGTCTTCTTCTGCTCGGCCTCCGGTACCTGCACATCTACCCCTTCCGGCTGCGGTACCGGCCTACCCACTACTTGAGTGCTTTTCCCCTCTGCAACCCCCTAATGTCACGGCCACAGGTAAGTACCGGCCCTGAGGACCCAACAAACGAGCAAGTGCCCTGACGGGCCACACACATACTCATGCCAACCAGCACTCAGACAGGCACGGTCACACACACACCCAAGCCAACCAACACTCAGACAGGCATGGGTCACACACACACTCAAGCCACCCAGCACTCAGACAGATATGCAGTCCAGCAAGCGTGCACACACAGACTTAGTAGCAGGCGGGAAACTCAGCAAGGCATTCAGTCTATGAGCAAAACTCAAAAATCAGCTCTGCGTTTCAGTCCATGTTTGGACGGGTCATCACAGTTGGGATAAATGATGACCGTTTTGGACAGAATGATTTAACAGTTTGGACGCATTACAGAGTTAGGCAGATTGATTTAGCAAATTAGTATTACCAAAACCACATTTAGTTCAACAGTCAACCGGTTTGAGATTCTGCGCACACCATCGGGACCAACAAAGATATCAATTTAGTGAAGCGATTTTGCATGTTAGTCACATGCGTCTGAATCACAGGCCTGCTGCTGCTCCCGTAAACTGTCGACCTAGAACTTCGCCTCCATTAGCTTTGCCGAAGGTTCGTGTCACCTCTCTAATCCATCCTTGGCACCTCCACCTAGGTGAGGCAGGTGCAACCGCATTGACGATGTTCAGAGGCGAAAGATCATCGAGAGTGCATGCACGTGGGTTCGCTTGTGCAATCATCGAACCCGCGGGCCTTGTGCAATCAGATCATCGAACCCACGGGCACGTGAACCCACAAGGCACGTGAACGGCATCTCAGGCACGTGAACGCACAAGGCCGGTGGGTCGATGCTCGGCGGAAGTGAATGCACGTTGATGGATGCACGCAGCACATGCGAGAGTGCATGCACGTGGGTAGCCATACCTAGGTGGATGTGCGCAGGACACACGTGAGCGATGCACGATTTTATGTGGGGCCCACCAATTTATGTGCTCGTCAGCCTAAATCGTTCAGTCCTTTGACGAAGGGCACAGTGGGTCTGTCCAAGTTTCTAGAATACCTGTCCATATCGGTTCACAAGATGTTCTATTCTGAACTACCGGTCCAAGAAGCTTCTACAAGAATCTAAAACGCTTGGATCACTTGGTGGATTCCAATCTACCGGTCCAAGAAGCTTTTACGAAATTCCAAATCGGTTCGCCGTTTCTCTAACTTCGACGCGTTCACCTAATTTGATAAGAAAAAATATCCAATTCCAATCTGCCGGTCCAAGAAGCTTCTTTGAATTCCAAATCGGGTCGCCGTTGCTCTAACTTCGACGCATTCACCTAATTTGAATAAAAAAAAATCCAATACGGTATTGTTTTTGGCGAGAACCTGGTAGGGCCTGCCCATTTCGGTTCACGATATGTCCAAATAGCGGCAGTATGCCATCTAACTTACCTGGTCAAAGGAGTAATATTCTACTCTACCTGCAGCAGTCTATGAGTTGTCAGCGGATTCTGTAACAACTAACTAATCAAAATAAAAACAGAATCATTTGCTGGATTGCATGCCGAAGGGAAATTAAACAATAACTAACAATCGAACAGTTACAGGAATCCTCGCTCCTCCTCAATCCTTCTTGAGTCGTCAACTTGTGTCGACGTCCCGGAAAGCTCTGGTTGAGCAGCGTGTCTAAAGGTGTGCATTCGGCCCACCTTTGTGCCCCAAGTCAATGCAGAACTGGCCAGTCCCGTCCATACTATTTTTATACTCGCGTACAGCACGGGGCGTGTATCCCCGCCGGAGTCTCTTTATAGATGGTTCGGTAATCGTCTCTCCCTCATAGGGCTGGCCTGCCCAACACGACCTCTACAGCGCAGCAAAGCAGACCAAAGGACTTAGCAGCAAAGCATGCATGCTCTACTCCCAGTGGGTTGGCATGGTGACCATGACCCAAGTGTTGTCCAGGGTCCTTAAGAGGCAACACCCGTTTCCCACCAGCATGCTCCCAGGAAGAATGTTGACTCTCAAGGTTGAGCGCTCGCGACACCTCACAATGAGAGGTCTCTCAAGACAGAACTCACTTCCTCATGGTAAGAAGCGACAAAGAGGGTAGATAAGGTAAGGAGCAACATACCTCATAATGCTGCCCCCAACCACAAATTTCTCATCAGTAACCTGACGTGCATTTATGATGAGCGGTCGGTGCCGCAACACAACCCACAATATAATGCAGTTTCATCTCGGCTCAAGTGCGACGTCAGCGATCTCTCAGCATCCAGCATGTACCCGTATGTCACCACAGAGCGTTCCTGGAGCGCCCTCACGACCCAGGGCCGCCAATCTTCCTGTCGCATAAGCCTTATCACTGCCTCACAATGTCACCACGAAGCATAAAACAGCTATTGCGAAGGAGCCAGCGGAGCGGATCGATCCTGCTCTCATACCAATTTGCAAGGAAAATGAGCAATAGCGAAATGACAGAATTCCGGATTTGGAAATCACGTTGAAAGCCAGATAGTCAAAAGCTGTCCAGAAAGCAGAAATGCACTGATAACACACCGAAGGAGAACCAAAGCAGTGATCTCAATTGTTGATGAAGCTCTGCCTCCTACTTGGTGCTCAGCTCCCAGACTACGATCACACAGCTACTAAACTAGCGTATCCTAGTGACGAAGCAACCAGTTGACGTCAGCAGCAGCAACCCAAGTACATGCAGATGTCGACCTTGTAGACTTCCCCGAAGACCAGGTACATACTCTCACATCATCCCCCTCATCTCTCTCCCTTGCTCACCCTCGTCTTCTTCTCCCACGTCTCCACTTTCACCCGAAGACCACCACCGTACCCCGCTGACCTTCTCCAAGCCTAGCCCGGCTATGACGGCTGGCTATGGCACTGCCTTTCTGCAGCGCCCTTCTCCTCTAGACGCCCGCGCGTGCCCAAGCACCTGCGCTAGCGCACAGCCAGCAGCCGCGAGCGCTTCCTCCAGCAGTGCTGCTGCACGCACTACCAAGTGCCTGAACAAGTCCACCAGCCGCGAGCTCTGTCCTATATGGAAAGTGCTCACCCAGTTTGCTGCCGGGCTGGGCCGCGCGTGTGCCCTCTAGCTTCAAGTTGGGCCAAAGTGTCTGCACCGGGCCCGTTCAGACAGTGGTCTGGGACCGAATTGGTTAGGCATACCCAACCACCCAGGCGCAAACGCGCATTGTTCGCTGGTTTCGCACGTTGCTGGAAGAGCCTAGAAGGCTCACAAATATTTCTGATTCTCACGAGCAAGGCGGATGAAACCAACTGGCACATGGCAATTGTCTGGCACAAAAATTGATGAACTCAGGCCTGATTGAAATTCAGGGGCCCGCCTTCATTAGGGCGGGCTCGTGCTTGCTGCAAGGGCCCCTCACGGAATGAGAGGAACCAGAGTTATAGGCAATTAGACAGTCAATCCTCCATGATGGAACGGTCAGTGCTACTCAGGGGTCCTCCAGCCGAGACGGAAGGAAGCATTGAGTATGTATATCTTGTATTCAGTGATCACAGTTGCTGGTGGGGTGAAACTGGACTGACAGTCCTCAGAGTGGAGAAGGAGCCAGGACCACAAGGACCTGTTTCTCTCTCCTATTTCTAGAAACCCGTTATATTCTAGGACGCTCGTGACGGATTTCTATCATATTGGAATATTCACATTAAATTTCGAAGTCCAGCAGAACTCATTGTCCTAATTTTTTTAGAAATCCGTCTCCGTTGGGTACTCCGTGTCATCATCCTTGCGATTGTTGCACAATTCTGAAAGTCGTCTAGGGTTATGAACTTGTGACTTACCTGAGTAATTTTAATCTCGAATCACTCATTAAAATTTCCTTTGTAATCTTGGTGCATTGTGTTCTCTGCTTGGTACATCTGGACTACTACTCTCATTGGCCAGTGGCCAGTCCATGATGTGTCGGCCTCACACAGTGTGTGCCCAGGGCGCAACCACCTGAGCCCTGAGCTAAACTCTTCAGCGCAGCCCTTGCTTCTGGAAAGGCTCACGTTGCTCTGTAACCAACTGCCGTGCTGCAACTGTCTAAATGCCATATGGACAAATGTCGAAAACAGGCCTCTCGTGGATATTGAGGCCCGCCTTAACTTAGGGCGGGCACAGGCTTGCTAGGGGCCGCAGCCCAGAACACTTGTATGTCTGATAAGGGCCCCGCAAGGGCTCATTCCTCGCAAAACCCCCGTATCTTCTACGAATTGTTTTTTTTTTTTTTACTCAGGAGATCATAGCAAAATTTAAGAGTTGGGTGTGCCAGGACGTGGCCTATCTACGAAAAAAAAAAAAAAAAAAAAAAAAGGCCCCGAAGTGAGGTTTGGGGGGGGCCTGAACCCCCTAGCGGACGGGCCCCGAACCCCTCCCCGAATGGCCAAACGTTCGGGGGTCGGTCCGGGGGCCTCCAAACGTTCGGCCCAGTAGCCCTGCCAGGAAGTACAGTTCTTTCGCTGCTCTCTTACTTAGCTTTGCTTGTGTTTGAGTGGGTCTAAAATCAACAATCTCAACTTTTCTAGCTAGCGGTTTTTCTTCTTGGTGTTTCCTTTTCTTTTTACCAATTTTAAATGTGTGTTTGCTGCTGTGAGGGATTGTGGTTTTGTTAACCTGAAGGATCGGTTTTGTGTGCAGGGACGATACAGCGGTGATGAAGATGAAATTTCACTTGGAGGCGGAATTGAGGAAAACAAGGCCTCTTTGGAGCAAGAAAGGGGTTCGTCTTGAGGCACCGTATGGTTATCAATTGTGTGATTGCCATCAACCAATGACAGGTGAGTCGATCTTGATACAGGCCTGTCAATTTTGTGCATCATACTGCTGTCTTCACCCGAATAGAATGCCCGGTCATTACAGCTGCATTTTCTGCAGCTTTCAGTCTAGGTACAGCGATAATGACCAGGCATTCTATTCGGGTGAAGAGTTAGAATCACTTACCAGTGTTACCACCAATCCCATTCGTGCAACATGAATCTCCTACTGGTAGCAGCAAGGAGCAAATAAGTTGAGAGACATGCAAACTTTTGTGGCCAGAATTTTTGTTCCCATCCTAGATTGTTTTCGATTCTTCTGAATCTTCTAATATCATTTCCTGAAAGATTTACACCTAATATACGTCCTCAATTTTTTTTCAGAATTCTGTGCACGAAGGTGGAATTTTTGCGCTAGCACCGTACGGTGAGCGCTAACGCTGGCCTGGAGGCAGTGAATCGCCTGCGGTAATGTGTGCCCGCGTGGTAGAAGTTTCCTGCATGCGGGTAGGGAAGGAAGCAGGTGGGCGAGACTCTTAGTTTCCAGCATGCGGGTAGGGAAGGAAGCGGGTGGGTGAGACTGAGGGAGTGAACGGGAAATTGGCACCATCGCGAAAGCTTTTGTCCTACCCTTTTGAATTCGGGTAGGAAGAAGGGGGCACATATAGGAGCGAGCTCTTCACCACAAGCAAAGCCGCGCCTACGGGCACGGCAGCAAAAGCTATCCTTGGCAAAAGACAGAGAAAAGGAGCGAGGACTAGTCTAGCCAGGAAGAAGAGGACGGACACAGGGACAAAAGAGAACAAAAGAAAGGAGAGAAGAAGGAAGGGAGGGGAGGCAAAAGAAAAGAAGGGATAGAACTATATATGAGACAAAATCGAAGGTGAAGAGAAGCATAGGTAGGAAATAGTTGCGAGAAGGGAGAACAAACAGAGAAGCGCTATCTATGGAAACAATGTGATCCCTTGGCCGAGGATTGAGCTCGCTGTGCAACACTACTCGTCAAAAAGCGACACTACTCGTCAAAAAAGATTACGAACCTTCCGCTGGAGCATGGGCTGATACACGCGTGAGTCCTTCCCCTCCCTCCTCTCATTATCTCACCTTCTCATTGCCAGGTCGGAGTCTCCTTCCCACGTATCTCCAGTTTCCAGTAGTACCCAAACTGCTCACCAACACTAAGACCCAGCACGGTGGTTCAGTTCGCCGCCCTTAGAAACCCCGACTTCAATTCTTAGTTTGACCGATTCCACAGGGAATTGGGTAAACTACGCATGCTCTACTCCTCTTTCCTTACTTTTCGCCCTTGTCTCTTCTAACTCCGACTTCGTTGCTGACGCCAACTTCTTCTTCTTCCCCCTTTCTTTTAATTAGCGCTTCTACTATCGGCCGATCCAGCAACCTTCAGCTTGTCCAAGCAGCCAGAAATTTTGGGCGTTCGCGGTTTATAACTAGCTCACTTCCCTATAGCTCTGCGGGGCCCGCTTTCTAATTCTCTTTCCCGTATTATGAACCTTGCCTTAGTCCGCTGCTCGATTCATCCTAAGTAGGGAGGGAAGACAAGAAAATGGGGAGTCTTGATCATTGTCGGATTAACCGGTCGGCCTATCTCCCTCACTACTCCCTCCTAGGTCCTTCACAGGCTATCAACGAGATGGAATCTGCCCCTGAGCGGTCGTCAGATTCACCGAGGAGGGAGAAAAGGACGAACTCTGGCCTAAACAGCTTCCACTGCTGTGCACAGGCCACTCTAAGCTTCCCTGTATCAATCCAGTTTTAACGGATGTCCCGACGACCAAGCACTGGGCTTTGGCCGCGAGATATCATCATTGAGATGATCGGGCCAACGGAATTTAGAAATGTTTGGTTTTACTCATCAAGTACCATCATCTGGATTTGAACTCAGGTCTGCACTTCAACAGCTCAAGTATGCACCAACTGAGCGAGGCCCGCTGGTTCCCCGACCGTTCTTGGTACGGGTACCGGGCTGTCCCATAAATGGGACATAATAATAATAATAAAAATGAAGATAGAAATTAGAAAAAAATAAAGAAAAGAAACTGATGAGGGGGGGAAAGAGAGGAACCTGCTGGTACCCCCTCGCTCCTACAAGCCAGGTCTCGGAGGTCCGCGATCGGGTCCGATGGCAAAAAGACAAGGCGGATAGTTTATAGGACTCTTAAGCCCTCGGCTTCCTTCAATCATGCTCCGCATTTTCCCAATTGCCAGCTGACTTCGAGCCCCAAATTTGTAGCTTGAAAGTCATAAGTTATAACCTATAGTGCTAGGCGCATGGCCGAATTTAGTAGGTGCAGATCTCCATGTAAAGAGTAACTGCACCCTGCTCGCGCCTGTGAAATTGCGCCCTGGCCACGCTTTGGCTTATCGCCGAACCAACAACCGCCGATCTTCTGTATCTACCACACAGAAGGTGTAGTTTATGTACACACCCGCCATGCACAATACTTTACCACGCAATAAGCCATATTGTCGTCAATTTTTGCTTGTGTCGTATCTTGTCTATGCACAATTTGTAATATCTTAGGGGTTCCCATCAAGGACCAAATGCACTCCACACTGTGCGACTCAAGCACCGCCTTTCAAATAGGTCGACGGAAATCGCCTCGGTTCATGCTTCCAATTATCGACTTAACACCGGTCATGACAATGTCGGCCTCTACGCACGCACACTCAGTGTGCGCGGTGATACTAATCAATTTTTTTGTGCCCTTTTAGCTCACACTGTCGTGCGAGGTGGCCAATCACACTATCAGTTCGCTAAATCACCAGACGTCTGGCTAAATCAACACGTGGCCCCAAAAGTGCCCCAAAAGTGCACGCGCACGCACTCTTTGATCTGACCATACCCACGCTCAGTGTTCCAATTTCTGAGAGTCAGTTTGCGGGCTGTGCTAAGATAACTTGTGCCACTGCCTCAAATGTCATTGCGGATGCGGCTTATTCGAGCCACAAAAACATGGAAATACCCTTGTAAGGGTAATCGCGCCGACAGCGAGAGCATTGACCTGCATAATTTGTTCGCACTCAAAGGAGTCACTAGGGACTCGCGCTTCTCGTTTAACAAGACGGTACGCTCGGTTCCCTTAGCGTCACGCACCACAAATTGAGTATTCGCCCACGTGGTCCTTAGACAATGGACCTTTAACCAGCCCAAACCAATGACCACGTCGAAGGGACACTTGTCGAGGACAGAGAAATTCAACTCATGTGTGACAGTGCGATCTTTGCCAAAGGTGATGAGCATAGCTTTAACAGCGTGTGTTGAGGTGACAACCTTTTGGTTGCCTGCCTGGTTTTGACAAGGGTTCTGCAATTCTGCTTTCTTCATTCCTAGACCCGCATATCAATCAAGACACGGATGTATGGGGTTGATGAGAAGCTTAAAGAAGATCGGCTCCACACCCCTTTGAACACGGCGTTGCTGCTTGAGTTGTAGCAAGTGTTCCAGGTGAGAATGGAAGTTGACTTCCTTAGTCTCCTCCCAAGGTTCAATGTAAAGTACTTGGACTGCAGTAGCCTTGGATTCAGCATCGATCCGGGCTTCAAGAGCACGTTGTTGGCTGGATTCAGACTCCTTGGAGGGAACTGTAGATGACTGTTCAGCTTCTCGTGCTGTAGAGAGTGCTGATAACTTTTCTACACCCTATGCTTGTTTCGCTGCAAACGGTAACAATCCTGCACAGCGTGCCCAAACTTTCCACAATGCAAGCCATCGTGCAGTTTGGATCTTCTGTCCCATTTTTTTGGACTGATGCGGAGGGCTTCCCGAGGCTTGGTGGAAGCATCCTTCGGCTTCTCAGGAATCTTTGCATTCTTGGGGAGGTGTGTTATGGTTCCCTTACCTGAATTGCGGTTAGGGCCCTTGCCTGAAGCAATCTTTCTAAAGGCATTACATTTTTCTTCGCAATTCATGTCAGACTCAAGGGCTGATGTAGAACAACCCACTTCGGAGCTCGGCTCTAGGATGTCATCTAAAGACTGATCATCCGCATAGGACTGGTCCTCAACCTCCCAATGTTCATGCACGGCAAGCTGGTTGCTGCTTTCGAACCACTTGCGTCGTAAAGTTTTACCTGCAGCTGGTGTCTTTGCACGCCTGGCGAGGTTTTTGGCTTTTAGGCTGAGTAGATCTAATAAGAGCTTTCTTCAAGTCGTATGCTCCTCGAGTCCTAGCCGGGAGACATAATCTTCGGGGGCCACTCCCATTACTACATCCATGCAAGACACGTCAGTCCATCCCAGGTTTGGAGTAGTGAACAAACTAGTCAAATGTTGTTCCAAAGCATGAAAGTCCACTTTTGGCCCTTGAGGGGCTCAACTTTCAGCCTTGCCTTATCTTGATATTGCGAGATGAGGAGGTCCTCAAGAGTACGTACAAGGGTCACTTTCAACCACGTTGTCAGGTCAATTTTTTCATAACCTGCACTAATAAAACTCTGTACGGCTGGCTCAGTATTTGTGTCCATGATCATACTTCGGTCTTCCGGCGGTGTTCGCAGTACCTCGAAGTATGAGCGCATGGAGCATGATCGGATGTATGCTTTGACGTCGGCGAGGAGTGAGGGTCGGTAGAAGTAGAGAGAGACGGTGTCCAATGTCTTCTGGAAACCAAGGTGTCCTGCTGTCTTGACGTCATATGGTGCTCGGCCAAGAGTTGACCACGTGGATCAGGGATACAGAGTCGGCGAGTGCCTTTAGTGTTAATGTGCAAGAGGTTGTCGTAGAGGGAGTAGTCGAGGATGGCGTCGATAGCAGTGGTGGAGTGAAGGTAGGAGATGAACATGAGTCATGGCGGTGTATGCTTTCTCAGGGGGCTTGTGGTCGGGTCGTCGAGAGAGGGCATCAACGACGCGGTTGCTTTTGTCGGGGGTGTGATAGTTGGTGAATGTAAATTGGGTGAGAAAGTCTAACCATCGAGTTTGGCGGGGTGTGATATATTTCTTGGTGAGAATGCTTGAGACGATGGTGTTGTCGGTGCAAATAGTGAAGTGGTGACCGTCGAGGTATGGGCACCAGACTTTGAGGGCATGGATGACGGCTAGGAGTTCCTTCTCATTGGACGAGTAGTTCATCTCTACGGGGATGAGCTGCTTGCTCGCAAATGCGATAGGATACTCGTCGGGTGGAGCTTTGGAGTGGGTGGGGGAATCCTTGATGGAGGGGGGGGTCCGGGATGTCGCGGGGGAAGTGTTGGGATAGGACGGGTGGTAACATTAAAATGTCAAGAGGGATCAGCAATCTTGAGGACAGGGGTTGTGGTAATGACTTGTTTGAGGAGGTCGAATGCGTCTTGACGGTGTTCGTTCCGTGCAAAAGGTTCGGTCTTGCGAGTGAGCTCGTGGAGGGGGCAGGAGATTTCAGAGAAGTCGTGGATGAAGGGGCGGTGGTAGTTGGCAAGACCGAGGAAGGAACGAAGTTGCAGCAAGTTCGTAGGTGGGGGAAACTCGACAAGGGTGGTTACCTTCGAGGGGTCCATGCGGATACCATCAACAGATACAATGTGGCCGAGGTATTCTATGCTTGAGGCAACAAAAGTGCATTTGCTGAGCTTGGCGTAGAACTTTTGGTCTCTGAGGATAGAGAGGACCTGGTGAATGTGCTGAGGGTGAGACTCGAAGGTGGGATTGAAGACTAGGATATCATCAAGATAGACGACGACACAGACTTCGAGAAGATCAAGAAAGATGTGATTCATTATGGGCTGGAAAGTCGCTGGGGCATTTGTGAGGCCAAAAGGCATCACAAGAAACTCGTAATGCCCAAAGCGAGAGCGGAAGGCAGAGTCTTATGAGTATCCTCTTTGCGAATGTGGTTCTGGTGGAAGCCACTTTAGAGGTCCATCATTGTGAAGTACTTGGCTCCACGGAGGCGATCAAGAAGCTTGGAGATGCGAGGCAAGGGGTACTTGTTCTTGATCGTGATCCGGTTGAGGGCGCGGTAGTCTGTGCACATGCGAAGTTCAGAGGTTTCGCCTTTCTTGATGAAGAGGCAACTTGTACCGAAGGGGAAGGAGCTTGGCTTAAACCAGCACTACGTCCGATCCTGTTTTTGTCGAGCCTGATTTTCACTGCGCACCAAGTTTTGCCGAGCCAGGGCACTTTGATCCAAGAAGGAACAAGGAGGGGAAAAAATATAAAAAAGGGAAAAAAAAACTTTCCGAAAGCCTCGATAACCACCAGATACATTCCATGAGGTGCTCGTGCGACTGTACCCTCAGTGAGGACGTGTAGCTG